>JALPQD010000710.1:248977-755170 GCA_023101885.1 Typhlomys cinereus
GAGAGGAGTGCAAGTTCAAGGCCTGCCTGTGCAGCTATGAGATCCACAAAATGTATGCAAAGGGCTGGGGATGTAGTTCAGTGGTACAGCGCTTGCTTCCGTACAGAAGACAAAACTCTTACAACTTATCGAATGTGTTTCAGCATTATTCTAAGGGCACGAAGCATATCATATCCCACCGAGTATTTAAATAATAAGTAGAATCTGCCCATTGTCCCGGAGAAAGCCAAAGTGAAGCAGGTAACTAGCAGGTACCGGTGGATGCCAGGTCAGGCTACCTGGCAACGGAGAATGTGTCCTTATCCGCCAAATCGAGCAGAAGTGAGCTAATGCTTGGCAAGTCTCAACAACGCCTCAACATAACGTGCCAGATAAATGGTACTTAGCATTTCGTACACTATACGCGGAGGCAAAGAAAAGTAGGTAAAAGTGATGGCCACTTGGCGTCTTGGCAGCCTGGGAGGAGCCGGCGGCACACTGGGATCTCCACCCTCTCCAGGGACTCCCTGAACTCGCTCTTTCCCACGCTAAGTCACCGCTGTCCAGGACCCCCGGGACCTCCAACCCGCCGGAGCCCCCAGAGGACAAAGACACCCTGCCCCGCCCAGGGCCCTGCATTGGAGGCTGCTGTCCCCGCGGTGGGCCCGTCTTGCCTCGATCTGCATTCTCGTGGCCGCGGGAGCCCCGCGCGGAGCGCACAGGGCGCCCGCGTCGCCCAGGACCTCGGTCCCCGCCGCGGACAGCCGCGGTCGCCGCGCTCCCGTTCGCCTGGAGCGGCCCGGGCGCCACCGGCTCCTCGGCAGCGCCGGAGCCCCAGCGCAGAGCGGACTCCGCGGCGGGCCCCAGACGCGCACACGCGCCCCACCACCCCACGCTGCGCGGGGGATCCGGCTTCGTTTGCGCTCCGACAGCTCCCGGCTCTGGCCCCGTGCCAGTCCCTGAAGCGGGGCCGAGACTATTGCCCTTCGGGGGTCCACACACAGGCGGCAACTTCGCCAACGACCCTTGTCGTCCGCTGAAGACGACAGCACTGGGGACCCGGCGTCCGCAGATCTGGCTATTAGACGGCGGCCGAAACGCGCGAGCCGGGCGCCGCCCACGACCCCCCGCGGCCCTGTTCCGCACAGACCCGAGCGCCGCGCGGACCCCGACTCTGTACCTGGGGGCGCTCCGCTGGTCCGCCGCTCATCCTGGGTTTCCAGACCCCACGACCGCAGCCGTGCTCAGTGGTGCGGCTGGAGCCAGAAGAGCCGGGCTCCACCTCCACGTGGACAATGCCTTTTACAGATCTGTCGCGGCACCTGTGACCTCCGTTACCTCCTGTGTAGAAAGGAGGCGGCCCCACGCGCACTTCCATCCACGGGACGGTCGCTGTCACCACGGACAGATTTCTGTTTTTCTGTTGGGTCCCTGCGGAGGGCGGAGGCGAGCTCAGCTGTCACTCCTTGGGAGCCACTGAGCAGGACCAGGGCCCACAGCAGAAGAAAAACAAACAGCGAATAAACAAATAAACAAAAAGAGAGAAGAACAAGAAATCCCATCTTCTTCGCTGGAGTTAAAAAAGAAAAGAAACTCACAGACCTTGCTTTATTTGTGAAGTATGGTAAGAGGCTGTGCTACTTCTGTTGTTTGTGGCGGGTCCCTCCGGTGAGGCGTCTTGACTGACGCTGTGGTCAGTGATTTTGGATGAATCCCAGCATGTCAGAAGAGGTGTCATAAAGCACACACAGGGTGATGCCTGGATTACCACAAATGTCACGGTGAACAATACCAGACATTCATCTGACCGGTGACTTGACTACTGGTTAAGACAGTCTGAGTTCTTTGCCCACTAAACTCACATTAGCAGACTAAAATAGAGATTGTTTCTCCCACTTTTTCATTGTAATTTATAACTTTTTTTTAGTAAATTGGAACTACCTCTATTTAGTTTGTTGCTTCTTTTTCTATTAAGAAATAGAAATTCCTTTCTTGTCCTTCATCTTCTCCGACTCGTTGATAATCTGTAAGCATGTAACAGGTATAAAAGGCAAGCGAGGGTCTTGATCTCTACTGTCTAGAACCTGTTATCTCTTTTTTTGTTGTTTTGTTTGTTTATTCCATTTGTTTTTTCTTTGGCTTTTGTTAGCTCTCTCACACGCCCTAAACGCTAGACTTTAGGAGATGTCTCAGTAGTCACACTTTGCTGTACCAGTAAAAGAATGGGAATGAAAAATGCCAGGAAGGCATGGTGATCCACCCTTAATTCCAGCCCCAGGAGGCAGAGCCAGGGAATCCCCAGACTAGCCCTAATAGTAGTGTGGTTTGGATTTAAGGAGCCAGGCTCAAAATATTAAGGTGGAAAAGTGATCAAGGATTATTCCCAATATCAACCTCAGGTCTCCACACACATCCACACTCATGTGCACCAGCACACACACACACACACACACATATATATATATGACTACCCACATGTAAACAGTCACCCCATATACACATGGAAAAAAAAAGAAAATCCCTCAAAGCAGGAAAGACCACCAAAATGGCTAACTATTAGGGACACAGCATTTTAATAATTCTGAGTGGCCCATGTCTACTGTCTTCTAGCTGCGCTAGGGATTGGACCCAGGCCTCTTGAGTGCTAGGAAAGTACTCTACCACTGAACAATAACCCCAGGTCTCCCATCTTCTGGTTTGGTATTGTGCTGTACATGTTAGAGTGGTCATACATTCTTTCCAGATCAAACCTCGAGGCACTTTGTGCCTGAAATACCACAGTGCTTCCAAACACTTCTGGCATCTGATGTGTTGATTTCCAAGCAACTGTGCTTCCAAGCTGGATCAGACACACTGGAGGCATCTGTTGGGAGTCTGTCACTAGTGCCGCTGTTGACTGCACAGCCAGCAGGCTACATCTGGAGACAAGGCTCTGAGGTAAGGAAGGTGGTTTTATTCAAAAATAGTGGCTTGGTAAACAGGTGGAGGACTCCTGCCATAAAATGCATATTTGGGGAAACTGTTTTAAGAGTGGTTTATGTGAGTGGTGAGTAACTTTTTGGGTATGGAATGGGGGCAGAGAATGCACCTATGATTCTCAGGCCTAGTTACAGATGCCTTTTTACTCTACAGATCTCAAAAGTGAAGATCCTTGTGGTCCCCAGACGCCCTTGCCACCGATTAATTTGCCCATCCACAGTTACTGCACACTGGACAGACCAGCACGTGAGGCTCATCAAACTCATGATGATGGAAGAAAGCGGACCTATTTTGCGTAGTGGAAGACAAAGATCGGGGTGATTAGGAATTTTGATCTCCTGGCTTGCTTGCCCAAAGTTGGCCGTCTCTCTAGGGTCTTATGTACTCAGTTCTTGTGTTAGGGCCTGATGACCAGACACATGTAGAGGATTATGGCAGAGTTTATTAGGGAGGAAAAGAATGAAATTCTAGGACATGATCTGCAAGGGACAAGGAGCAAGAAGAACTCGCCGACTTCAGACAATTGAGTTATGAGGGGGAGGAAGCTGGAAGGAACTCACAGACATGCAGCAAGGGGGTCAAAGATGGCTACCAGGGTCAGGCTCAGGAAAAGCAGCTTTTCCTCATGGTTGCTACAATTTTTGCAAGCCATTGTAGTTTGGGTCCTACATCTCATTGGTCTGTCTATTGGGGTCCACCCAGTTGATCTGCCCGACCTCCTGATAAGAGTTTATGTACAACAGAAACTAATCTCCGTATCGTTCTTTCTTTCTTTATTTATTTATTTAGTGTGTGTGTGTGGTGTGTGTGTGTGTATGTGTGTGTGTGTGTGTCCCAGGGTGACTTCAAGTATTGTCTTGGATTGCTTCTACCTCTTTTTTGCTTCACTCTGGGATTTCCCAGGCTCCAGTCACTAGACCCGGAAGTGCAGGCGGCCATTTCTGCCTGGCATTCTTACATGGGACTTGAGATACAAACTCAGGGCCTTCTGCTTGCGAGGCAGGATCTTAACTCCTGAGCCGTCTCTCCAGCCCTCAATATCCTTTTTTAAACAGAGGATTGTGAGAAGGTGGCGACTTCAGATTAATAGGGTGTGTTCCTTCAGGGTAATCTCAGCAATGGGGGATGACTTTTAAAGACCTTCAGAGACTATCCCAGCATGGCTGCTCTAAAAACAGCATGGCTGCTCTAAAACTGCTTAAAGGGAGATTAGAATGTCCACAAAGACTTACAGATTCCTAAGTCCTTCCCAACCCAAATCTCTCTTTCTCTCTTTTCTTAATTTATTTTCATTGTGTGTGTGTGTATGTATCAGAGGGCACTGTGTCCCTGTGGAGGATCAAGGATCACTTCGGGAATCATCCTGGATTGCTTCTACTTCCTTCTTGCTTCCCTCTGGGATTTCCCAGGCTCCACACACAGGGCCAAAAGTGCAGGCCTTCACCATTTCTGCCCGGTGTTTTGATGTGGAACCTGAAGTTGGAACTCAGGACCTTCTTATATCAAAACAATGTTTGTAAGGTAGTGGTGGGGGGGGCTGTCTTTTTCCAGGTTTCCCAATTGGTTGAAAAGATTGCTATGAAAATCTTCAGGCCACAAATAACATCTATGCCCAGAGCTTAGCTCTGAAATCTAAGTTTCAAAATGCTTATTGGTTCCGTAGAGTAGCCTGATTTGGGGCAACAAATCGCTTCTGAACACACACTGCTCCTCAGGCAATGCTGGACAGAAAAGGCAGTTACCAGTAAGATATTATTCCGTCTGCAAAATGTTTAAGTTTGTAGTAGGAGGTTGAACAATTAAACCAGAAGGAAGGCAAGGAAGATAGCTCAGTGGATAAAGGAACCTACAGGCAAACCCAGCAACCCAAGTTCCATGCCAAGATCCCACATGGTGGAAGGAGAGAACTAGGTTCTGAAGGCTGTTCTCTGTCCTCCACATAGTTGTATCTTTTCCGCCATTGCCTGCTTTAATGCTCCATTCCATCCTGTATTTTCTTGTTGTCTTGTGTTTTCTTCATTGTCTGATCCTTCTTCTTTTAATCCTGTGTTCTAAAAATTCCAGAACTTATAGTGGCCCATGAAGGTATCATAATTTTTGCTTCTACATTTAAAGTCATATTTCCTAATGGAGCTGAACCACTGGCAATTCCCCTAGAAGGATGGTATGACAACTTTCTTTTCCTGGTGAGGGAATATTTAAGAGTGTCCATAACGGAGATCATTAAGGAACAAGTTCCATTGTACATAGTCTATTCTGGAGGGGAATTAGTTGAGGCTTGGATTTGGATTTCATTTCATATTCTTTATATAGATATATTCTGAATACATGCTGACTATGTAGATATTGAGAATTTTCCAAAGTAATACTTCCCATTCTTTTCAGACAGGTTATATGGGGGAAAGAGAAAGAAATAGCTTGCTTTCTTTTTCGTCTTCTTCTTTATTCTTTCTTTCTATTCTTATTCTTTCTTCTTTCTTCTTTCTTCTTTATTCCTTTTATTCTCTTCTTTTTCTTTCTTTCATTTCTTTCTTTTCTTTTTTTCT
Source organism: Typhlomys cinereus (assembly GCA_023101885.1). NCBI lineage: Eukaryota > Metazoa > Chordata > Mammalia > Rodentia > Platacanthomyidae > Typhlomys > Typhlomys cinereus. The sequence continues at coordinate 254,482 of JALPQD010000710.1, forward strand.
CTTCTTGTTTTTCTTTCTTTCTTTTCTTCTTTTTCTTTCTTCTTCTTCTTTTTATTTTCTTTCTTTTCTTTCTTTTTTCTTTCTTTCTTTCTTTTTTTCTTTTCTTTCTTTTTTCTTTTCGTTTCTTTTTCTTTTTTTTTCTTTTTTCTTTCTTTCTTCTTTCTTTCTTGCATTTCTTTTTTTCTTCTTTTTTTTTCTTCTTTCTTTTTTCTTTCTTTCTTATTTCTTTCTCTTGTTCTTTGCTGTCTGTCTTTTCGTGCCCTTAGAATAATGCTGAAACACATTCGATAAGTTGTAAGAGTTTTGTCTTCTGTACGGAAGCAAGCGCTGTACCACTGAACTACATCCCCAGCCCTTTGCATACATTTTGTTTTGTGGCAAGATCTCATGAAGCTGCATAGGCAGGCCTTGAACTTGCACTCCTCTCTCCCCTCTCAGTCGCTGTGGTAACTGAGATCACCTGCTTGCACCATTAGACTACAGAGTCTAAATGTTACTGCTTTTCTCCTTCCCTTCAGAGGAAAATAGAGTTGAGACTTCAACACAGATGAACATTTTTAGAGCTTGGAGAACTGGAATATTTTAGCCACATATGTGCTCTGGGGAGGTGGACCATCCTTAGCTGTCCTTCATCACTTTCTCCACATACAGACTTTGATATGTCATTTTTTACACTACCACCCACGAAGTGTAAGTAGTTGACTAGACTGTCATTTGGGTTTGATGGTAAAAATTTGCTTGGCTGTTTTTTATTTTCCCAGTAAAGGTTGTAACTATATGGGATGGGACAGATCATTTCTTCTTGTTGTGTTGCTGTTGTTGTTGCATGTTTTGTGTGTGTGTGTGTGTGTGTGTGTGTGTGTGTGTGTGTGTACAAGAGGGCACTTGACTATGTATGCCTGTGGAAGCCCAAGGGTGACATTAGGAATCACCGTGGATTGCTCTTTCTCCTTATTGCTTTGCTCTGGGGTTTCTCAGGCTCTGCCTTCCAGGGCTGGAAGTTCAGGCCAATGCCATATCTATCTGGCATTTTTATGTGGATCTGGGGATCCGAACTCAAGTTCTTTTGCTTGTGAGGCACAGTGTCTTATAAGCCTGGAGCCATCTCCAAATCCTGAGGTGGTATTTTCATATATATACAAACTTATTGTTTAATTCATGCATTTTGTATATAAAGGGATCAAGTTATACTTACTGCTGTATAATTATTAATTTCTTAATAATGCCTAGACTTTTTTTCAAGTTAGTTCAGATTGATGCTTGCTTGAATCAAAGCGTGCGCACGCGCGCACGCACACACACCCACCCACACACACACCATTTTCTTTGTGGACTAACAGTCTTCCAGATTCACTCAGACAACAAATGTGTTTGGAGTGCCAACTAACTACCAAGATCCATCTCAAAACCTGGGATTTAGGAGCAAAGAAAACTTATTGATGAGACAGAGAAGGGACACTGAGCCGCATCTTGAAGGGACTGAGCTCAGCTTCAGCTGCACTTGTCTTATTTTTCATTCCTGAACTGGAACATTGAACAATCAGGCTTTTTCTCACCCTCCTTCCTGGTAAAATAGTAACTATTAGCTTGTGTGCCACTAGACCAACAGAACCACACCCTGTCAGATAGAAGTAGATTTTCCGAATGCACAACAAAACATGCATGTGATAGGATATATGCAGTCTTGAAAAGGAAGGACCTTTGACATGTGCCAGCTGATGAGGTCATTGTGCTGAGTGACCAAATCCAGATACTACAAATACACATGTGCATACGTATACATGAGTATACACATATACATACATATACACACCTACACACATTATATATACACACATACACATATCATATACACTTATGCACACATGCACATACATGTACACATACACACATGATACTACTTATGAATGAATAAAATGTAGAGTGGTGATTGTGGGTGACAGCAGTGGCATTGCTTACTGGGTGTAAAGTGTCAGTTTGGGAAGGTGGAAGTGTTCTAGAGAGGGTTTGTACAAACACACAAATATCTGTGACAATACTGAAGCACACACCTTCTGATTAGGAAGTGTCACTTTTTCATTGGAAGGGTAAATATTATTTCATGCATATTTCACCACACTCAAAATCAAAAATAAGTCCGTCAGGTATGATACATTAGTGAGGCCTGAAATGTTAGCTCTTAGGAAGCGGAATCTTTGGAGTAGAATCATGAGTCGAATCATGGCTAGTCTGGACTCCATGGTGAATTAGAGGCCAGCTTGGGCTACATACAGAATGAGACCCTGCCCGTAAAAGAAGCAAATGAGCAAGTCAACTCACTAAAAACAGAGAAAGCTTCTCACATCAGCTCCTCAATGAGATTCATCCTAATCTTTGCATGTGGTCGTGGAATCTACTTTCAGAGAGAATCTACTTCAACTTTTGACTGGAGTCCACAGGTATTTCAGGGTGTGGTAAAGTGTGGCACTGGACCTCCCCTCCACCACTAGAAACTTGCCATTGATTAGGGAAGCTCAAAGCTTCTTTGCCTCACCCCCACATATCTCTCTCTCTCTCTCTTTTTCTCTCTCTCTGTTTTTTTTTGGCACAGAATCTCCCTATGAAGCCCAGGCTGGCCTATGCTTATTGCTCTGACTTAGTCTCCTGGCAAGTGGGTTACAGACCTGCCGTCACACGTACCTGCTTCTCCCCCCACTCTTGACCAGTGCTGTCATTTCTATCTTTCAGTGGAAAAGGGTCTTGGTTACTTACAGCACAGGAAAACTCCTGCAGAGTTCTACAGTTGATTGCCAGCAATGAGAAGCAATCATTTACTTTGCCTTAGAGACTAGATGTTTTCTCAGAATTTCCTACTTCCTTTTGCCAGAGTCTCATTGTGTATGTGTGTGTTTGCATGTGTGTGTGTGTTTTGCACACACATTTGTGCATGCATATGTGTGGAGGCAAAAGTCAACTTTAGATATTTCTTTGGGATATCTGTTAACTTTATTTAAATTATGTATTGATTTTGTGTGTGCGTGTGTGTGTGCATGCGCATATCAGAAGCACTGTGTGTGCTTGTGGAGGTCCAAGGGTGACTTCAGGAATCACCCAAGATCACTCTATCTACTTTTTCTTTGTTCTGGGTTTTCCCAAGCTCTGCCTTCTAACACGGGAAGTGCAGAACACAGCCGTTTTCATCTGACGTCTTTTACATGGAATCTGGAATCCAGACTCAGGTCCTTCTGCTTGCAAGGCAGAGGCTTAATCCCAGAATCATCTGTTCAGCTTGTACACCTAGCATTTTTATGTGAGGCACTGGGGGTTAAACACAGGTCTTCACACTTAAATGGTAAGTTCTGTGCTGACTGAACCATGTCCCAGTTTCCCACAGTTAATTTTGGTTGGAAAAGACGTTCACTCTATAACGCATCAGATGCCTTCCTGTGTGTGCTTACGCTGATCTTGGTGTGTAGCCTTCAGAAGAGGTGTAGTTGGCACCATGGTGAACCAATTAGGGCAAGGCCTGTGGCTCTGTCTCTTTCTGGCTCCAGATCTTGAAACAGTTCAGAACCAGATGGGCAGTGTTATCCCAGCGTTCTGACTGTGCAGCGTTTTGAATGATAAGATTATTCTGGCAAATCTGGCATTCCTTATTTTTCCACCCCTCCTTAAACAATGTGGGGCCATTATGTGACATTTCCTTTGGCCAACTCAAAGCCAAAACAGGGAATAGTGCTTCCTTTACTTGACTGACTGTTTCACAACGGCAACCTTTTATAAGTGGTCTTTTTGACTTAACCACCTGGTCCAGAGGAGCAAATGTTTCTCTTGTTAAGAAACTTGAGGTTTTCCTGTAGCAGATGTGACAGGACACTCAGCCCCTGTATTCAGGTTTCGCCTCTCTTGAACCTCTCTAGCCAGAGGTCTGTTGGCAGCTGGATCAGGAGGATCTCACGATGTTTCTTAAGGGGTTGAGTGTCCCACAGATGACATGCTATGGGACAAAGTTTTCCTGTGCATTTCCCGTGGTTGACCTCAATTCATATTATGTGTAGGGGCTGCGTGTGTGTGTGTGTGTGTGTGTGTGTGTGTGTGTGTGTGTGTGTGTGTGTGTGGTGTGTGTGTGGTGTGTGTGTGGTGTGTGTGTGTGTGGTGTGTGTGTGTGTGTGTATGTGTGTGTGGTGGCTCAGGGGTTAAGCTTTTGCTTCACAAGCAAAAGGACCTGAATTTGGGTCCCCAGATCTCATGTAAAAATAATGGGGGTAGGGGGAAGTAGTGAGGGCCTATAGTTTAGGCCCTGGAAAGGCAGAGCCTGGGAAACCCCAGAGCAAAGCAAGAAGGAGGCAGAGCAATCCAGGATGATTCCTGATGTCATCCTTGGGCCTTCATAGGCACATATATACTCAAATGTACACACAAACAAGCATCATAGAAATCAAGCCATGACCTGATGTTTAGGAAATTAATTTGCCAACCCTAAAATACTGCTGCTAAATACTGCTCTTGAGATGGAAGTTCCTCTGAGTTAAAGCAGAGAAGCATCTGGCATGAGGACATGTCCTTATGCCCAGCAGCGAATGAGGAAGCAGCTGGAAGCTTCTGCTGGAGCTGGAAGCCAAAAGCATCGCGTGCAAAAGAACTTTGGAGAAGGAGAACACATGTATATGCTAAATGTATAGTGGGAGGATTTGGGGTAAAAGGCAGTCAGTCCATAATGAGAAGTCTCAGGTGCTTCTGGGCTGGCTGGAGTTAATCCTTTGAAAACCTCACTTGAAAACAGGGTGTGTGAGCACTTGGGGTCAGCTGCCTGGGCTTAGATTATGGTTTCAGTCTATGTGGAGAAATATGAGACATTTTTTTGTTGGATTGGGCCTGTAGCTCTTAACTGATTGACCTTCATTATCTCCTCACCTTCCTCCCTTGGACTTTGTGATTAAACGTAGGACATCTCAGGATTCCCCCCCCCCACTTTTTCTTAATTCAATTTGCTTTAATAATTATTAGACTCCCCTTTTTAAATTAATTTTCTACTTTAAAAAATTTATCTTTTGGGGCTGGAGAGGTGGCTCAGGGGTTAAGCCTCCGCCTTGCAGGCGGAAGGTCCTGAGTTCGGATCCCAGATCCCACCTATAGACGCCAGGCGGAAGCGGGGGCGGCCTGCGCTTCTGGTCCTGGTAGGGCGGAGCCTCTGAATCCCGGGGCAGAAGGAGGTGGAGGCGTCCATGGTGGTTCGCGAATTCGTCCGAATTCGCACACACACACACATAGACACACACACGCACGCGTGCACATACATACGCACATGCGCACAGTTGAATAAATAATAAAAAAATTAAAAAATTTATCTTTTAAAACAGGTTTCTAAAGATGAAGTCTGACAGGAGCCAAGCCTTGGGAAAAAATGTTTTATGTGTGTATAAGAGAGAAAGAAAGGGCTGGAGAGGTAGCTCAAGGATTAAGCCTCTGCCTTGCAGGCAGAAGGTCCTGAGTTCGGATCCTAGACCCCACATATAGACGCTGGGCGGGAGCGGGAGCGGGGGCGGCCTGCATTTCTTTCTGGTCCTGGTAGGAAGGAGTCCTGAGAATCCAGGGGCAGAGTAAACAAGGAGGAGGTGGAGGCGCCCATGGTGGTTCCCTAATTCGTCCGTGGTTCTACATATACTCGCGCGCGCGCGCACACACACACACACACACAATTGAATAAAAAGTTTTTTTGAAAAAAAAAGAGAAAGAGAGAGACAGAGACAATGGGAGAGCGAGTGAGAGAACATGTACCATAGTGTGTATGTGGAGGGCAGAAGAGAGTTTTAGGGAGCCAGCTCTCTTCTTCCAACATAGAGGCTTCTGGGGATCAAACTCAGGTCTCCAGATTTGAGAACCTTACCCACTGAGCTATCTTGCCAGCCTCCCCACCTCCCAGCCCACCCCCTTTGAGATATTACCCAGGTTGGCTTCAAGCACTTCTGTCTCTGCCTCCAAGTAGCTGGAGTTGTTGGTATTAGCAATGTGTTCTGTAAGGAAGTGATGGGAAGCGAGGTGCTAAGGGCGTGAACTCGTCAGACTGCCCACATGGGAGCTGGGCTGTCATTTTTATGAGGTGTGGAGGTCCCTTGGGAAGTAATTCTGAGAGTTAGATTCCTCATTTATGAAGTATCATGATCTCAAGTGCTCCTAGGCAGGTTAGGGGAGAAAATGAAGCATTTTGCTTTGCGCAAATGACCAGAAAGGGAATGTCACTTTGCCCCTCTGATTATCTAATAGCTTGGGTTGGTTTCTGAATATGAAGACCTCTTCCTTCTTTCTGTAGAAAGTAGATCTCTTCCATTGGTCTTTCGAGGGCCAAAGGTTTTAGAAATTGAGCTTTGTCATCTTCAGAAAGACAGTTATCTTCTCACATGAATTTTAGGTCTTTGGGTCTTTACAGACTCAGGCACAGACAGATCAGTTAATCCTCACTAACTTTTGTCACTGCTTTAGCATCTGATTTGTGATGATTCCAAGATAAAGCAGAATAAGCAAAACAAAACAAGCCTCAATCTTTGGGCTTCTCTGGGCTCAAGAAACCAGCAAGCAGGTTTCCTGTTTGGCTCCAAGATAAAGCAAGTAGGTGTGTTTGAATGGGTCTAGAGAAGTTCTTGAATTTTTCTTCTTCTAAATGGGATCTATGTTATTCAAGTTGTCCTTGAAATCCTGAACTCCAGTATAATCCTCCTGCCTCAGTCGCCAGCACAGGTGTGTGCCGATGCTCCACCCTAAAGGTGTCAAAACCTTGAAGTTTACGGGAAAGCCAGAGAGGAGGACACTGGGACCTTGGATGTTACAGAGGGAACCGCCCCAATCCACATGGACAGATGTTTGGCTTCTAGAACCTCTTCCCAGATGAGAGAAAGCCTTGCTCTTGCCTTGGAGACATTTCAGACATCAATCGTGTCTTGCTAGTGTGCACTTGTCTTCAGCAAACATCAGGCTGAGGATCAGGATTGACAGGCGAAGGACCAGGAGCCATTTTTACGCTTCAGGAGCCTTTCCCTGGTGCAGGGGTGGAGTGCAGGGCTGTCCTGAGGTCAGTGGAGGTGCTCTCTGACCTACAGACAATCATGGTGGATTTCTTTAAATTATTTTATTTTCATGTTTTATAGCTTGGGTTTATGCCTGGAGGGAGCCAAGGTGAAAATACTCTTTATAATACCATCACAGGATATTATGAGCATCTGAATGCCAAGTCCTGAGGATAAGAAGACTGTTTCTTGGTTTAATCCATCTTTTGTAATTGCTCTTCTGAGGTGAGGCTTCTTACTTATGAAGAAAATATATCCCCTCTCCTTTCACAGTCTCAGTAGAAATTAAATGCAGAAGAAATGCCTTAGTCATCAAAACGTAGTCAGAATGGAATTTTGCCCTGTGCTTTGGCACTTTGGCGACGTGGAGCAAGGCAGGTGTGGGCAGTGACCCCTGGCACCCTGAGTGACACTGAGTCAGCCTCTGTAAGACATCGCTGAAACTTTGGATAGGACAAGGACTGTGAGCAGGCACCTTACCCACTGAGCTCCCTCTCCAGCCCAATAGCACAGGACATAAGAAACACGACGTATTTCATGCTGGCGAGCTGTTACTCCTGGTTGCTACTTCTTTCTGGAGTGCCCTCAAGCTTCCCGGAGCACCCTTGGGTCTCTTGAAACACAGCTTTCCTCATGGAACTTAGGAGAATTCTTCTAAGTGTGAGGTCTCTTGGGACTGAGCTCAGGTTGCCAGGTTTGGTCATAGGTACACTGAATTCTCATCAGCACTGTTACTGTGTTGTGTGTGTGTGTGTGTGTGTGTGGTATGTGCGTATATCAGAGGGTACTGTTTGTGCCTGTGGAGGTCCAGGGCTGACTTTCAGGAATCACCCTGGATTGATCCCATCTCCTTTGTACTTTGCTCTGGAGTTTCTCAGGTTCTGCTTTCAGTGATGCCATTTCCTCGGATCCAGGCTTCAAGCTCAGTCTTTGTGCATGCTAGGTGGAGTTTTAATCCTTGAGCCATCTCTCCTATCTCCTGTTACTACATTTTAAATAGGTGTTTGGTACTTTCAGAATCCTTTTGGAAGTTAAGATAAATAATAAAAAATGTTAGTTCCTTGAAGGAATTAAAAAACACCATGCTCAATGTATAGTCTAATGCCTAAATGTTGCTTGTAGCTCACATCTTTGTTTATGAATGGTATAGTCCCTTAAAGAGCAATGTAGTACTATCTGAGTTGACTTGGCTTTCTATCCTGAAAGTATAGAGACACATGATAGCTGTACCATTTTGTAACAAATGAAAGCACAGATTTATATGAGTAGGTTATTGGTTAAATAAATTATAGGAAATACTGACCAGCCCCCAAAAGAATTAGGAACTCTATGTATACAGATATATGAGATATTTATTATAATTATCAATGTTAAAATACGGAAGTACAGAAAGATGTCTATAATAATATGTCTGTATTTATATGAAAATATTTTTGTGTATGTTTACACATGTATGGAATATCTTTGGAAGAATATCTGGCAAAGTATAGCAGAGCTTGGCTTTTGGGGTACAGGTGTGGGACAGAGATTTAGATTTCTTTTTTCATTGCCTGAGCACTTGCCTAGCATGTGTGAAGCTTCATGTTTGAGTCCCTGCATTGGGAAAGTAAAGAACAAACAAATCACTAGCCTATCTGTGAATGATAGTGCGCAGGTTAGAATGCAGGAGTTAACTGTGTGATAGTGTAGTAGTCAGAACCTGTAACTCTCTTGTACGCTGTTGTATGGCAGTTATGCAACACAGTTGAGGAAGAGTTGATTAAAATTATTTTTATTTGAAAACAGAAGTCAGGTGTTTGTGTTTATGTGTAGTGAAAGGAATGCTCAGCTAGAAAGTACTCTCATCGATCCGCAATCACTAACCCAGAAGAGCAAGATTTAATAGTGCAGGTGTGTTTGGCTCTTCTCCTACTCTTTTTATCCTTTACCTGGAATTTCCATTCTCCTAGCACAGATGTCTGCTATGTTTTTAGGCTCTGGTTAGGATATTGCATGCCTTGTGGAGTGTCCAATAGGACATGTTGCCGTTCCCAGTCTGTCTTAGATTTGATAGATACCTTATTGTGGGAACATTTCATATGCCATATAGTCCAGAGACCTATGGAACATGCACTGGGAAGCACGCTGCACTACACTGTAAGACACTGACAATAAGAAAGGTGGCCGTGAATGCACTTGTGTCTCTTATCTTTTTCCTCTTTGTAGGTTAGAGTTGCAGAAGCTAAGGCTGAAGTCTGTAATCTTCACGGCCAAATGGATTGTGATTTTTATAGAACATGGAAATTCAAGTCTTGACTAAGTTGCTAAAAGGACAAAATCTACTCCATATCTCTCTTAGAAGATGTATCAGTTATTCTGCATGTTGCTAATAAATTCACGACCAAACAGCTTAAGGAGGATCAAGGGCTTTTTTCTTACTTATAGTTACTGGTCCGAGTTGGCAGGAGCGCTCATACCAACACTAGGGGCCAAGGGATCTGGCCATACTATGTCATATATTTACAGGACTGCTGAGAGACGGACAGTCCTTTTGCTTGACTTGCATGTCTGGCCACGTATACCGAGGAATGCCAGCAACTTTAACTAGCTCCCTCCATTTTATTTACCCGCTCAGGCACTAGTCCCACCCACCAATTAGACAATTAGCTTGCTCAGGACTTAACTACTAATTCTTTACGAATCTGCCAAACCTTAATTGTCACGTTGACTCCTGCATGTAACTATGACAGAAGAGGAAGCACGTCTAGGTTCTTCTTGACTGTCCAGATGGCTTCCATATGCTCTTCATCAGCCCTCCAAAGATCTCTACGGTCATTTTCATTCTTTCTTTATCATCTCTGTCTGCCTGTCTCTGTCCCTCTGCCTGTCTTTCCCTTTGACTGTCTCTCTTTGTCTCTGTCCCTCTGCACAATCTCATCTTGTCTCTTTCCGTTGACTTCTCCTTTGTCTACAAACATGTCCTCATAGTCTCCACATCTACTGTGGATATTTTTGCCAATGATTTTGGGTAGAATGTGTTTCTCCTCTGCTAATGGAATAGTTCATTGGTCTGGCAATTACATAAAACACTTAGTTCTTGGCATATATAAAAGCTCATTTATGTGGGGTTTTGGCTGATTTTTGTTGATTTGATGTCTGTTACATATAATATTGTTTTTCCCAACAGTGTATCCTACTACCTAGCTGTCTCCTTTAGTTAAGAATCTAGTCCCCACATCTCTCTCATTTGACTTGTTCATCATGGGCAACATAGTTCCTTTGCAGTTTTGATCACAAAGGAAGCAGTTCTCTGAACTTTCCTACTTCAGCAATGATACAGAAATTTTAACTGAGGGAAACATCTCTCTCTCATTCAGGTTTTTCGGCCCCTGTGATGACTGCCCTTCTCTAATCCTTGTGCCTTACTTATGAACCCTCCAGCTCACATGTTTTCAAGAGTTCCTGGCTCCTCTATTTTCTGATCCTCCCAGAGTACATAGCTCTTGATCCCCTCAGCGCGAATGTTTCTGAATTCTCTAGGTGTTGAAACCTATGTGCTTCGATGGGATTTGATCTTGTCCTCTCCAAACCTTTGTTGTCTTTCAAAGATGTTTGGAGAGTTAATCTTTTTTCCATGATTTCCTTCATATCTGAATCTGGAGGGATATCTCCTTCTCCAAATCTCCTCTGATTGTGTGTTACCTGCAGTTTATTCTCTTGCATCATAGCTACCTGTGAACTTACGTGCTTCCACTTTGGTGTTAGCATGGATTTTATTTATTTAGTTACTTACGCTTGTAGTACTGCAGATGAGACCTTGTGCATGTTGGCAAGTGCTCTGCCAGGGGGCCACACCCCAACCTTTATTTTATTTTTTAATGAGAATAACATGAGTTGTCAAGATTTTTTTTTCTCATGGATGAATGAACAAAGCAATTGTACTTAAAGACACCATTGTTTTAAGGGGGAGGGGCAGATAAACTGGTGGATAGTATCCTGCCTGTTGCCGTAAGAAGGGTGCCTCAGGCTTTCCAAGGTTACTGGGAGGTCATTTTGATGACATCTTTAGGGTGTGGCGAACACTAAGGTTAGCTGTAAGGTTAAAAATGGAATGTGCTAGAAATTATCCTTGATAAGTAGCTTACCCATAAAGAATTTATCTGTACCTGCCTTTTCTTTGTGCTGGAACTTTCTTCAGGTGAGTAGTACATGTTGCCCAGGGGCTCTGGAAATACTAGAATCTAGTTACTGAAATCAAGTGTACAAATGAAGCTATGACATATAGATGGGATCCGAGGTAACAAGGAACAGTGGGTAGCTCTCACATTGCTGGCCCAATCCCTACACACAACCTCTCTCTCTCTCTCTCTTTCTGGCTTTGAACTCAGGACTTCATACATGCTTGATTAGTGCTTTACCACTGAGCTACATCCTCAACTTCTAATTTTATTTATTTATGTACTTAAAGCAGAATCACTTTTTGTTTCAGATCAGTATAAGCAAATAGTCCAATCCAGCTGTCTAAGACAGATGGGAAAGAGATTTGCAACCACATGAGACAATGCTCTTCTACACATTCGTGTTTCAAAAGTTTTCTTTAAAACGTTACATTCACATACCTTAGGTCAATTATTATATATAATTAACTTCTGGATAAATATATTTTAAAAAACTCCCATTTAAATGTTTAACTGTGATAAGTACCACAGAATCTAACTCAAAAGAGCTTTAGGAAGATCTTAACAGATTAACATGGTTCTTCACCAAAGGGTCCTGGCATTCAGTTAAAACTCTATATTTTACTGTCCATTAAAAGGCACCAATAAAAGAGACTTCTGTTTCCTCTTCCTTTTTCAATCAGAACAACTGAACATGGTATGAGCTTGTAGGTGTCTTGAATGTATTTGCATATTCTGCTTCCCAAGATGGGCCGCCTTGACATATGTGTGTCCATCCAGCAAAAGGATAGCTTTCACTGTGATTTTGAAACTGGGGCTTTGGATTGAAATCACCAGAGCTTTAATGAGTGTGGGGAGAGACAGTTCAGGGTGTGGCAGGACTGGTTTTGCAGTTTTATTGCATACTCTATAGAAGGTCACTATTGTATGTCTTTAACCCCCCACTTGGCTCCATGAAAAACTTGTAAATGTTTTATTCATTGACTAGGGAGTTTATATGATCAAGGAATTGATCCTGAGATTCTAAATACCTTTGGCCAACAAAGTCTTATATCTACATGGAAGAAATTGAATTTTAGACAGTTGTGAGCTGTTTAGCTCACATTGTGAGTTGACATTCCATTTTCAGGGATGTTACAAAGATATTACTGGCAGCAGAAAGAGCTCATCTTGACTACCAAAAAAAAGAACAAAAGAGTGAGATAATTCAATATTTTCTTTCTGCACATTCTGATCCCTAGGAAGAATGTTGGTGGAAAGAAAATTGGTCAATGTATACTGTCAATCATGGTATAGTCCTGTGGGCTGTTTGGGTTCCAATGCTAGTTTGTGAAACTGTTTCTCCTGGATCTCCTCAGATGAGACGTCCTTGCAGGGTTCACGCGATACCCTGGACACGGTCCTGAGCTGACTCTCACAAGGGAGTGGCCTGGCTTCCCACTGTTGCTCCTCCTGCAACAGCAGATAACACTTCCATGCTGCACTTGGTTCGAATGAAGGAATCCTTGCTGCCAGGGAGGAGCCCTGCAGAGAAAATATCCAATGTCCCTGCAAAGTCTGAAAATATTATTTCTTCATTTGAGGCATTCTCAAGGTTTCCTACAGAATGTGGATTCCAAGACACATAAGACATGCTCTCTCTCTCTCTCTCTCTCTCTCTCTGTCTCTCTGTCTCTCATCTCTTTTAGCCATGCTAGGGATGGACCCCAGAGCCTTGTACATGTAAGGCAAGCCTGCTGTGATGGAGTTGTTGTTTCTCTGTCACGTAATGTCTTTTATTTTTTTATGTATCTTTTTATATTTTTTCCTTTTAATATTTCTTACACAAATATAGTGAACTTATAATTTTTTACACCACCATAATCCCCCCCTCTTTTCCTATCGCAAACCCTCTCCCCCTCCAGGCTCCATCCTATTTTCATGTCTCTTTGTATGTGCGACCTACTGAGTTTCATCTTTGCTGCCTTTGATGGCACGTGCCGGAGCACAGTACACCTCTGAGGAAACCATCTTCCCTCCTCTCTCCCTGTCAGGATGAACCCTATCAGTCTCTCAGGGAGGTCTGGGGCCTCTTGAGAGCTTTCCTCTTCCTTGGTGAAATGTTTAGAGGACAAATCCCATGCAGGCCTTGTGGAAATACCCATGGCTGCAGTGAGTTCAGGGACACAACAGCCCTGTCATGTCTAGAAGATAATGTCTGACTGCCCCCTACCTCCTCTCAGGCTCTCACAATTTTATAGCCCCCATTTCTGCCATGTTGTCAGAGCCTTGGAGTGGCTTAGACGCCCTGTTTACGGCCAAACAGTCTGCGTTCCTTATTTTCTGCACTTCGGCCAGTGACACTTTTCGGCGATAAACTCCTTGGGTTGCAGAAGGGGGCTTCCAGACTAGGTGCTGGGTGCCCCTCCAGTTCATGGATATGATGACGAGTGTGCAACACATGATAGCCTCTTTGGAAGCAGGTCACGCTAAGGTTGTCATGTCAAGATGGCTGCATGGGTACAGTTCCACATCGTCAGTGCTGCCTGCTGTGTGTGCAACTTGTCCATTCAGTGGAGAAGTTTTATGAGTTTTTCTTTTTTTAGAGGTACAAAAATTTTAAAAGAAAATAAGTGACCCATTACCACTGTTCTCTATACCTCAGTCACTCAGACCCGGGAATATATAGACCAAGAGGAATATACAGAAGGGAGGAGGAAACTGAGACCTGCACCACTTCTCTGCCTATGCCTCCTCCAAAGATAAAACAAAACAAAAAGATCCAGTCTAGGGCAAGGCTCTGACAGCTGCACCTACTTGGGGTCCTAGCCCCGGCCACGACTGCACAAAGAGTTTGCTCCATGGGCAGGAGCCAACACAAAGGTGTTTACTTGTGTGGATTTCAGTCATTGAAGTAAGCCTCTGGTTCTCTCAGGAACTGACCCCGGCAGCAGGCGAATGTATGATGAGGGTCTGTCTAGGTGGGGTGGTGGAGGGTGGAGTCTGAAGTGCCAGTACACTTGTAAAGGTCTGGCGAGATGGTTCAGAGGGCAAAGGCATCTGCGCCCAAACTCAATGACCTGAGTTCAATCTGAGAGTTTGCATTGTGTAAGGAGAAAGCAGATGTTGAAATTTTACATCTGGCTTTTATACGTGTGCTGTGACATGTGTGCACTTGTCTTTGTCAAATAAACACGTAGAAAACTCCATTTCAGAATATTTATTTCAGCAGCCTCACTATGTGGCCCAGGCTGGCTTTGAACTTGTCATCCTCCTGCCTCAGCCTCCCGTGGGGATTTCAGGCTCTTGCCAAAGTGTTGCGCTAAAACAAGGATCTGTGGGAGGAAAGTTCCTATGTTCTTTTTAGACACAGGCTTCCTATTTATAACCTTGAAAGGAAAATTCTACACCAGGGTGCATGAAGTTCTATTTTGAATGGGTTCATTTTGTTTTTCATTCAACGATCATTGGGATTGGGCCTGGGGCAACAGGAACAACTGGCATGGAGCCCTCGCCAGCTGGAGTTAAGGAGCAAGTGGGCCCATGAAGCCATTAAATTGTACCACGGGAAGTGCTGTGCCTGAGATCTGGAGGTGAGGAGTTCTTGTTCACTGGGGAAAAAAAGCACATCAAAGTTACGATCCCAGGCTAACAACGGAAAGCTAATTTTTACCTTCACTGTGGCCAATAATAATAATAGCTAATCTCTACTGAGACTTAATAAGTCCTCAGAAGAGATTTAAACTTTTAACAAACAAACCTTTTTACAGCTCTATGAGGAAATGTTCTTCCAACTATTGTTTTTGTTGCTGGGAATTGGACTCGTGTGTGTGATGTACCACTGAGCTGTATGCGTGGCCCAACTAGTCTTGTTGCTCTGTATGTATTTGTAGAGAGCAAAGAAGCATGAAGAAATGGAGTGATTTGGTCAGGAAGTCCCCTTACAGAGTAATGGTTTGGTCTTACTTGCCTTGTGTGTATGCCAGTTAGACACAAGTGTTGGGCAGGGAAGATGGCTCAGGGGTTAAGACTCTTTCTCACAAGCAGAGGGGACCTGAGTTTGGATACCAGGTCCTATGTAAGAGCACTGAGTGGAAATGGCCCGATGGGTGGAGACCGGGAAATCCCAGATCGAGGCAAAAAGGAGGTAAAAGCAATCCTGGATGAGTTCCCAAATCACCCTTGGTCCTCCACAGAGACACACATTGCCCTCTGATGCATGTATGGGCGCGCACACGTATGCACAAATACACACACAAGAGCACACACACACAAGTGCACACACACAAATAATTTTAAAAATAAATACATACAGGCGTCAAGTTGACAATTGAAGGCTGAGCTTGTAAGTGTATTTGTGAAGAATTAGTAATTAAGACAAGCCTGTGGGAGATTGTCTAATCGACGGAGGAGGAGGATCCAGTCCATGTTGGGTGGGACCATTCCCTGGTCAGGTGGATAAGATGGAGGAGGTTGCCCCTCTCCCAGGAAACCCTGTGGGTATGGTGTGACCAGTTCACTCAGCTCCTGATCTTGGTATGAGCTCTCTTGTTAAGCGGGACTATAAACCAGAATCATAAGCAGAGAAAACCCCTCGTCTCCTAAGTTTGGCTGTAAATTTATCAGCAACATGAAGCTAAACTATGGCAGCATGTGCGTAGGCACCTAAATCAGAGGTTTTCTTTGCAACCCTTTGGTTATTTTTTAGAAAGCCTAGCTTTTATTTATAAAATTCTGCCATAAACTTCTGCTGGTTTAACAGTCACCTGTCACACTCGTACCACGTTGTCACGTAGCTGGCAAGTAGAGTCTGGCTTTGAGCAGAACAGACCAGAGGTGCACTGACTGACTCTGTTTTGCTGCTGGTGTTGAAAACGCCTTACTTCAGTTTACCTATGGTCACCCGGATTTTGATGCTTGGCCTGATACTGACTGGACCATCTCCCCAGTCCCTAGTCCTCCCCTCAAATCATTTATTTATTTATTTATTTATTTATTTATTTACTTGCTTACTTACTTACTTACTGTGTATATGTGTATCAGAGGGTATTGTATGTGCTTGTGGAGGCCCAAGGGTGACTTCAGGAGTCATCCTGGATTGCTCTACTTCCTTTTTGCTTTGCTTGGGGATTTTCCAGCCTCTGCCTTCCAGGGCTGAAAGTGTAAGCTACCATCATTTCCATCTGGTGTTTTTATGTGAGACCTGGGATCTGACATTTAAATGAACATCCTGATATCTAAATATATCTTGCTTTCCTAACTACTGGGATTAATACCACTTTCACTTAATTCAAATATAAAATGAAACGACAATGTGTTTTGTTTCAGAAATCCTGGATCGAAGGGGTATTCTACAAGAGAGAATGCAGCAAATTCATACCCAGTTCAAAAAACCCTCACAGGTACAATTTTTAATCCTTAATTCTTTTAAAAAAACTTAGAGTACTGAGAATATAATACTTAGAGTATTGGAAGAAATTTAGAAATGTGACTTACCTAGAGGGTTTGATAATGTCTGTAACATGAGTATCCATGTTAGTGTGTGCTTGCTTCATAAAAGCATGCCATGAGTATTTATGCGTGACGGGCAGATGGGAAAGGGTAGAAAGGAAAGAAAACTGAATGTATTGTATGTATGTAAGAATTGTTAAGGGGCAAAAGAAAGTAGGGGGAAAAAAAGAAAATACAGTGAAAGAGAAGGAACTTGGTCAGTTTTGTACCTTATGAGCTCTAGTACCTGTCATTGGGAAGTTTCTGTTAATGATTTGTTTAAAGACTCAATGAAGTATAAAGAGAAATGTACAAATGACCTCGATGTTCACAGCATGGCTTATTTCAATGCACTCAGTACTGTTGTTCCTCTTGGTGGAAGGATAGACTTTACAGAGATGCAATGACGCATTCTACCAAATTTGCTTAAATAATTTATAATATCTACATACTGACTATCCAACATCTTCTGAATATTCCTTACTCTTAACTAAAATATCAGTAGATGAAATAATGACTATTTCAAGACTCCGTGCAGATGATCCAAACAGGAAGCTCAAGTTAGTCTATTGTAGGATTTTCACTTGTGTAGATTGTGGTCAGTACAAAAGTGGCTTGAGCTCCATGATCTCAGAGCCTTGACAGCCCTTTGAAGACTTTTAGAACAAAGTTCATCCAGGGAGCTGCTGAAAGACAGGGGAAGGAAGGTGTATGGAAAATACCTCAGGGTAATCAAATCAGGTCCATGAAATTAAGACTGAGTATCATGGCCCTGGTGGAAAAACTACAAGGGAAACAGAAGAGCAACAATTTAATTAAGGAACCAGTGCAATTTAGATTCCTTACAGCCACTGGCCTCGTAATCATTTAAAGTGTAGAAATCATGGGTGCATGTGCAAAGTCAACACGGCTAGAGTCTTGAAATCCCAGCTCTTTAGGATGACTAAAATCCTGTTCCTTGCTTGGTTAAACATTGACTAGTTCCGCCCTTACTTGATCACCTATGGTTCTGTTCTGTAGCCTTCGGATTGGAAATTCTCATTTTACCTGTTTTCAAAATGTTTACAGAACACCAAGGTAACATTGTATGTGTGTGCGTGCGTGCGTGCATGCGTGCATGTGTGTGTGTGTTTCCCCTTGGACTTTTATGATGGCTTGAAATGCCCAGACAGATACAAAGGAAAGAGGTTGAGCCCCAATAGCTCTTGCTGCTGTGGTAGAACGCATCCATCTTCACAACGACCTTGGAACTTGGGGAACGTGGTACAGTTATTGTCTGCTATTCGCCCTCAGACACAGTGTTGAGTGTGGGGACATAGGAAAGGCTGAGCTCAGCCTGCCTGAGACCTTCAGTCCTAGCACCGCGCAGAAGCACAGCTAAGAATGACACTTTCTTTGGAGCTAGGATGCCAACATGTAGTCCAGGCTGGCCTGGAACTCACTTTTTCCCTGTGCCCTGGAGTGCTGGGATTACAGATGTGCAGATATGCCTGACTCCTGAATCATAATCCTATGAGTGAGCCAAGACTTGCTATATTTTATGGAGAAAAAAGCCTATTTTTTGCCTATTACTTTTCTTTTTGCTGCTGGGAGGTAATATTCATACACAACTTAAGGGGAAATAGGAGATTGATCTGTTCCACTTACAGTTCCAGAGGGCAGACATAGTCCATTACGGTGGAGAAGACACGGCCAGTGGCGGTGGCTCAGGTCACAGCAGACATCATGGAGGCAGAAACAGAGCAGGGCTAACCGACCTCAAGGTCCACCTCCTGTGTGTGCCTTCCTCCCACAAGGCTCTGCCTCCTAAAGGAGCCTGGACCTTCTCAGACATGAACGTCAGCTAAGGATTCAAGCCTTTCCCCTCCCCTCCCCTCCCCTCTTCTCCCTCCCTTCCCCTTCCCCTTCCCTCCCCTCTCCCCTCCCTTCCCCCTTCCCTTCCCTTCCCTTCCCTTCTCCCTTCCCTTCCCTTCTCCCTTCCCTTCCCTTCTCCCTTCCCTCCCTTCCCTTATCCCTTCCCCCTTCCCCTTTCCTTTTTCCTTTTCTTTTTTTTTTTGGTTCTATCAAGATTTTTTTTTTAAAGATAGCTTTTATGTGGTTTTCATCATAAAATGGATAGAAAAATGGTAGCGTATTTGTTATTTTCCTCATTGTCTGACCAAATGCCTGACAGAAGTGAGTGAAGCGAAGAACTATTCATTTTGGCTCGTGACTCTGCCAAGGCAGGGAGGGATCGAGAAACATCGGAGACACAGCCTGAGACAGGGTCATGCTCACTTGGTGCAGACCAGGACCAGATCATGCTGGGAGCCAGAAGTGGGTGTGGCCTTCAAGGACTTACTTTAAGTAAACAATAAAGATATATGGACCTTTTGGGGGAGGGGCACTTCAGATCAGATACTAACAGTATTTCATGGTTTAATTTTAATAAAAATTTATCTTATTAAAGATTTTTTAAAATTCTAATAAGTAAATCTAATAGACTTCAGTATAACATCTTTTTCCTTCCTATTTTTAACCTGTTGAGATGAAGTTTTCAAGAGAAGATGTTGTAGAAATGTTGGAGCAGAAAAAAGGGGAGGGTTAGACTATAAGTTTAAATAATTTAGAATGACTTATTATATCATCACTAATTTTCTGTGCTTAACTAGAGTTTTCTTTTAAAATTTTTTCACATTGAAAAATATGATCATTGATGGGTAAATTCAGAAGGTTCTTCTGAATCATAAAAGGGAAGATTTTTTTAAACATTTTTTTTCTTTCTGTTTTTTTTTTATTATTTGGTTTTTTTTTTGATTTTTTTTCTTTTTATTATTTTTAAACATTTTTTATTATTATTTCCACTCATACAAACTTAGTAGGTACACCGGTTCCCTCCCTCCCTTCTTCCCCCGACTCCCCTGCTCCCCCTCCCCTCACCCCTCCCTCCCCATCCTCCAGTGCCTCCCCCCCAATCCCCGGAGAATCCTTTAATGTGCATGCCAGACTCTCCTCATAATTACACTTAACCAGTTCCCAAATTAAGGCAGTTTTAGAACTAGGGCCATGGTTGGAAGGTCTTTGAAGGTCATCCCCCACTGCTGGGATTATCTGAAGTAATACACACTATTAAACTGAGGAACTGGTTTTAATCCTTCACAAAGATAAAGTCACCAACTTCCCCCAGCTCTGTGTTCATGAAAGGATATGGAGATGAGCTCTCCACTGCAGGTAAGCTAAGAAATAGCTAGACCATAAGGTCAGCCACAAAGTCAACTGGATCAAGCCAGGATTTGAATGAATGAGATGTAAAGGACCAAAAGCTCCTTGGCTTTTGGTTTGCAGAAACTCTAGCTAACCAATAAGGAAAAGCCATTTTTCCTGGGTTTGCCTAAATCTTGATCCTGCCAGACATCTTCAGCTTACTTGCCCCTCACAGACTTCATGTCTGTGAGTTCTTTTTTGGCTCCCTTGCCCCTCATGGATTCCATGTCTGGAGTCTGTGGGTTCTGGGTTCCCTTGTCACTCACTCATGGATTCAATGTCTGTGAGTACCATTCTTTCTCTCCTCTTATAAAATCTGCCTTGATCCTCTAGAAGTGTTTCAATCTTTGACTCTTGAACACAAGAACCTGGTCATAGAAACCTCCCTTGTGACAGAATCATTTTGTAAATTGAGTAAAATAGTCACTGAAACGATAAGAATTTTTTTAAGGAAAAAATTCATATATATATGTATATGTGTCTATCTAGAATAAAAACAATTTTAGCTGTCTTTTTTTCCTCCCTTCTTCCTCCTCTCCCTCTTCTAGATCTATGGATTTATACACTCCCAGAAATGAAATATAAAAGTTTTCAAAAACATTAAAACATAGAGGACTTTGTGTTACATTGCAATAATAATGAGGGCTCTGGCTGTAGCTCATGGTAGGAAAGCTTGCTTAGCATACGGTATGCAAGGACTTGGCTTCTATCCTCAATATTGCAACAAATGAACAAGCAAAGGAACCAAGACAAATAACCCAATGGCCCAGTAGCAGTTATACAAATGGCACAGACAGGAGTAGAGTAGATCAATGACAACATTTGATTTGATAATGTGTAATGACTTTTTTTGAGCGAGAGTCTCTTGTCACTACTCAGACTGGCCTTTAATAAAATAGGAAGCGAGGTGTTGGGTGACCTTGTATTTCTGATTCCCCTGTCTCTACTTCTGGGTTAGAGTCTGAGATTAGAGGCTTGTTCCACCATATCTGGTTTATAATCAGAGACCAAACTAGGGCCTTGTGCATACTGGCCAAGTACTCTCCGGATGCAACCACAGCCCCAGTCCTGTTTCATGACTTTAAAAATATTTCGTGTGCGTTTCTTACTTGACTCTCAAGAGTTCCATGTGTCCTCATAGTGCAACGGTGAGGATGGTAATGCCTACCTGTTATGGTTAGTTTCCTGGATTTGAAGCACCTAGTACATTAATGAGGCACACCTCTGGGTGTGTCTGCAAAGGTGTTTCCAGAGGAATTAAACTGTGGAGGGAAGACCCACCCTGAATGTGGGTGGCACCATCCCACAGGCGGCCCCAGACTGAATAAAAAAGGTGAAAGAGAGCAGGACGCCTGCATTCCCCTCTGGTTCCTGACTGCTGAGCTCCATGGAGGTCATGACTTCCCGCATGATGGACTGTGTCCCCTCAGCCTGTGAGCCAAAAGGACCCTTTCCTCCTCCAACCGCTTTTGTCAGGTGTCTTGTCACAACAATGAAAAAGACAGCTAATGTGCTATTTCTATTATATACTGTAATGTTCCAGGTTTTGTAAGATACTTCACATATATTGACTAAGATAATTTTTTAAAAATTCACCTTATGGGTCCATGAAATGTTTAAATTTAGTTTCAAATGTGAGAACCAGGCTTAGAGGAATTTCTAAATCAATGAGATTAAAATCTAGGTATTTTGTTTCCGTAATCCATGTTCCATTGTTTGTATTTTTGTGAAATGATATATTGAAAATAAATGAATACTCAAGCAAATCCTGATTTCTAGACTGCTGAAAATTATAGATGTTTACTGTATAAGTTTTAGATGTACTTTTTCTTTTATTAAGCTTTAACTAACATTCACTTTATTTTTCTGTTTAGATGTACTCCAGGCTGCCAAGTCTGCCATAATTTAGTCAGGTGAGATTTAGACAACTAAGCTTCCTTTCCCATTCATTGAGAGAGTTTCTTCAGCTCCTTTGGGGTTTGTGGCAAGGGAGGACAATCATCCCCTCTCTAGGATGGCTGTGTTTCTTCAGCCGAGCACACAGCTTTTTAGGGGACATCCACGGTGGGAAACAAGGAGGAAATGGGACCTCCCTCCTAGCCAGCCAGATCATCTGAATACACCCTGCTGAGGGATGTGGTGACAGATGTGTTGCCCTCAAAGCTCCTTTAGATTTTGAGTGCATTCAGTGCAAGGGGCCTAGTATTTTCCTTTTTGAAGGGAAAGGGGCTGAAAGGTACTTTGTTTGCTGGAGCACGGTTTTCTAAATGTAATAGACTTCTTGACTTAAGTAAATGTCTAAGGGAATGTGGCAAGATTTACCAAATGAAACACTTGTGAAGCATTAGAGTTTTATTTATTTTATTACTTATGAGTGTGTGTGTGAGTGTGTGTGTATGTGTGTGTGTATGCAAGAGGATACTTGGAGGTGTGTGCCTGTGGAGATCCAAGGGTGACTTTGGGAATCATCCTGGATTGTTTTCCTCCTTTTTCTTTGTTCTGGGATTCTCCAGGCTCTGCCTTCTGGGTCTGGAAGTGCAGGTTGCTGCCATTTCTGCCTGGCATTTTTAGGTGGAGTCTGGGGATCTGAACTCAGGTTCCTGTAGTTGTGAGGCAAAAGCTTTACCTCTTGAGTCATCTCCACAGCCCCAAATGTCAGATTTTTATTTACTGCTATACTGTTCTTGGATAAAAAGAAACTTTCTTGAATATGCAGTGATGCGTGTGATTTCAGAGTTGCAGATATTGTGTTTCCATACCAAGCTTATGAGCAAAAATGTTATGCTGCACAACAAACTAAAATTCATAGTATCATACAGATTTTAATAGTAATGTACATTTTAAGCTGTGTCACTAAGTGGGTTTACTCTTCTTTTTCACAGCGGATGGAAATGAACTTTTATTTTGATGATATCCTAATATTTATGAGCTGAACCAATGTTACCTTTATCTTTTGAATTATCCTGTATCTCATATTCAGAGACGGGGGCTGGTTCCAGTGCTCAGGACAGCCTCCAGTAGCCAATCCTCTTGCTTCAACCTCAGCAATGAGAGAAATAGGTATTCACTGACATACCCCACTTCCTGATTTATTTGATTTGTTTTATGAGACAGCTTTAATGTAGCCCAGACAGTCCTCAGTAGCTGAGGATAAAGTTGATCCACCTATCTTTGCCTTCTGAGTACTGAAATTGCAGGTGTGCACCACCATCTGGCTTATATGGTATGGTCCATCAAACCTGGGCTTTGGTATGGCAGGCAAGCTGTCTGCCAGCTAAGTTATATCTCCAACCCCTTATTTGCTTCTTTATTGATGCATGTCTAGAGTACCTAGTCATTTGCAATAGTTTACAGAGCAGAGAAATAATAAATAAATTGGCATATCTGTAGTTCTTCTTATAGCTGCATTAATATTTACTTAGTAGATTGATATTAATATATAATTTATAAATATAAATATGAATATATATGTTGGGATGCATGCTCAAAAGATTTCTGACTTTGTTAGATTGTAGTTAGACTACACTTCACACATTTTGGTGTGTACTATATCATTAAATCTTTTGGAATATGTATGCCAATATATGTATTACATAGATTATAATTTACAAATTGTATAAAAGTATGTTATTGTGCTGAAATATTTCATACATTATAGGAAAGGGAGATATATGGACAATATTGAAATTCTTTATTTAACAATAGCACAAGTTCTCTGTCCCTCGTTATTGTTATTTAGTAAGTGGAGTTGCATTTGATTGGTATGCCTGTGTAGCCTCTACCTAGGAAGCCCAGGCAGGAGATTTTTTATCCAGAAGTTCAAGACAGCTTGGATAGGATAGTATAATCCCATCTCAATGTAAAGGAAGAAGATCTATTTACAGCTATTTGTTTTCTTTTATCTTGAGGCTGACTGAGCCTGGAGTCCCAGAGGAAGCATTCCTTTCATCGTTTTCTTTTTTTTTTTTTTATTATTATTTATTCAACTGTGTGCATGTGCGTGTGTATGTGCGCACGCGTGTGTGTGTCTGTGTATGTGTAGAACCACGGACGAATTCGCGAACCACCCTGGACGCCTCCACCTCCTTCTGCCCCGGGATTCACAAGCTCCGCCCTACCAGGACCAGAAGCGCAGGCCGCCCCCGCTTCCGCCTGGCGTCTATACGTGGGATCTGGGATCCGAACTCAGAGACCTTCCGCCTGCAAGGCGGAGGCTTAACCCCTGAGCCACCTCTCCAGCCCCCTTTCATCGTTTTCTTATTTCCTTTTGCTTTTCTAGTTAGTGCCACCTTTCCTTTGAAGCTTCATCTTTAGCTTTTGCCAATTGTCTTCTCATTGATGGCCACCATTTGGTTGAAGTGAGACAGTAGAATCTTTCAGTGGCCATCTCTGCCAGTGGAAATGCAATCTCTCACTATATATATATATATAAACAGCAGAAGGAGAGCATTAGTGTCTTCTGTTTGTATTTCAGAAGACTGAGTATGTCTCAGATTTCTGCTGTAGTGCATACTCAGGGCAGCTTCTCCTATACTTACTGGTTTTATGTCTACTCCTTTTTATCAGTTAGTGGAAAAAAAATATGGAAATCTCAATGTATAAGTTTTTGTCTTGTCATTATTCTTTCCAGATAAATTATCCAAATTTTGCGTCTTCAGAGGTGAATGAAATCATGATTTCATTCAGGCTTTCAAACTTCAATATTATAATTTCAAATTATTTTTGCTAAACTCAGTGAGACTCTAGTTAAGAAGGTTTATTAACTTCTTAAGATTGCCCCAATTATCAATTCCAGCAAAGATAAATTCTTTAAGTACAATGACTTATCCTGTGCTTTCCTTCTGTCTCAAGTCATAACAAACTGAAATTAACTTAATATTCTTATCAGATGTAATGGATATACAGATGTGTGATTTTTTTTAAGTTCCATGTGTCAAATTTTCCTTTTCCATTTGCTGGCTCTTAATTTATCAAACATTAAAAAGGCCACAATACTTTTACAAATATAGTACTTAACAACATGTTAATGTTCATATAATTTTGGTTTTAAGAAAAAGTTTAGCCTTTTATTTGTAGAGTCAACTTTGTTATATAGTGAAGTTATGGTTATTTACATTAAATGATTTTCAAAAATGCTGATAGTTTTAAAAATTTTTCAATATTTCCCTCCTTTCAAGTTGTACTACATATTAACTTATTATTTATGTTTATAACCACATTTCATGACTCTGTGTTCACATATGTTTCCAGACATAGCTCTCTGTTTATGTATTTCTGTAATGTTGCATTGTTTGTGATCTGATTAATATTGTGATGTGAACAGTGTTTGGTGTGAGAGCATTTTCTTGCTTTCCTTAAGTTTTGCATATTAGATTTTTTTCAGTTTTTTTTGTTGTTGTTGTTAAAGTTTGAGGACTGTTTTATTAAAGGCTAAAAGCAAAACAAGACAGCATGCTACAAATTCTGGCCTCCCCCAGGAGGAGGAAGGTAGAGCAGAGGAAAAATAAAGTCCTGGTCTTGGAGGTAGACATAAAATCATAAGGGAATCAGTAGGAAAGCCAGAGAATCAGGGGAAGTAAACTTAGACTTTTGGAGATATAGAAAGTAGAGAAAAGTAATGATTTATTTTTATGTTTAGAACTAAAACAGCAGACAGACTTAACAGTGTTACTTGGTGCAAAATCATTTGCCTTTTTTGGTTAAAAAATTTATTTATTGACCACTTACTATGAGAATAACTAAATTTGGGGCTTTCTTTAGAAAGAAATTGCTACAAAGTCCTATCTATGTATCTATCTATCCATTTTTTATTCTGTTGGGGTTTTGTACATGGATATAGTGAATTTATGATATTTTCACACCTTAATCTTTCCAATATCATCCCCTTTAAAATTTTTATATCAGTTTTATGGCAGCATGCTTGGTTTAGAATAAACTTTAGATGTGTAAAATATATAATTTGATATTCTGGGCATCTTAGCCATGTTATAATGTAGAGTTCAGTAATGCTCAGCACATTCGTATAAATAAGCCAATGTTACATGTGCAAGGGATCATGGAACATTTTTTTTTTTTCTGAGAGAAGGAGACCATGTTAGCCTGAAGCTCACTGTGTAGCCCAGGCTGATCTTGAGCGTCTAACATTTTTCTTGGGTAAGCTTGTGATCAAAGGCATGTGTCACCATACCCAATTTGATCTCCACAACATTTTTTTTTCTGGAAACACTGGGAATTGAACCCACATTCTGTTGGGTGCTAAGCAAGTAGTTTCCTGCCACTGAGGCGCCACCCCAAGCTGTGGATCTCTACAGATTTTTTCATTTTTTGTAAAACTGAAGCTCTGTGTCCCTTAAACAACTTCCCACTGTCCCTTTCCTAGCTCCTGAAGACCATTATTCTACTTTCTGCCCCTATAAAGTTAACTGGTCAGATAACTCATGTCGGTCATACAACTTTAGTTTTTTTTTTTTTTTTTTTTGTGGCTGGTTTATTTTGCTCAGCATAATGTTCCCTAGGCTCATCCATGCTATAGCCTGTGTCAGAATAATATTCAAATAGATTCCATGTTTTGTTTATCCATGTATCAATAGACGGGTTATTTGGGTTGTTCTATTCATGACTATTTTAAATGATACATTTATGAGTATGAGTTTATAAAAGGGGTTTCTTATATTTTTTAAAACTTATTTTTTAATTTTATTTTATATTTTAAACATTACCTAGATGATTTTGTTTTGAGTTAAAGGACAGAATGATTGAGAATGTTTCTAAATTTATAAACGATGTTATAAGCCCAATATAACATTAATGTGAATTGTTAAGAATGGTTAATATATGGGGACTGGAGATGTGGCTCAGTGGTTAAGCCTCTGCCTTGCAGGCAGAAGGTCCTGAGTTCGGATCCTAGACCCCACGTATAGACGCCGGGCAGAAGCCGGGGCAGCTTCAATTCTGGTCCTGATAGGGCGGAGCCTGTGAATCCCCGGGCAGAGTAAACAAGGAGGAGGTGAGGTAGTCCATGGTGGTTCCTGAATTTGTCTGTGGTTCTACACACACACACACACATATACAAACGTGCACACATGCATACACGCACAATTGAATAAATAATAATAATAAATTTAAAAAAGAATGGTTAATATATGAAATCCATATGTTAATCTATGAAAGTGAGAAAGGGCACATCCGTTTTCTATTATTTTTAAAAAATTTTTTTTTGAGAATTAAGATAGAGTTTATTAGAAAGAGAAAGGTTGGAACTCACGGACTCCAGACGTGGAGTGCCATGAGGAGCTAGGGTGCTTCCATGAGAAGCAGAAATAAAACAGAGCTCATGGCAATAGAGTGCCATGAGGGGCTAGGGAGCCCATGAGAACTCACAGTGCCTAGGCATGGAATTCATGAGGAGCAAGGAATAAGAAACAGACTCATGGCACTGGAGTGCCATGAGGGGCTAGGGAGCTTCCAAGAGAAGTAGGCAGCTGGAAACGGACTCATGGCACTAAAGGGCCCTGAGGGGCTAGATTGCCCTTAATTTATTTTAATAAATAATAAAATTGTATTTATTCATTTACTTGAGAGAGACAGAATCAGAAAATAATAAAATTGTATTTATTCATTTATTTGAGAGAGAGTAGGCCCAGGATATGAATGCCATGGTACATGGGTAGAGGTAAGAACAACTTCAGGAAGTCATTTCTCTGCTTCCATGTGAGCTTCATGGGCTTGAACTCAGGTCTCCAGGTTTGTGAACAGGCACCATACTAACCAAACTATCCTGCTGACCTTCAGTTTTCTATTCTGAAGTGACTTTTTTTTTTTTTTTTTTTGAATTTAGATGTTACTGTGGCCGGTTGATTCAAGACCATCACGGGGTCGATTATGCCTGGCCCCTGTCTGCTGTGGAAGGCAGGGGAGACGAACAGTGGTCTGTTGAGGAGCACACAGTGAAAAGTCCCACAGACACCTTCGGCACCATTAATTTCCAAGATGGCGAGCAGGTCCACCATTCCAAGGTTTGCTGATGATCCAAATCATTTCACTGGTTTCAAAGTGGGGAGAACCAACAAACTAAGGATGGATAAATCAGATGATGCGATTCTATTGCTAAAGAATCCATGTGATTCTTTATTGTCAAATCTAGCCTGGTCCTGTCTTCCCTTATTTGGAAGGGGCATCCTGCCCTTTCCAGATGGGCTGTGCTCCTGTGCTTACATCCTGTGCAGGAAGACCAGCTTACTGCCCTTGGGACAGCTGTCCCAGGACTGCCTTTTTGTTTGCGGAATGAAGGCAGGTCACTAAAGAGGAACAGCTGCATTAACCAGCTTTCTGTCACTGTCCCACATCCCCAAGCTAATCTGCTTACAAGGAGAAGTGTTTGCTCACTGTGTGGAAGTGTCCGTTGGAGACAAATGAGCTTGTGGCCTGTCAGCACCTCACCGTGGGAAGCATGTGGCAGGAGGAAGAGTGTCCTCACAGCAGCAATCCCCTCTCAAGCTCTGCTCCCAGGGTGTCCCCCTAGACCTTACCTGCCAAGGCTTCGCCACCTCCCCGAAGTGCCATGGCCCTGGGAGCTTGTAAGATCCAGTCTCTACAGGCTTCCGGTGAAACATGAGCGCAGTAATGACCAGCAGCTCATTGACATTCCTATTCCCTGAGTTCTGCTTGGAACCTCAGCAAGGAGCGAGGCAGAGAACTGTACTGTTTGTGGAGTGATAGTTAGCATCCCACCATTAAAAGGAGGAAAGTTTTGCTTTGGGGCTTGGGGATTTGGAGGTTTCCATCCATGGATGCTTGGCCCTATTGCTTTGGACCTGTGGCAGTCACGGTGCATAGGATGGAGCATGTGGCAGAACGGCCCATTCTCTTCACGGAGCTGCTGTGAGTCGCAGAGATGGGCATGTTTGTGTCTTTCTGCAATGCTGGGATTAACTGAATAGCAGTAATTTCAAAAGCTGTGATAATTCTCTTGACTGAAGTTTGCTAAGCAGTCTTGATTCCCTTGACAGATGGCTTTTGGTCAGCACAGATGCTATTATTTCAGTCTTATATACTAATATTAACTTTCAGATCAAACAGCACACATTATGCAGTAAATCTATCTATCTATCTATCTATCTATCTATCTATCTATCTATCTATCTATCATCTATCTATCTGTCTCTGTGTACATGTGTAAGTTACAAAGTGGCTGGAAAAGTGTTAAAGAAATTTAAGAGTTCCAAAAAGGCCTTACTGGTGGGCTGTGGCAGAGAGCTGATAGGCTTAGACAATTAACCCTGTTTGGAGGTCTGCTGAAGGCACCTCCGTCCTTCCTACACTGTTAAGTCTCAGGGCAACAATTGGGTTGCCCAGCAAGGTGGTGGGACCACAGAGGGTACAGAAGCTAAATGTAGAACCTGATGCAGGTGAGTGAATGGGCCGATAGGCTGATGGCAATGTGGATGGGTACATCAGCAGGGGAGACCAAAAGCAGCTGAAGTCCCCAGGACAGTTGGGCGTTCGTTCCTGCCGGTCCCTTTGACACAGGTGCGGTCAGAAGGCAGGTGGGTGAGGTTATCACCCTCTCAGTGCTTGGTGTCCTCCTCATTACGGGGTCCAGTAATGAGGACCTTTGCTCAGTCTGGAGTATCCAAGAAGCCAGGTCTTCCTGCAATGATTTCACAGGTCCATGTGCTCCTATGAACCTTGATACATTTATAGAATGGCACAACATTTCATATTAGGAGTGAGTTATCCACCAGCTTGTGCCATGGGTGGTCCAGACAACAAGGCATAGAGCCATCTTGCTCTGAAATAGAATAAATGCTACTGGTGAAATGGAGTCTCCCAGGGCAGGTGCAGCAAGGAAAAAAATGAGTAAAAAAAATCAGTATTCTTTTTACACAATCTGTCATGACTTAGGGCAGAGCTCAGCCTGACCTCAACAGTTACCAGAAGAGAAGGAAGAAAGGAAGGAGGGAGTCAGAGAGAGAGAGAGAGAGAGAAAGACAGAAGGAGGGAAGGAGGGAGGGAGGGACAGAGGGAGAGAGAGAGAGGGAGGGAGGGAGAGAAGGGGAGAGAGAGAGAGAGAGGGAGGGAGAGAGAAGGGGGAGAGAGAGAGAGAGAGAGAGAGGGAGAGAGAAAGAGAGGGGGGGTGTTTCTGCCAGTAACCTGATTCTCTTCCACTGGCCTCCAGAAGGTACCACCAGCTCCTCCTCCTGCCACAGGTTGGTGAGGAGGCCTTTAACAATGTGCCTTTGGGGAGTGCCAGTTCCACACTGTAGCATGCAGGCTAAACATCAGACCGTCTCTGTGTTCATGCCATGTGACTTCCTCGGCTGTCTCAGGAAAACTGGCAGCAGCCATGCTCTGGAAGTAATTATCAGTTGTCTGAATTGGAAGGACATATTCCAAAATTTCATAATGCAGTCCTACAATAACCCACATTTTCAGTGATTAGTCTCTTGTATTAACTATGGGTACTACTATTTGCTTTAATTGGTAGAAAAAGCCACCCGTTCTTCAGTACCAAGCTCCAGAAGGCCTCCTTTGCTTCCAGTACCCATCCCCTCCTTTCTGTCCCCATGAGTCTGACCATTCTAGGACTCTCACATGCCACTGTGAAGGCAGACAGTACCTGTCTTGTGTGTGTGTGTGTGTGAGATCCAGTACCTGTCTTTTAATGACTGGCTTCTTTCATTTCGTACAGTGTTCTCAAGGCTAATCTAGTATTTCTATAAGTTTTCACTTAGGATTTTATGAAACAGAGAGTTAGAAAATTTCTCAATGAAATTTCATATCTGAAGCATAACATATTAAGGATTAAGAACATGGGTTTCCAAATAAAAACAAAAAACATAATTGTTTTATAAATAAAAAGGAAAAAGAACATGGATTTCAGACTGATGAGATAGTTCAGTGGGAAAAGTGTCTATACTGGCAAATCTGGCACCTGAATTCAATCTGTGGAATCCCACATGAATCTCTCTCTCTCTCTCTCTCTCTCTCTTCTTCCTCAAATAAATATTTTTAAATTTTATTTATTTTTTTTGTGTGTGTGTGTCTCAGAGGGCACTGTGTGTCCCTGTGGAGGACCAAGGGTGACTTTGGGAATCATCCTGAATTGCTTCTATCTCCTTCTTGCTTCCCTCTGGGATTTTCCAGGCTCCATATACCAGGGCTTGAAGTACAGGCTGCCACCGTTTCCTCCGTTTTACATAGACCTGGACTCTGAACTCAGATCTCCTGCTTTTCGAGGCAGAGTCCTAACCCCTGAGCCATTTCTCCACCTCCCTCAAATATTTTAAAAAGAGAACATGGATTTCAAGCAACAACATACTGTGCCCCATGATTACATTTATCACTTGAGAAAAGAAAATTATTTGTTAGAGAGAAGAATAAGGAGAGAGAGAGAGAGAGAGAGAGAGAGAGAGAGAGAGCAAGTATCAAAAGAGCAGGCCACAAGACAACTTTTTGAAGTCGACTTTCTCCTAACATGTGGGATCTGGAGACTGAATCAATCAGACAACAATTAAGATTTGCACAAGTTCCTTCACCCCTTGGTATCTTGCCAGCTCGTACGCCGGATATAGTTGAGGACGATGCTGGGCTTCTGATGTCCTGTTGCTCAATCTGTTCAAATGCTGGGATTACAGGCAAGTGCTACTACACCTGACTTATTTCTGAGGCTGGGTCTTGCTGTGTAGCCCTGGCTGGTCTGGAACTTGCGATGTAGACCTGGCTAGCCTCGACTGGCAGTGACCCCCCCTGCTTCCAGTGTTGGAATTCCAAGTGTGAGCCATCAAGCCTTCCTATTTGTTCGTATGTCAGAGACTCAGTATATAGCTCACAAGGGCTTATTTTTATGATACTTATTCAAAAATTTATTATCTACTTATTTGAGAGAGATGGAGA
The DNA here is from genome assembly GCA_023101885.1 of Typhlomys cinereus. Lineage (NCBI taxonomy): Eukaryota > Metazoa > Chordata > Mammalia > Rodentia > Platacanthomyidae > Typhlomys > Typhlomys cinereus. Next base: position 286,286 of record JALPQD010000710.1, read on the forward strand.
GAAAGAGAGAAACGGAGGGAGAGAGAGCGAGGCATATGCACGGTGTCGCGTAGAGGTCATAAGACAGCCTTCAGAAGTTGGTTCTCTCCTTTCGTGAGATGGGCTCCAGGTATCAAACTCAGCATTGTGTGCAGGCCCCCATTACCAGCTGAGCCGTTTGTTACCCTCCCCCCCTTTTTTGATAGGAACTCAGCATGTAGTTCAGGCTAGTCTGGAAGTAAGACCCTCCTGAGGTCTGGGACTGAAAGTATGTGACACATCACCCAGCCCAACTGCACATTTATTTTCAAGCTTCCAGACTTAACCCATCTGTGCAGAGGTTTTTCCAAAGATCGCAATGGGCCACTCAGCATTTCTGGTGTTGTTATTACTTCTTTCAAATGTGCTTGGTGGTTTAAGACTGTACGAAACAAACCAGAACCAGGTCACTGTGCATGAGTAGATAAGGTACGAATAGAAAAAAAATGAGGAAAAAGTCAGTTTCTGAGAGTCATGTTTTCTCTGGAGCATGAAACCTGGTGTTTGCCTTTCATGCTTCTAGGAGCACGTACTGAGAAAAGTATGTGACTGTAACTCAAATGCAGAAGGCAGAAATAAGTTATTTATTCAATGGTTCACTTCCAATGCACAAAGAGGATATAAGTTAATTTTTTTTAAATTGAATATCTGCTAAACAAGTATTGCTTTTCATGAAAACTACCTAAGAACAAGAACAGGAGCTAACCACAGAGACCCAGTCACCAGAGCTGAGTTTCTGCCACAGGACACCTCTCAACACACCTTTGGGTATGGTGAAGCCGTGAAGCACAAGTCGCTGTGGTTGAGACTGGAAGGGCTGTCAAGTATGGGGCGCACTGAACTCTAGGAGGCACTTAAAGAGAAGGAAACTGTAGAAGGAACACCCGCAGCTGGACAGAAATGGCTTACAGCTAGTCTCCATGGTGAAGGCCAACAGTCCTGACTCCCCTAAGTATCTCCTCCTCCTCCTTCCCATCTGGTATGATTTAATCCAACATCAAACAACAATGGAGACAGTTGAGCCAATCACTGCTGTTGTAACTCTCTTTGCTTTGATTCAGCCTTTTTTTTTTTCCCAAAAGATGTTACACTCTGGAATCTTAAGAAATATAGGATCTTAGATACTTCTGGAGTTGAAAAGTATAACATGACAGTCCTAAAGTCTTTCCATCTATGGCATGGATTCTGATTTCTCTCCATTTCTTCTTTTCCCTCTATCCCTAGCCTCTCACCCCTACACAGACTTAACTAGTTTAGCTTCTCTTTGGGATTCTCCAGCAGAAGAGAGTTTAGCTTTTGCCATCTGAGGTTTCTACTCCACCACTATCTTTATGGAAGAACTTCTCCTGCAGTTTCTCAGATAGCAGTAGGGCTTGTCTTTCTGGATGGGGCGGTGGATTCCACTCTTACAATCAGCAGGCTCCAGAATAAGAAAGGGGACTTGGGCACCTGCAAGCTGAGCTGTTGTCAGACTGTGTGCTGCTGGTGAAGATATTTTCACTCTAGGACTGTCCTCTGTGCAGTTTGCAGGCTGGGTGAAACATGGGCTCTCTTTATTCATGATTCCAAGCTTGGAGCCACAGTTCATGAGTTGCAGGGGCTCAATTGGAGCCATCAGTAGGAAGATGGTAGCCAGGAGATGCAGCACGTATAACCAGGCTGCAAGATCTAGGAAAAGCCTGAATGCATTTTATTAGGGATCTGGAAAGAGTATCCTTCAGGTCTAGGCAAAGAAAGCTTGAGAGCTGGTAATTCATTCCCCTGTGTTGATTCCCAGCCCAGAGTTCCTCCTATCTCATTTCACAGAGGATCTGATCAGACTGTCTCTGGGTTTGTCAGATTCTGCCTGAGGGAATGAGTTACAGATAAAGGAGGTAGACAGTTATTCTTTTGGGAAAAGATGTCAGTGCTGGTAACTTAGTTCTTTCTCTGCATCTCAAAAAGCAGTGTCTTCTAAGACTGAAAAGACTTAGAGTTGGAGGAGAGAATTGCTTGGAAAGAGTCAGGGGAGAGACCCGCCAGTGGAAGCAAGTGGATGGAGCTCAGTGTCCTCACTTGTCAATTGATCATCCTTAGATTCTTTCTACTATTTCCATTTTATGACAACTGTGCCATCCTGACAGTCAGGTTCTAATATTTTAATTACAAAATAAAATGATTGTGGGCTGCAGAGATGGCTCAGGGGTTAAGACTTTGCCTCAAAAGAAGAAGGTCCCATGTGAAAATGCCCAGCAAAAACAGTGGTGGCCTCCACTTTGGGTCCTGGGGCCCACTGAACTCTAGGAGGCACTTAAAGAGAAGGAAACTGTAGAAGGAACACCCACAGCTGGACAGAAATGGCTTACAGCTAGTCTCCATGGTGAAGGCCAACAGTCCTGACTCCCCTAAGTAGCTCCTGGTGGGTGGAGCCTGGGAAATCCCAGAGTGAAGCAAAAAGGAGATAGAAGCAATCCAGGATGATACCCCAAATCACCCCCTTGGTCCTCTACAGGGGCACATAATGCTCTCTGATCACATACACACACACACACACAAATAAGATAATTAATAAAATAATTGTATATTAGCAAGTTTAGTGATGAATGGGGAATTGCTTTAAATTATTGTTTTGCCCTATGGAAATCCCTTCTGGGGTTTTTTCTGTATAGATCCATCATTTTTGATTTGTGTTTGTATGTTGTTGTATAGGTGCTGGTGTGTACACGTGGGTGTCTGTGGAGGCTCAAGGGTGACTTTGGGGCCACCCTGAATTGTTATATCTCTCTAGTTCTTTGCTCTGACTTTCAGGCCATCGCCTTTTTCCGCCCTGTATTTTTATATGGGATTGGGTATCTGAACTCAGGTCCTTTTTGTGAGGCAAAGACTTTAACCCACTGAGCCATCTGTCTTTCCAGCTCCATTTGTGGATTCATAACACTTGCCTTGCGTTTTATAAATCAGGCTGTTTTTGCTTTGGTTGGGGGTGTGCATGAAGAAAGCAAACTGGTCCCACTATGTAGAACTGCAGTGACCTGCGAAAGTTACGCAGGCACCTTACACAGCCAGCAGTCAGCCACATACCATATGGGGCCCAAAGGCAATCGTGTGCCATAATATTGGACAAGCTGAAGAAACTTGGTCTCTTGCTAGTGTAGATTGCGTCGTCTTTTGTTTTGCTTGCATTATTCAGAAATTACTGTGTTTATTTTGGAAAAAGAAATGTTTTCAGCAGGACAGTGGTATACAAAGGAAATGATTAGAAGGTATTTTTAAATTTAGATGTGTGTGTGTGCTGTTGGATCTGTTGAATTCTACAAGCATGGCATTGATGGGACACACATTTCATACACTTTGGGAAGTTTTCTACCTATGACTTTGCTGATGTCATTTTGGCGATGTGTTTGAGATAATTTACCACTTCAGGCCTGGGGGACACGGGGGTGGGGCTAAGCCTCCAACTGAAGGAGGCATGGGATGTTTAAAACAAATGTTTCCAGTATGTGGAGTGGACTCTTGTGGAGAGGCCGCGGACACCGAGAGCCCCCAGCCTGTGTGCACTTCGGTTGCCTGCTGGGTGCCCGGGGTTACCCGGCCGGCGTCGTCTCTATGTTCAGCCTGCGGGTCTGTGCTGTCTTCCAGTACATCAGAACTTCTTACGACACAAAATCGGATCATCTGTTGCACTTAATGCTGAGAGAGTGGAAGATGGAACTCCCGAAGCTTGTGATCTCTGTCCACGGGGGCCTCCAGAACTTCAAGATGGCCTCCAAGCTCAAGGAGGCCTTCAGCCAGGGCCTTGTGAAAGCTGCGGAGACCACAGGAGCGTGGATCATAACTGAAGGCATCAACTCAGGTGGAGATCATGGTCGTGTTCCTCCTCCTCTCTCCCTATGCCCTTCCCCTCCTTTCCTCCTTCCCTTCCTCCCTCTCTCCCTCCTTCCCTTCCTTCCTCTCTCCCTGCTTCCCTTCCTCCCTCTCTCCCTCCTTCCCTTCCTCCCTCTCTCCCTCCTTCCCTTCCTCCCTCTCTCCCTCCTTCCCTTCCTCCCTCTCTCCCTCCTTCCCATTCCCCCTATTCCGCTCTCCTCAGTCCATTCGTCACCAGCACCCAGCCAACCTCACCACACCATCCGCCCCGAGCCAGTCGACACCGGACCAGCCAACGCCCACGTCGACTTTCCTCCCTCCCTCACCCCTCCTTCCTTCTTCTCCCTGCTTCCCTTCCTCCTCCCGAAAAAAAAAGAGAGCTCCTCCTTCCCCCGCCTCCCTCCTTCCCTTCCTCCCTCTCTCCCTCCTTCCCTTCCTTTTCTACTGTGATCAGGCAGTGTGACATCTAATAGAATTCCCACTGCTCAGCGCTGCCAGCAGATGTGGTGATGGGCAGGAGAAAACTGGAGAACCAGTTCGGGAGATGCAGGCCCTCCCTGGACTGCGTTTTTAATCATTGCCAATATCTGCAATTTGTAACTTAACTTCAAATAAACTTCACTCATTCTTGAGCTTCAGTCTGTTCAACCTCGGTCTAGAGTCCAAGAACTCTCTGAAATAGGAGTGTAGTTTGGACTCTTACAGCCAGGAAGCACCAGGCGCCGGGGTCTGTTCTTCAACACCAGCAGCAAGTCCAGACAGTGGGTGGGAACGAGTCCACTGGACCTGAAAGCCGAGCGCATTATTTCGAAAGACTGGGAAGAAGAGCACGTGTGGCTTGTGCTGAACTTGTACTGCTGTGGTGAGAAAGGCAGGACAGCGTGACCCGAGGAGAAGTCAGTCTGGAGAAGGCTCATGGCTCTGAGTCAGTTGGGATAATAGTCTGGAAAATTCTCCGAAAGCAGGGACCATGGCACAGAGGCAGGTTCAACATAAGCTCAGGGATTTTTCATCGGGATTGCTTAGAGGCCATTTTTTTTTTTTTGCGTGTGTGCATGCGTGTATGTGTGTGTGTGTGTGTGTGTGTGTGTGTGAGAGAGAGAGAGAGAGAGAGAGAGAGAGAGAGAGAGAATGAGAGTGTGCCTGTGGACGCCAAGGGTGACATTGAGAATCATTCTGGATTGCTCTGCCTCATTGTTTTGCCCTGTAGTTTCTCAGACTCTGCCTTCCAGGGCTTCCAACTCTCTCTCTCTCTCTCTCTCTCTCTCTCTCTTTCTTCCTTCCTTCCTTCTCTCTTTTTCTCTCTCTTTCTCTCTCTCTCCCCCTCCCTCCTTCCTCCTCTCCTCTCCCCTCCCCTCCCTTCCCCTTCCCTTCCCTTCCTTTCCCTCCCCTCCTCTCCCCTTCCCTTCCCTTTCTTTACTTTTTAAAAAATATTTCCCTAGTTTTACAAATTAAGTACTTATCCCTGCTTCCCTCCTTCCTCCCTCCTCCCCATCCTGCCTTCCCTTCCTTCATCAGTCCATTCCATTCCCTCCCATATTCCTGCCAGTCCACTTCTGGCTTGTCTACTCTTGTGCCTCCACCATTTTCATCAGGCATTTTTATGTGTTATCTGGGGATCTGAACTCAGGTACTTTAGCTTGAAAGACAAAGACTTTAATCATTGAGCCATCACCCCAGCCCAGAGCTCATTTTTTTTTAAAAACTTTATTTATTTTAATTGTTTGTGTATGAGAGAGAGAGAGAGAGAGAGAGAGAGAGAGAGAGAGAGAGAGCACTGTGTGTCCCTGTGGAAGCCAAAGGTGACTTGGGAATCATCCTGGATTACTTCCACCTCCTTGTTTTGCTCTGGGATTTCCCAGGCTTCACTCACCAGGGCCAGAAGTACAGGCCTCTGCTATTTCTGCCTGTGGGATGTGGGATCAGAACTCAAGACCTTTTGTGTGGGAAGCAGAGTCTTAACCCCTGAGCCATCTCTCTAGCCCTCTTTTTGTTTCTAATTGTGTATGGCATGCATGTGCACATGTGTGTGCCACAGCACAGGTGTGAAGTCTGGGCACCACCTTGATGGTGCAAGCCTGTAATGTCCGCACTAGGGGATAGTGATTTTGAGGCAAATTTCTGTTTTCCAAACTGTTCTTATTTAAAAGTGTAAGTATATGTCAAGCTGGACACCCTACTGATATCTCACTATGTGCGGGCAAGTGGTGATTGCTATAATTAATGTTATTATCAATCCCAGGAGAATAATTGGTTTGCACCATCGAAGCCAGGGGCAAGTCTGCAGGGTGCAGCACTGGTTTATGGAGGAGGTTAGAGATAAAAATATATAGAATGTTCATGATGTCAGGCCTGGGCTGGCTGAGAAAGAAGATGTCTAGAACACTCTGGTCAGGCAAGAACAGTATCAGATGCTAGAAACTGGCCAATGGTGACAGGAATTGTTTAGGTACAGGGATCAGTACTAAGAGGAGGAGATAGGAAACTAAGACTCCACTATGTCAACAACGACCTTTTACATGTAATCATGTTTTTGTCAAAGTCCTTGTTCTGTGTGACTCATGAATTGAAACTTAACTGTGATCTGGTTGCTCGCAGGAGTGTCCAAACATGTTGGAGATGCCTTAAAAGCCCATTCATTCAAGTCCTTGAGAAAAATCTGGACAGTTGGAATTCTTCCTTGGGGTGTCATTGAGAACCAAAGAGAACTGACTGGAAAAGATGTAAGCGAATGTCATTTTATCACAAAAGGAAATGAATGTGCCTATCAGGCACCCACTTAACACTGCACTTGAGTGTCTAGTAATAGATGCCTCGACTGCAATAGGTCCCCAACCAATTTCTTGCTTTCTTCCATTATTCTGTTTCTTGCAGCCGCTTAAGTCAGAGAGTTTGGATTAAGTGCTGAACAATCCTGTTTGTGTTATCCCTCAAACCTGATTCACCAGTAAAACTCTCTGAGCTTCACTTTCAGAATATACCCAAGAGCGGTGTGAAATTCCAATTTCAGATGTTGGATGTTGTTCAGGATGTTGACTCCAATTATGGATGTCTCAAAACCTGTCATATTACCTTCCAGAAAAGGACAAGTCATATACCACCCACAGAATTGTGGGAGCTCATTTCCACGTGCTGTTTCCCATTTTGATAGGCATTTGTACTGTGACAGGTGGTGCTCCAGCACTAACTAGTACAGGCGTCTTAGAGGTAACCCAGTAAGGAGATGCAGGAGAGGAGGGAAATGGGTGGGAGGAGAGAACAGGAAGGGAGCAAAGGGATGCAGAGTAGGGGTAGCTAATAGGAGATGAAAACACAAGTTCATGGTTAATACAATTAAAAATGTCAATATCTATTAAAATTTCTATACATGTGATAAAACACAAATCTTGTAATAAGATCATTTTATACTTTTAACATTATCTCAGTGTCTCCAGAAGAAAATATTATTGTGATAAAGAATATTAAGATCTTTTATTAAAAAAAGATGTTATTCTGAAGTATACCATTATAAGGCAGTACTTTTGGACAATGATATGATCTTTGCACTGGTGCTGCGCCTTGAACTGTTCTTGAATGTTCTCAAAGAAGTACAGAAATGAGAAATTAATATGGAGACTCATTTATCAACATGATTGCTATGACTTCCAAGCCTATGGTCAGGACTCATCTTGGTGGACAGAGTGTGTGTGAATGCAAGTGACTTGCCAGTCGTATTTGCCAGGTGCTGCCTACCAGTAATGTATAGTAGGAACACGCATAGGCCTGTAAGAAACAGGAAAAACCAAAACCAAAACAAATAAAACAAAACAAAAAAGTGAGCCTGCTCTGAGTGATCCTGTGTAACTAGACAGGCTCTATTGGTGACAGATGGGCCACGGAAGCTGCGACGTGCAGGGAAGAATCTCAAGCTCTGATTTCTCCTGTCCTTGCTCTCTGCAGGTGGTATGCATGTACCAGACTCTGGGCAACCCCCTCAGCAAGCTCAGCACGCTCAACTGCATGCACTCACACTTCATCCTGTGCGACGACGGGACCGTGGGCAAGTATGGAAGTGAACTGAAGCTCAGGAGGCAGCTGGAGAAGCACCTCTCACTGCAGAGGCTACACAGCTGTGAGTTGAGTCGGGGCTTGGCTAGTGTGTCTGGCTGGGAGCTGCTGAAGACATAGTGTCCTGTGCTCATCTGTGCAGCAGAGACACCTACAAGTGGATCTTCCTCAGAGCAGCCCGAGTCCAGTTCAAATGTGTGATCTCAAAGATGGGAGAAAGCAGGATATTGTGGGTGGTGACGAGGCAGCGGAAGATGTCTTTGGGGGACAGAGAAAGTGTTAGAACTAGATAGGGCCTCAGAAGGCCATTTTGGGCTGGGTCCTGCCTGGACTGGACTCTGGGTAATTTGGTCAGCAAGCCGTATGGCAGTCATGTGGCAAATGCTTGCACAGCATGTGTGAGACCCTGGTGCATTTCAAGCCACCCAGGCAACTTCAAAATGGCCATTTTGGTGACATTCGTGGGGTTGGGAGTGCTTTGGGCTAGGAGGAGAAAACCCTTTCTAGAGAGGAGGAGACTGCATTTTCTGGAGAAATGTGACTATTTGCTCAAGATGGTTGAAGGTGGGTTGCTGATGTTTCTAGTGAGTTCCAACTTCCATAAAATGTCCCCACCTTCCAGGAGCATGATGGGAGGCCTGGAGCCTCTGCAACCTTTGAATGTTGGCTGCAGAAGCTAGTTAAGTCCTTTTGGATTCCTTTTCTTTTCTTTTCCTTTTTTTTGCTTTTATTCCTTGGAGGCAACAGAAAGTGTTAGATAAATGGCAGCTCTGACCCTTACTGCCTAGCACCTGCTGGGCCCCAGACTTAGCATCTGTTACACTTTCTGAAACTGCAAATGGAAGGAATGGATGGCCTCTAACTTTCACAGCAGTGGCTGAGAAAAATATATTGTATGTAACTCAAACAGTGTTGAGTGCATGGTGTGTCTTCAATAAATGTCTGTTTCTTTCATCCTCTTTCTCCCTCATGTGTCAGTTGTGCACAAAGTCTTGTGTATCAGTATTGATCTTTGTAACTGACACATTCTTGAGGGAGTGTCCTTGCCATTTGCATAGTTAATGAGGGATTTACTTCAAGGAAATGAAAATGCTTCACTGTGTTACTTAGTTCCTTAAAAAAAAAAAAAAACAACCCACATCTTTAAAGTAAGCTTCTAGCAGGCCCTTGATGTCACAGAGAACTTACAGAACACAAGATAAAATAATGATGACGTGCAATAAATAAAGTACAGTGGAAGCACCAGAGTCACTTTAGGGATCCCTGGCTTCAGCTTCTGGCCACTGCAGAGGACAATGGCCGTCCTGCCCTGTGCCCTGTGCCCACTATGCCAAGACAGGAAGCACAGGCCCTAGTGCCTCTTTCTCCAGGTACTCAGTGGAGAAGAGCCGTCTCCTGTGACGGTCTTCTAGGAACCTGTCGTTTGGAGTAGTAGCCTGGTCTGGTCCTGTCTCGCCTGGCAGCCAACAGCACAGCAAATCTCTAGTGCTTTTCAACAAGAGCTTTAGAATTTTTTCATTTTAAACTAAAAAAAATGGGATTATTTACTTTATTAAATTCATTTTAACCTGGTAGATATAAATAAAAATTGCATGTATTACTGGGGTGTTAGTGTATATCGTTGAAATCAGGTTCAGCATATTTATTTATCATCTGTTTATCTATCATCTACTTGTCTTTGTCTGTCATCTTTCTATATCCATCCATCATGTGTCTGTCTGTCTGTCTGTCTATCTACTTACCTATCTACCTACCATCTGTCTAGAAAGAAAGAGGAAGAGAGAGAAGGCCTGTGTAGGCAGGTGTGGTATATGGGTGGAGGTTCGAGAACAACTTTTGGAAGTCAGTACTCTCTGTGCCATATAGGTTCTAGAGATTGAGCTCAGGGAGTCAGATCTGTGCGCAGGTGATTTTACCCTGTGAGCCATCCTGCTGGCTCGTCGTGCACACTTCTGAAGTGTCCTGGGCAGTATCACAGTAGTACTCACTTTGCTGTGCAGTAGCGGACTTTAGTTTCTTGCTCTTGTTAACTGATACTTAGCATCCACTGCCCAGCCTTTCCTCTGCTCTTTTTGAAATTTTACTAGCATGGGTAAGGTAGTTTTTAAGAGAACAATCATAGGGGCTGGAGAGGTGGCTCAGGGGTTAAGCCTCCGCCTTGTAGGCGGAAGGTCCTGAGTTCGGATCCCAGATCCCACGTATAGACGCCAGGCGGAAGCGTGGGCGGCCTGCGCTTCTGGCCCTGGTAGGGCGGAGCCTGTGAATCCCGGGGCTGAAGGAGGTGGAGGCGTCCATGGTGGTTCCCGAATTTGTACGTGGTTCTACAGACACACATACACACACAAACTCGTGCACACATACACGCGCACAGTTGAATAAATAATAATAATAAAAAAATTAAAAAAAAAGAGAACAATCATAAAAATACATAAAAATGAGGGAATTAGTTATTGATTCGAGGAAAGTATCCTTAACAGAAATTAAATCCTCATTTCTTCTCCCACTGAATGCCCTCAACTAGTTTTTTTTAATGTATTTTTTAATTTTTTAAATTATTTATTATTTATTCAATTGTGTGTGTGTGCGTATGTATGTGTGTGTGTGTGTGTGCGTATGTATGTGTGTGTGTGTGTGTGTGCGTATGTATGTGTGTGTGTGTGCGTATGTATGTGTGTGTGTGTATAGAACCACGGACGAATTCGGGAACCACCATGGACGCCTCCACCTCCTTGTTTACTCTGCCCGGGGATTCACAGGCTCCGTCCTACCAGGACCAGAAACGCAGGCTGCCTCCGCTTCCGCCTCACGTTTATACGTGGGCCTAGGATCAGAACTCGGGACCTTCCTCCTGCAAGGCAGAGGCTTAACCCCTGAGCCACCTCTCCAGCCCTGTTTTCTTTTCTTTTTTTTTTTTTTTTTTTTTTGTGGTAAAAGCATTACATTCTTTCATGTGCAGATAAAGCAAAAACATTTATTTAAAGAGATAGGTTTCCTATAATCTTGTTAGTAAAACCAACCATTAACTTTTTTGATAAAAAACTTTTTATCTATCTATCTATCTATCTATCTATCTATCTATCTATCTATCTATCTATCTATCTATCTATCTATCTATCTATCTGTGTGCATATCAGAGGGTACTTTATGTCCCTGTGGAGGACCAAGGATGACTTTAGGAATCATCCTGGATTGCTTCTACTTCCTTCTTGCTTCTCTCTGGGATTTTCCAAGCTCCACCCACTTGGGTTGGAAATGCAAGCCAACTTTTTTGCCTGGAGTTTTTTTTTTTTATATGGGACCTGCGATCTGAATCAAGACCTTCTGCTTTTGAGACACAGTCTTAGCCCCGGAGCCATCTGTCCAGCTCCCATTAGCTTTTTTTTTTTTTGTTTGTTTGTTTTTTTTGAGTTAGCAAATATGAGTTTTTCTTTCTTTCTTTCTTTCTTTCTTTCTTTCTTTCTTTCTTTCTTTCTTTCTTTCTTTCTTTCTTTCTTTCTTTCCTTCCTTCCTTCCTTCCTTTCTTTCTTTCTTTCTTTCTTTCTTTCTTTCTTTTTTTTCTTTCTTTCTTCTTCTTCTTTCTTTCTTTCTTTCTTTCTTTTTTCCTTCCTTCCTTCCTTCCTTCCTTCCTTCTTCCTTCCTTCCTTCCTTCCTTCCTTCCTTCCTTCCTTCCTCTCTCTTTCTCTCTCTCTCTCTTTCTTCTTATTTATTTTTCCGCTCATACAAACGTAATAGGTATGCCTGTCCCCTCCCTCCCTCCCTGCTCCCTCCCCCCTTTTCCCTTTCCTTTCCCCCTCCATCCCTTTCTCTCAGTGCCCCCTCCTCCATCTCTGAAGCATCCTTTATTTATTTTTTTTTATTTCCACTCATACAAACTTACTAGGTAGACCAGTTCCCTCCCTCCCCTCCTCCTCCCCCCCGAACCCCCTGCTCCCCCTCCCCTCACTCCTCCCTCCCCATCCCCCAGTGCCTCCCCCCCAATTCCCAGAGAGTCCTTTATTGTGTATTCCTGACTCTCCTCTGGGTCCTCCTCTCCCAGTGGCATTTCCCTGAACCCTTTCCTGTGTTCCCCTTAAGCATAGGAACACTACTATGGCTGTCAATCCCTTGCTTCCAAGGATCTTGGTGCCTTTAGCAGATGCTAGACTATTATGATTGCTATATCAAACTTTCCTCTGGGTCCTCCTCTCTGATGAGGTGTAAGGACTCAGTGGCATTTCCTAGAACTCTTTCTTGTGTTCCCCTTAAGTATAGGAACACTATTGTGGCTGTTAATCCCTTGCTTCTAGTGCCTTTAGTCCATGTTAGATTTTGAGGGGTCAGTGATATATGTTGGTCATTGCGCAGATCATGCAGAGTCCTATTATAATTGCTTCAGCCCTAACTTGTGTGGAGTATATAAGATATCATGACTCCTCCTGTCCTTGTGCTCTTACCGCCCTCTCTTCTGCAAATTTCCCTGAGCTTCAGGATGAGGAGAGATTAGGCAGGCCTGATTCCAGGTGGTTGATATAGAGTCTCTGATGTTCTGAATTATGGTTTGTTGATGATTTTTTTTTTCAGTTTTGATGCCCCTGCAATGCCCTTGGCTCCATCCTAATGGGTCTTGGATGTCACTTCCTGGTCAGAGACAAAAAGCTGTTAAAATAGAGTCTTATTATAAGAATAGATTCAAAGGTAGATGGAATAAAAGTAGGAGACTGCGGTGAGGGGTGGGACAGTCTCCCATTGCAAAATGGTTACCTTCTATCTTCCAGACTGTATGCCCTCCCTTTCTGGTAAGATCATACCCCATAAGTTACAAGTGACCAGGAAGGACAGTCTGTGAGCTTAACCAGATGTCTCATTACTTACTTCAGTCCTTGATGGTGGCCTATTATCTCTGCTGTAGCATGATCGCCTCTCTCCTTGTTTCTGGCAGGGCCCTCCTTCCCCATCCCTCCTGTTTATAATCTTTACAATTACTGTAGGTATTACAGAGATTTATCTTTGCATGTGTCTCTAAGTGGGTTTAGTACTAGGATCCACCTATTAGGAAGTACATACGTTGCTTAATTTTCTGTGTCTGGGATACTTCACTCAATATAATTGTTTCTAATTCCATCCATTTCCTGGCAAATTCCATTAATTCATCATTTTTTTATAATTTTTTATTATTTATTCAATTGAGCGTGTATGCATGTGTGTGCGTGTGTGTATGTATGTATGTGTGTGTAGAACCACAGACGAATTTGGGAACCACCATGGAACCACCATGGACGCCTCCACCTCCTCCTTGTTTACTGTGCCCCAGGATTCACAGACTCCGCCCTACCAGGACCAGAAACGCAGGCTGCCCCCGCTTCTGTCCGGCGTCTATACATGGGCTCTAGGATCCGAACTCAGGACCTTCTGCCTGCAAGGCAGAGGCTTATCCCCTGAGCCACCTCTCCAGCCCTAATTCATCATTTTTGATGGCTGAGTAGTACCCCATTGTATAGATGTACCACAGTTTCCTTATCCACTCATCAACTGTTGGATATTTGGGCTGATTCCATGACTTTGCTATTGTAAACAGTGCTGCTATGAACATGGTCGTGCTTGTGCTATTGAGGTGAATTTTTGCTGTATGGGGGTTATTCCCAAAAGTGGAATAGCAGGGTCATATGGCATTTCAATCTTTAATTTCTTTAAGAATCTCCAGACTGCTTGCCAGAGTGGTTGTATGAGCCTGCATTCCCACCAGCAATGTAGGAGAGTTCCCTTCTCTCCACATCCTCTCTAGCATTTGATGTTGTTTGTATTGTGGATTTTTACCATCCTGACAGGGGTGAGATGATATCTCAGGGAGGTTTTGATTTGCATTTCCCTGATGGCTAAGGAAGTGGAGCATTTTGTAAGATATTTGTTAGACATTTTAATTTCGTCCTTGGTAAAGTTTTTTTAAGTTCCAAGGCCCATTTTTTAAAATTTTTATTTCCACTTATACAGACTTAACAGGTACACTGGTCCCCTCCCTCCTTCCAACCTCCCACGGCCCTGTGCCCCCCTCTCTTCCCCCCTCCCCATTCCCCAGTGCCTCCCCCTCCCATCCCCGGAGCATCCTTTATTTATTTATTTTTTTTTATTTTTTAAGGACAAAACCCCATTTTATTTGCATATGAAAACTTCTCAATATAAGAGAGTTCTTCTCTGTACTTTCTGAAAAGCTGATGCTAAAAGTGTGTGAGAATAATTAAAGGGGCTTCAGGTCATTATTTTGGAAGGGCTAACATGGAAATAGTAACTGTCATATACAAATTAAACATAACTATTACCTTTTTTGTTCACTATAAATTATGTGATTACATTGAATTAATTTATACTGAAAAAATCTTGAGGGTTTCCCAGAATGCACCAGGAACATTTTATTTTTTATTTTTTTTTAAGTTCATATTCCTACTGTTGACTGAATTTTTTAAACATTTTTTATTATTATTTCCGCTCATACAAACTTAATAGGTACACCGGTTCCCTCTCCCCTTCCTCCTCCTCCCCCAGTGCCTCCTCCCCCATTCCCGGGAGCATCCTTTAATGTGTATGCCAAACTCTCCTCTGGGTCCTCCTCTCTGATGAGGTGCAAGGACCCAGTGGCATTTCCCAGAACCCTTTCCTGTGTTCCCTTTAAGCATAGGAACACTGTGGCTGTCAATCCCTTGCCTCTAAGGATCCTAGTGCCTTTAGCAAATGTTAGACTTTGTGGGGTAAATAGTGTGTTGCACATTGTGCAGGGCATGCAAAGTCAAATTATGATTGCTTCGGCCCTAACTTGTGTGGAGTATCTTGCATATATCATTGCTCCTCCTAACCTTGTGCTCTTAACTCTTACCGCCCCCTCTTCCAAAAATTTCCCTGAGCTCCAGGTGGGGAGAGATTAGGCTGGCCTAGTTCCAGGTGGTTGATATAGAGTCTCTGAAGTTCTGGATTACGGTTTGTTGATTTTTTTTTTAATTGGCCCATTTGTTTCCTTGGTGTTTAGTTTTCTAAGTTCTTTGTGCACTCTGGATAATAGTGCTCTATCAGATATGTGGTTAGTGAAGATTTTCTCCCATTCTGTGGGTTGCCTTTGTGGTTGAGTTACAGTCTCTTTATCTGAACAGAAGCTCTTTAATTTCATAAGATCCCATTTGTTGAGTGTTGGTTGTATTGACTGCGCTTTTGGACTTCCAATTAGGAACTATTGGCCTAGCCCAATCAGCTCAAGGGAGTTCCTTACCCTTTCAACTAAGGTTTTTTTATAGTCTCTGGTCTTATATTGAGGTCCTTGATCCATTTGGAATTAATTCTTGTACATGGTGACAAGTACAGGTCCAGTTTTAATCTTCTGCATGTGGAGGTCCAGTTTTGCCAGCACCATTTGTTGAAGATGATGTTCTTTTTCCATTGGATTTTTTGTTCCCCTTTGTCAAAGATCAAATGGCTGTAATTGTGTGGGCTTATATCTGGGTTTTCAACCCTTATCCATTTATCCATGTGTCTATTTTTTGAGCCAATACCAGGCTGTTTTTATAACTATGGATTTGTAGTATAGACTAAGGTTTGGTATGGTAATACCTCCAGCAGTGTTTTTGTTACTCAGGATTGTTTTTGCTATCCTGGGTCTTTTGTGCCTCCATATGAATGTTGAAATTGTTTGGCCAACTTCTTTAAAGAATTGTTTTGGGATTTTAATTGGTATAGCATTGAATCTGTATATTGCCTTTGGTAGGATGGTCATTTTTATGATATTAATTCTGCCAATCCAGGAACCTGGCAGGTCTTTCAACCTTCTAGTGTCTTCTGTAATTTCTTTCTTTAGGATTTTAAAGTTTTCATTGTAAAGGTCTCTTACTTCCCTTGTTAGGTTTATACCAAGGTATTCCATTTTTTTAGGGGCTATAGTAAATGGGATTGTTTCTCTCAGGGCTTTTTCACTTCTTTCATTCTGTGCATATAGGAAGGCCACTGATTTTTGTATGTTTATTTTGTATCAGCCACCCTGCTGAACTTCTGTATTAGTTCCAGGAGTTTCCTGGTGGAGTTTTTGGGATCACTCAGATATAAAATCATGTCATCAGCAAATAGAGATAACTTGACTTCTTCCTTGCCGATTTGAATCCCTTTTATGTCCCTTTCTTGTCTTATGGCTTCAGCTAAGACTTCAAGTACATTATTGAAGAGAAGTGGTGAAAGTGGACAGCCTTGTCTAATTCCTGATCGAAGTGGGAATGCTTCGAGTGTGTCCCCATTGAGTATAATCCTTGCTGTGGGCTTGTTGTATACAGCTTTTATTATATTGACAAAGGTTCCTTCCATTCCAACTGTCTCTAGAGTTTTGATCATAAAAGGCTGTTGGATCTTGTCAAAAGCTTTTTCTGCATCTATCGAGAGTATCATGTGGTGTTGGATTTTGGACTGGTTTATATGGTGAATTACATTTATTGATTTGCATATGTTGAAGCAACCTTGTGTCCCTGGGATAAAGCCTACTTGATCTCCATGAATGATCTTTTTGATATGTTTTTGAATCCGATTTGCTAAGACTTTGTTGAGAATCTTTGCATCTGTGTTCATCAGAGAGATTGGCCTATAGTTTTCTTTTTTAAGTGTATCTTTATTAGGTTTTGGGATTAAGATGATATTAGCTTCATAGAAAGAATCTGGTAGTGTTCCTTCTTTTGGTGTTTGATAGAACAAATTAGTGTTATTAGCTCCTTAAATGTCTGGTAGAACTCTGTTCTGAATCCATCTGGTCCAGGATATTTCTTGGTGGGAAGATTTGAGATTACTTCATCGATTTCCTCATATGTTGTAGAACTATTTAAATAATTCACAACTTCCTGATTCAATTTCGGTAAGTTGTGCTTCCCATTAGCTTTTTAAATGTAAGTTTTCAGCAGTTTTACACACACACACACGCATACATGCACCCACAGAGCAACTTTTTTATACTTTCCTCCCAAACTATCTATTTCTGAATATATTTACATATATCATAATTAACAAAATATTCATCTAATTTTCATTATTATTTTTTGTGTCTTAATAGCTCACTGCCCATTTCATTCAGCTTTTGCAAGGTATTAGCAGTATCCTGTGTCTGTTGGTAAAGTGTATGTGATGTAGGAATAAGTAGAGGTGAATGGCAAATAGAAGCAAGAAGAATGTCATATCAGCTCACTGGATGAATGCAGTGTCTGAGTGCTTGAGGAAGGCACACCTGCATGTTTGTGGCATTAGGGACAAGGACACACATGTAGAAATTTACCTGATAACTGTCTGAACATTAAAAAAGCTTTAAATCAAGGTAGCATGTAAGTCAGGCTCTAGTCGTTGTTTTTGAAATGTAAAGCTGCGATGTACATCAAGTTTCGGGAAATACTGAGTCAGGGCACTGCTGTGGGCAGAGGCGGCTGCTCTGCCCACTGGATCTGTGCTGCTCTGTCTGCTTCCGGCTCCATCCTGTACATCCCATTTCAGGTGGGCTGCATATATCCTCCTAGGGACATCCCAGCCAGGCTCAACGCTCTGTCCACCTCCTGTCTGTATGATAAACCTGCCTCTTGCTTTGGAGGAGATGTACCCAGGCAGTGGATCACGCAGCTCCTGGAAGCTGCATGAGAGCTCTGGGAAGCTGGATGTGGTAACGGGCTTCTCTGAGGAGTCAGGCCTCTGGACAGACCCCTTTCTGTGCGGGGAGGGGAATGCTAGGGACACTTACCAACACACGAACATCTGTTGACACACTACCCAAAGCAAAGTTCTCTGCTGCTCAGGTGTGAATACGATATGGCCTACTGATTTTTCTTTTTTAAAAAAGTAAAATAAAAACGTCAATTTAAAAGTAACATCTCATTTCATGAGTGGCGTTAAAATTCTAGTCAATAAAATAAACAAAACCAAGCAGGGCATGATGGTACATACTTATAATCCAGGATGAAAGAAGTTGTGGCAGGAAGATTGGAGTTTGAAACCAACCTCATTTATATCTTAGGACTATACAAAACACAAAAAGAATTCACCTTTCAGTATTTCTCCAATTCCTCTCCCTTCTCCACTATTACTGATTTGTTGGATAGTCTTCTGAAGCTTTCTGCTTGCTTGTGTAACATGCTGCATGTTGCAGGTACATAGATACATATATATTTATACATAGATACATATATATTTATACATAGATACATATATATATAATGTAAACTTATAAAGCTTTAAAATTACAAAAGGGATGTATTATGTATATGATCTTGTAACTCTTTTATTTAGTAGCTTTTTTTTAAAAGAACAGGTGGTTTCACAGTTGCTTTTTTTTTTTTACTTCTTTTTTTAAATAAAGTAATACATGATAAGAAATCCAAAGAGTGAAAAACTATATAATAGTGAAACGTAAAAGATATTGCAGGCCACTTCTCATTGCAGTGTCTGTTGTTAAATGATCTGGCAAAATCCTGACAATTTTTGATGAGTGATGGATTCAGTTTACTTTGGAATTTTCCACAATGAAATGTTAAAAGATTTTAAGGGCAGCATCCTGTTTTTTTAATTGCTGAAATATTTCATCGAACTTTATTCAACTTTCTAAAGCTTGAAGATGCCCTCACCATATTTAGGCTGCGTTTTACCTTAAGTCCATATTTCTGGCTTGTTCTTGATCTAAGCAAGCCTCTCTCACGAAAGGGAGCAGTGTAAGCCAGAAGCTGATGGGCACTGAAAGACTCGGGTGTGGACATGCTGGTGGCTGCTGGCACTGTCCGCAATGCTCTGTAACCGTTTCTGTTGTTTACATCTGAAACAGGCTCCAGACAAGGCGTGCCCGTGGTGGGGCTGGTGGTGGAAGGAGGCCCCAATGTCATTCTCTCTGTGCGCGAGATCGTCAAGAACAAAGAGCCCGTGGTGGTGTGTGAAGGCACCGGCCGCGCTGCGGACCTCCTGGCCTTCGCCTACAAACACTCGGCAGATGAGGGGTGAGCCACTGACTCTTTCCTTGGCCCAGCTCCTTTGGTCTTTCCAGCTGTGCCCTTGGTGGGCAGAGGTAGCCTTGGAGCACAGAGGTTGAGGCCGGAATCCTGTTTTTGGGGAATGTATTTGTTCATCAGCACTAAAATGTTTCCCTCCAGGTAACCAGAAGGTTGTTGTCGTCGTTACTATTATCATTATCATCATTATTATCTAGTCGAAGAATGATTTTGCTTTGTTACTGTTATTATTATCATTATTTCTGGTTGAAGAATGATTTTGCTTTTACAAATCTTTGTCTGAGCTCTGAGGAAAGACATTTTGAGGGAGATAGAGGGAGAAGACGGCTCTGAAATTGGCAGTTACAGCAGAGAACTACAGGCCGAGGGGGCATCAGTGTTGATTGGAGGTTCCCTTCTGGCTCCTATGTCCTCAGTAGGTAGCCAGAGTTGGGGAATCTTCTCTCTTTCCAAAGAGGGTACTTGCTTTATTTCCTTCTAAGCTACCCCCAAGTCAGCGTGAGTCTTCTTCACAGTGGCTTTGAAAGCATGTTTGTGCCATGTCATACAAAGTCCAGAAATCAAAGTATCGACCCCAGTAGTTTTCCCCCCAACATTATTCATTGCTTATGTTCTGCCAGCTCTCTGGGAGCTCTTGCTCTTGTAACCTATCCAGGTTATCTCTGAGGCACCACACGCTGATCATCCAGGCACAAGTCTACATTCCGCCAAGTCTATGGGCAGGCTATTGCCAAGAGAACCCTGAGGCCCAGAATGAAGTTTTCACAGGACTTTTATAGGAAAAGAATATGGCCAAACAGAAGCGTTATCAATTTTTAAAAATTGCATCTGATGCAAGCACATTTCCATGGGTTGATCTCTGGGTGAAGGGTTATCTTGTGAGACAGGAAGAGTTGTGGCTAACTGGAACCTTCTCTGTAAGACAGGCTGCAGTTGAGCTGTGCCCTGACTAGCAGATCTCGTAGAGCAGTGTAGGTCATGGTGGAACAACACCTAGTAGGACGGGGGGTGAACAAGACAGGTGTTTCTTTCTTTCTTGTTTTATGTGTGTGTGTGTGTGTGTGTGTGTGTGTGTGTGTGTGTGCGCGTGTGTGTCTCAGAAGGCATTGTGTGTCCCTGTGGAGGACCAAGGGTGACTTTGAGAATCATCCTGGATTGCTTCTACCTTCTTCTTGCTTCCCTCTGGGATTTCACAGGCTCTGCCCACCAGGGCTGGAGTGGGAGCCCCACTGTTTCTGCCTGGCTTATGTGGGACCTGGATTCTGACCTCAGGACCTTCTGCTTGAGAAACAGGGTCTTAACCCTTGAGCCATCTCTCCAGTTCTTCTACTTTTTTTTTTTTTGATGTTTATATTTTTATTAGCTTTAATTTTTTTTTATTTCAGCTCATACAAACTTATTAGGTACACCAGTTCCCTCCCTCCCTTCTCCTCCCCCCGTACCCCCTGCTCCCCCTCCCCACCCTTTTCCCTCCCCATCCCCAAGTGCCTCCCACCCCAATTCCCAGAGAGTCCTTTTTTGTGCATGTCTGATTTTCCTCTGGGCCCTCCTCTCCGATGACGTACAAGGACCCAGTGGCCTTTCCCAAACCCTTTCCCGTGTTCCCCTTAGGTATAGGAACACTGCTGTGGCTGCCAATCCTTTGCCTCCAAGGATCTTGGTGCCTTTAGCAGATGCTAGACTTTGTGAGGTCAACAGTGTGTTGGACAATGCGCAGGGCATGCAAAGTCCAATTATGATTGCTTCAGCCCTAACTAGTATAGAGTATCTTACATATTATTGCTCCTCCCATCCTTTTGCTCTTACGCTCTTACCGCCCCCTCTTCCGCAAATTTCCCTGAGCTTCAAGATGGGGAGAGACTAAGCTGGCCTAGTTCTAGGTGGTTGATATAGAGTCTCTGAAGTTCTGGATTGTGGTTTGTTGATTTTCTTTTGCAGTTTTGCTGCTCCTGCAATGCCCTTCACTCCATCCTGGTGGGCATTGTATGTTACCCTGGCAAGAGACAAAAAGCTGTTAGAGTCTTGTGATAAAAGCACATTCAAAGGTAGATGTAATAAAAGTGGGAAACCACAGTGAGGGAGGGGTCAATCACCCATTTGCAAAATTGTTACTTTTTATCTGCCAGACTATATGCCCTCCTCTTCTGGTGAGATCACACCCCCTCAGTAGTAAATGATCAGGAACAAAAGTCTGTGAACTTAATCAGATGTCTCATTACTTATTTGGGTCCTTGGTGGAGGCCTATTTTCCCTGCTGTAACATGGTCCCTTCTCTCCTTGTTTCTGGTGTGGCCCTCCTACCCCATCCCTCCTGTTCATAATCCTTGGAATTACTGTCTCTAGGTGGGCTGGGTGGGTTTGGTACTAGGGCCACCTATTAGGGAGTACATACGGCACTTAATTTTCTGGGTCTGGGATACTTCACTTAATATAATTGTTTCTAATGACATCCATTTCCCGGCAAATTCCAGTAATTCATCATTTTTGATGGCTGAGTAGTACTCCATTGTATAGATGTACCACAGTTTCCTTATCCACTCGTCAACTGTTGGACACTTGGGCTGATTCCATGACTTTGGTATTGTAAACAGTGCTGCTATGAACATGGTCGTGCTTGTGCTATCGAGGTGAACCTCTGCTGTATGGGGGGTTATTCCCAAAAGTGG
Source organism: Typhlomys cinereus (assembly GCA_023101885.1). Taxonomy (NCBI): domain Eukaryota; kingdom Metazoa; phylum Chordata; class Mammalia; order Rodentia; family Platacanthomyidae; genus Typhlomys; species Typhlomys cinereus. The sequence continues at coordinate 307,830 of JALPQD010000710.1, forward strand.
AATAGCAGGGTCATATGGCATTTCAATCTTTAATTTCTTTAAGAATCTCTAGACGGCTCGCCAGAGTGGCTGTATGCAGCTCTTCTACTTTTTAAAAAATATATTTTATATTGTTTATTTCTCATACACACATCATGAAGCATCAGCAGAGGTTAGAAGGCAAGTTTAGAAAATTGATTCTGTCCTTCCACCATGGGGTTCAAACTCAGGGCTCCAGGTTGGTGAGCACTTGCTTTACTGATGGACTATTTCTCCGGCCCCTCTGCTTCCTGTCTCTATCCCCACTCCAACCCTTCAAACTGGTCCACTCTGGATGAGTGGCCATAAACTTTATAGGATTTTAAATCATTCTGAAAATTTTATGCCTCAAATGAAATTTATATGGGTTTCTGAGACACTGTCGCTCAAGAGGTCTCACTCAGGGTTTCTCCTGTTAAGGGTTCTGGTAAGGTACCCTGCTCTCAACTTTCCCTGAGCCCCAGCTTCTACATGCCTTCTGCTCATTGGCTGTCCTGAGTCTTTGCTTCTGTAGGCTTCCACTATCATTGGCTGTCTGGCAGAGCTGTTCACAGCGGCCCTCAGTGGAGTGTCCAGAGGGAGTTTTTCAAGGTGCACTTGACTTGGCTCCTCCTCCACATCAGACTATGGTCCTTTGTTTCTTTGCAGGGTACTGCGTCCTCAGGTGAAAGAAGAGATGATCTGTGTGATTCGGAACATGTTCAACTTTAACCTCCGGCAATCTAAGCACCTTTTTCAAATTCTAATGGAGTGCATGGTGCACAGGGATGCTGTAAGTAAGATGAGCTGATGACTTAAGGTTTCCCAACTTCCAGAAACAAAGTGGCTGTTTTCTTTTTAGATATTTAATTTATTTATGTGTGTGTGTGTGTGTGTGTGTGTGTGTGTGAGAGAGAGAGAGAGAGAGAGAGAGAGAGAGAGAGAGAGAGAGAGAGAGAGAGTACAAACACATATATGGACACCAAAGGCCATGAGTGGAGTCAGAGGACACTTTTGAGAAGTCAGTTCTCTCCTTCCACCATGTGGCTTCCAGGGATTAAACTCAAACCATCAGATTTGTGAACAGGCTCCTTAACTCACTTGTTGGTTTGTGAAATGGTTGTTGCCATATTTTTAATTTAGTTTAGGAGAGAGAGAGACAGAGACAGAAAGAGAGAAGGTTACAACACATGTGCAGAGGCCAAAAAACTTTTGGAAGTTGGTTCCTCCCTCCACTGTGTGGCCTTCAGAGACTGGACTCAGGTTGTCAGGTTTGCAAGCAGACTTCTGTAACTGCTGATAGCCCCATACATGAGCACATGACAAGGGTTGCTTATTTCAATTTTAGAAATCAGGAAATAAATGCTAGATAATATAAATGATTTGTGTAGTCATGTTGTTAAGAAACAGTGGGCCCCAAAGTGAGCCCAGAAGTGGAATCCTGTTCTTTGTCTGTTACGCTTGAATCTCTCACAATAATCAGAAGAAAAAAGACCATGTTAAAAAGATTGCTGTAGGGTCTACCTCTTCCTGTCATTAAGTAGCATTAATAATGAACAGTGAGCATAAAGATTGAGAGAGGTAAGAAAAACAGCTGACTGGTTGGACATTGCAGTTGGGTTTTGTGCAGTTTGTAGAGTTGAAGGTTGATTTTATTCATGTACACAGTGGAGATGTTAGGTAAAAAGAACCAGCACATAATGTAGTTTTAGCTTAACTTTTGTATTTATGAGATTTTAGAGAATTTTAAGTAGATATTTTTCATTTCATGCATTTAGTATAACTTATTTATTTGGTGTAATTTTATTTTTCTACATTTCTATTTTAGTTATTTATTTACTTTATTTCATGTAATTTTGTTTATTTATTACACATTTTGTGTAATGTTTTCATTTTGTGCACTTTACATTTAGAGACCTTAAGACACTTCCCCAAGACTGGCTAGAGTCATAGTGGAGACTAGGACCCTCGATTCTGGACTCTGACTCAACCAGCTTCTTGTACCCTATGCAATATATTTTCACTTGCAAAGGCTGTCAGCATTCATTGACAGTAGGAGATCCTTTGTAGCCACAAATAAAGCCCTTACGTGTGTTGCACATGGTCACTTGCATGTCCCCAGGTATCTGAGGATTGTCAGTGTTGTCAGTGCAGCAGCATGTAGTCAGCTGAAAGCATGCTGGTCTTAGGGTGGACCTTGCTATGAAGCAAAAGTCCTAGTTTCTAAGTTTACATTTGGTTTCTCTTCTATTCTAGTTACTCTTCTGTTGCTATGGTAAAAACCTAAGTAACTTAAGAGAAAAGTGTTTATTATTTTGGCCTATGGTTCCAGAAGGGATAGATCCATCATGGCAGGAAATCATGATAGCAGGCATGGTGCAGAAGCAGAAGGGGGGGGGGAGAGAGAGAGAGAGAGAGAGAGAGAGAGAGAGAGAGAGAGAGAGAGAGAGAATGAATCAGAAGTGGGAGTCTGGTTATCAAATCTTAAGGCCCACTCCCAATGACCCCCAATGACCCCAATGACTTACTTCCTCCGGTAAGGCTTCACCCCCCAAAGGTTCTATAACCTGTCCAAACAGTGCCACCATCCAGGGACCAATTCACGAGCCTATGGGGACACTTCTCATTCAAAGAAGAACACCTTCGAATGGAGGAATGATTTTGTTTGCATTGGAATTATCATAGAGGTTCTCTTGCTTGTAGGAGGTACATAATTATCCCCAGTACACATGGAATTTTTAAGATTTATTTTTTTCCCCAAGTTCCTCCAGTTCTTCGACACTCTATTGGGAAAGAAAAAATCTTTTCTTATTTTAATTTGAACTTGCTTCATTCATTCACTCATTCATTCATTCATTCATTCATTCATTCATTCATTCGGTGTGTGTGTGTGTGTCTGTCAGTGAGTACTGTGTGTCCCTGTGGAGGACCAAGGGGGACTTCCGGAATCATCCTGAATTGTTTCTACCTTTGCTTGGCTCTGGAATTTCCCAGGCTCCATCCACCAGGGACAGAAGTACAAGCCACTACCATTCCACCTGGCATTTTTATGTGGGAGAGGAAAAAAAATTCTAGAAATAAAACTTTATGTTTCAAAAATTGAAATTGCAAGGCAAATAAAAATTCATTAGCTGAAATGTTAATTTTATGGATGCTGTGTGAAGACGTTTCTGGCGGTTTCTAACCTGTCTGGCTCCGTGTGCTTGTCGGTTGCAGATTACCATATTTGATGCTGACTCGGAGGAGCAGCGCGACCTTGACCTGGTTATTCTGACGGCTTTGCTGAAGGGTGAGTGGCTGAGCAGCTGTGTGAGGTCCCCACTGCTGCCCTCACACCCTTTGTGCTTTGTCCCTGCCCCCTAGATATTTTGACCAGAATATATCATTGCTCCTTTCTTCCACCCTAGGTACAAACTTACTAGTATCAGAACAATTAAATCTGGCGATGACTTGGGACAGAATGGACATTGCCAAGAAACATATCCTAATTTATGGACAACATTGGAAGGTATAACAAAAACGAAGTTGTTTAAAAAAGTGTTTTGTGTGCTGGCTTGTTAAGAAGAGACGAAGAGAAACTGAAGAAGAGATTGAGCTTTGATGACTAGGCACCCGGGAAAGCTAAGACATGTCTCTTCTTTGTTTTGCGTTCTTTTTTTTTTTTTGATTTGGTATGATCTGGAGAATTGCTACTTTGCTTTAAAATTGGGTAACCCATGTATGACTCTAGTAAATTTTTAATGTTGACATTCTTCCTTTTCTTCCTTTATTCTTTTTAAAATTTTAATTAATTAATTTGTTGTGTGTGTGTGTGTGTGTGTGTGTGTGTGTGTGTGTGTGTGTGTGAATCAGAGGTCACTGTGTGTCCCTGGGGAGGACCAAGGGTGACTTTGGGAGTTATCCTGGATTGCTTCCTTTTTGTTTCACTATGGGATTTCCCAGGCTTTTCTCACCAGGGCTTTAATTTTTTTAATGTGAGACCTGGGATGGGAATTCAAGACTTTCTGCTCATGAGGCCATCTCTCCAGCCCTGTTTATGTGTCGTTAAAAACAGTTTATTCCTGGTTTCTTTGAAGCTGAAATAGAAAGTCAGAGGATCAATGGATGGCAAATGTTTAAATTTATTTTTGAATAGGCCTATTTTTATCTTGTTATATGGAGCTTAAAATTACCTTGATATTCTATAAGAAGATGTAATAAGTATTCATAGTGGAACTGCTTGGGGCCACCATAAAGGGACAAAAAGCAAATGAATTCTAGGCCCTTAAATTTCTTAAATCTGTAAATGGTGAGGAGGAGGCTTTGCTTCTGGTTCTGCCCTCGCACTTTCACCAATCTCACTCTAAGTAGTACATTAGGTCATATATGTTGACTGGAGCCCTGTGAGATGAAACCAAGGTAAAAACTAGTGGGGTTTGAAATGGCTACTTAATGGAGGGCAAAGATGAAGGGGGATTATTGCAAAGGAGAAATGTTACCCCACAAGTTGTCCTCAGTAAGTCCCTAGTGTTAACCCCGAGCTCGGCTGCAAGGCCACTGCTTTGACAGGTGTTGTCTAGGTTACCTGGCAGAAAATGGAAGCCAGTTCAGCTAAAAATATTGTCTCTGGGGCTGGAGAGATATAGCCCAGTGGTTAAAACTCTGCCTCACAAGCAGAATGTCCTAAGTTCGGATTCCAGGTGTCATGTAAAAACGTGAAGCATGGTGAGTGGAGCCTAGGAAACCCCAGAGCAAAGCACAAAGGAGATAGAAGAAATCCAGGATGATTCTTGAAATTACCCTTGATTCTCCACAGGAACACACAGTGTCCCCTGTGTGTGTACAAGAGGGCACGTGAGTGTGCATGCCTGTGGAGGTCCAAGGGTGACATCAGGAATCATCCTGGATTGCGCTACCTCCTTCTTGCTTTGCTCTGGGGTTTCCCAGGCTCTGCCTTCCAGGACTGCAGTTGCTACCACCATAGCTACATAGTGTTTTTACGTGAAATCTGAGAATCTAAACTCAGGATTTTTTTTTTTTTAAGGAATTGTTTTCCTGGAAATTCAGCTCCTGCTTCCTAGGCCATAATAGGCCAACAGGCATGACTTCTTCCTTTTTTTTTTTTAATAATGTATTTATTTATTTATTTATTTATTTATTTATTTATTTATTTTTTCCCCACTCATACAAACATAATAGGTACCCTGGTCCCCTCCCTCCCTCCACCATTCCCTGTACCTTCTTGTTCCCTCTCCCCTTTTCTCCTCCCTTTCCCCCCTCCTTCCCTTTCTCCCAGTACCCCCTCTCCCCCATCCCTGGAGCATCCTTTAATGTGTATGTTAAAACTTTCCTCTGGGTCCTCCTCTCTGATGAGGTGTAAGGACTCAGTGGCATTTCCTAGAACTCTTTCTTGTGTTCCCCTTAAGTATAGGAACACTATTGCCTTAAGTATAGGAACACTAAAGGATCCTAGTGCCTTTAGTCCATGCTAGACTTTGAGGGGTCGATGATATGTTGGTCATTGTGTAGATCATGCAGAGTCCTATTATGACTGCTTCGGCCCTAACTTGAGTGGAGTATCTTGCATATCATTACTCCTCCCATCCTTGTGCTCTTACAATTTTACCGCCCCCTCTTCCGCAAATTTCCCTGAGCTTCAGGATGAGGAGAGATTAGGCAAGCCTGATTCCAGGTGGTTGATATAGAGTCTCTGATGTTCTGAATTATGGTTTGTTGATTTTTTTTTCAGTTGTGCTGCTCCTGCAATGCCCTTGGCTCCATCCTGATGGGTCTTGGATGTCACCCCCTGGCCAGAGACAAAAAGCTGTTAAAATAGAGTCTTATTATAAGAGTAGATTCAAAGGTAGATGGAATAAGAGTAGAAGACCGCAGTGGTGGTGGTGGTTACCTTCTATCTTCCAGACTGTATGCCCTCCCTTTCTGGTAAGATCATACCCCATCAGTTGGAAGTGGCCAGGAAGGAAAGTCTGTGAGCTTAACCAGATGTCTCATTATTTACTTGTAGTCCATGATGGTGGCCTATTATCTCTGCTGTAGCATGATCACCTCTCTCCTTGTTTCTGGTGGGGCCCTCCTTCCCCTTCTCTACTGTTTATAATCTTTGCAATTACTGTACGTATTATAGAGATTTATCTTTGAGTGTGTCTCTAAGTGGGTTTAGTACTAGGATCCACCTATTAGGAAGTACATATGGCACTTAATTTTCTGTGTCTGGGATACTTCACTCAATATAATTGTTTCTAATTCCATCCATTTCCGGGCAAATTCCATTAATTCATCATTTTTGATGGCTGAGAAACATTCCATTGTATAAATGTACCACATTTTCCTTATCCACTCGTCAACTGTTGGACATTTGGGTTGATTCCATGACTTTGCCATTGTAAACAGTGCTGGTATGAACATGGTCCTGCTTGTGCTATCGAGGTGAATTTTTGCTGTATGTGGGGTTATTCCCAAAAGTGGAATCGCAGGGTCATATGGCATTTCAATCTTTAATTTCTTTAAGAATCACCAGATGGCTCACCAGAGTGGTTGTCTGAGCCTGCACTCCCACCAGCAATTTAGGAGAGTTCCCCGCTCTCCACACCCTCTCCAGCATTTGGTGTTGTTTGTATTGTGGATTTTTGCCATCCTGACAGGGGTGAGATGATATCTCAGAGAGGTTTTGATTTGCATTTCCCTGATGGCTAAGAATGTGGAGCATTTTTAAAGATATTTGTTAGACATTTTAATTTTGTCCTTGGTAAAGTTTCTTTTAAGTTCCAAGGCCCATTTTTAAATTGGCCTATTTGTCTCCTTGGTGTTTAGTTTTCTAAGTTCTTTGTGCACTCTGGATAATAGTGCTCTATCAGATATGTGGTTAGTGAAGATTTTCTCCCATTCTGTGGGTTGCCTTTGTGCTCGAGTTACAGTCTCTTTATCTGAACAGAAGCTCTTTAATTTCATAAGATCCCATCTGTTGAGTGTTGGTCATATTGACTGCACTATTGGACTTCCAATTAGGAACTGTTGGCCTAGCCCAATCAGCTCAAGGGAGTTCCCTACCCTTTCAACTAAGGTTTTTATAGTCTCTGGCCTTATATTGAGGTCCTTGATCCATTTGAAATTAATTCTTGTACATGGTGACAAGTACAGGTCCAGTTTTAATCTTCTGCATGTGGAGGTCCAGTTTTGCTAGCACCGTTTGTTGAAGATGCTGTTCTTTTTCCATTGGATTTTTTTGTTCCCCTTTGTCAAAGATCAAATAGCTGTAGTTGTGTGGGCTTATATTTGGGTCTTCAACCCTTATCCATTTATCCGTGTGTCTATTTTTGGAGCCAATACCAGGCTGTTTTTATAACTATGGATTTGTAGTATAGACTAAGGTTTGGTATGGTAATACCTCCAGCAGTGGAGGTTACTCAGGATTATTTTTGCTATCCTGGGTCTTTTGTGCCTCCATATGAATGTTGAGATTGTTTGGTCAACTTCTTTACAGAATTGCTTTGGAATTTTAATTGGTATAGCATTGAATATGTATATTGCTTTTGGTAGGATCGTCATTCTGCACTATTGGACTAGTGCAATGTTGATTCTGCCAATCCAGGAACCTGGCAGGTCTTTTCACCTTCTAGTGTCTTCTGTAATTTCTTTCTTTAAGGTTTTAAAGTTTTCATTGTAAAGGTCACTTACTTCCTTGGTTAGGTTTATACCAAGGTATTTCATTTTTTTAGGGGCTATAGTAAATGGGATTGTTTCTCTCAGGGCTTTTTCACTTCTTTCATTCTGTGCATATAAAAAGGCCACTGATTTTTGTATGTTTATTTTGTATCCTGCCACCCTGCTGCACTTCTCAATTAGTTCCAGGAGTTTCCTGGTGGAGTTTTTGGGATCACTCAGATATAAAATCATTTCATCAGCAAATAGAGATAACTTGACTTCTTCCTTGCCAATTTGAATCCCTTTTATGTCCCTTTCTTGTCTTATGGCTTCAGCTAAGACTTCAAGTACAATATTGAATAGAAGGGGTGAGAGTGGACAACCTTGTCTGGTTCCTGGTTGAAGTGGGAAAGCTTCAAGTTTTTCCCCATTGAGTATAATCCTTGCTGTGGGCTTGTTGTGTACAACTTTTATTGTATTGACAAAAGTTCCTTTCATGATGTCTCTAGGGTTTTGATCATAAAAGGCTGTTGGATCTTGTCAAAAGCTTTTTCTGCATCTATCGAGAGTATCATGTGGTCTTGGATTTTGGACTGGTTTATATGGTGAATTACATTTATTGATTTGCATATGTTGAACCAACCTTGTGTGCCTGGTATAAAGCCTACTTGATCCCCGTGAATGATCTTTTTGATATGTTTTTGAATCTGATTTGCTAAGACTTTGTTGAGAATCTTTGCATCTGTGTTCATCAAAGAGATTGGCCTATAGTTTTCTTTTTTAAGTGTGTCTTTATTAGGTTTTGGGATTAAGATGATATTAGCTTCATAGAAAGAATCTGGTAGTGTTCCTTCCTTTGGTGTTTGATGGAACAAATTGGTGTTATTAGCTTCTTAAATGTCTGGTAGAACTCTGTTCTGAATCCATCTGGTCCAGGACATTTCTTGGTGGAAAGATTTGAGATTACTTCATCGATTTCCTCATATGTTATAGGACTATTTAAATAATTCACAGCTTCCTTATTCAATTTTTGTAAGTTGTGCTTACTTAGGAATTCATTCATTTCTTTTGTGTTGTCAAATTTCACAGATTATAAGTTTTTGAAATATGATGTTATAATTCTCTAAATTCTTCGGTATCCATAGTGATAACTCCATTTTCATTTCTAATTTTGTTAATTTTTGTTTTTTCTCTCTTGCTTTTGGTTAATTTAGCTAGGGGTGTATCAATTTTATTGATTTTTTTTCAAAGAACCAGTTTTTTGACTGGTTGATTTTCTGTATTGTTTTCGTAATCTCAATTTTGGATATTTCTCCCCTTATTTTGCTAATCTCCTCTCTTCTACTGCTTTTGGGATCAGATTACTCTAGTGTCTCTAAAGCTTTAAGCTGCATTGTGAAGTTATTGTGATGTTTCCATTTTTTTGATGTAAGCATTAAGAGCTATGAGCTTACCTCTTAGGATAGCTTTCATTGTGTTCCAAAGATTTTGATAAATTGTATTTTCATTATCGTTCACTTTCAGAAAATCTTGAATTTCCTTTGTAATTTCTTCCTGAATCCAATTCTCATTCAGCATCATAGTGTTAAGTTCCAGGAGTTAGTGTATTTTCTCTTGTTTGTTGCGTTGTGGATGTCAAGCTTTAGACCATGGTGGTCTGACAGGATTTCAACTTTCCTGTATATGTGGAGATTCATTTTGTGGCCCAATATGTTATCTATTTTGGAGAAAGTTCCGTGTGCTGCTGAGAAAAATGTGTATTCTTTGGTGCGTGGATGAAAAGTTCGATAGAGATCTGTAAGGTCCATTTCTTTAAGGATTTGATTAAGTTCCAAAGTGTCTCTGTTAGGCTTTTGACCTGTTGATCTAGCCCATGTTTAGAGGGCAGTATTGAAATCCCCAAAAATTATTGTTTGGGAGTTGATTTCTTGCTTTAGATGCTTTAATGTTTGCTTAGTGAATGTGGAGGGACCTGTATTAGGTGCATATATGTTCAGTATTGTGAAATCTTCCTGGTGAATTGTACCTGTGACTAAAATGTAGTATCCATCTGTGTCTCTCGATTTTTTTTTTTTTGGTTTGAAGTCTACTTTGTCCGACAGCATAATGGCTACCCCTGCCTGTTTCCTGGTTCCATTAGCTTGCAGAATTTTGGACCTGCCTTTTATTTTTAGGATGTGCCTATCTTTTGTGGTGAGATGAGTTTTCTGAAGGCAGCAGATTGATCCAACTTTGTAATCTGTGCCTCTTGATTGGTGAGTTAATACCATTGACATTTAATGTTATAATGGAGAAATTATTTTTAATTCTGGACATTTTTTATGTTTAGTGGCTTTTGTAAGTGTATCGTTTGGCATTTATGTTTTGGTGGTATTATACTTCCCTTCTGTTCTCCTGGATATGCTTGTTTTTTTCTTCAAGCTTGAGTATCATTTCTAGCATTTTTTTTTTTTTTATTCAACTGTGTGTACGTGCGTGTTTGCGTCTGTGTGTGTGTGTGTGTAGAACCACGGACGAATTCGTGAACCACCATGGACGCCTCCACCTCCTTCTGCCCCGGGATACACAGGCTCCGCCCTACCAGGACCAGAAGCGCAGGCCGCCCCTGCTTCTGCCTATTGTCTATACGTGGGATCTGGGATCCGAACTCAGGACCTTCCGCCTGTAAGGCGGAGGCTTAACCCCTGAGCCACCTCTCCAGCCCCATTTCTAGCATTTTTAAAAAATTTATTCATTTATTTTTCGTGTGTGTGTGTGTGTGTGTGTGTGTGTGTGTGTGTGTGTATCAGAAGGTACTCTGTGTTCCTGTGGAGGCCCAAGGGTGACTTCGGGAATCATCCCGGATTGTTTCTACCTCCTTCTTACTTTGCCCACCGGTACCAGAAGTGCAGGCCGCAGCCCTTTCCACTTGGCATTTTTACGTGGGACCTGGGATCCGAACTCAGGACCTTCTGCCTGGGAAGCAGAGTCTTAAACCCTGAGCCATGTCTCCAGCCCCATTTCTAGCATTTTTTGAAGGCCTGGTTTGATAGACATGTAAGCTATCAAGTTGTCTTTGTGCTGAAAAACTTTTCTTTCTTCCTCGATCATGAAGGATAATCTTGCTGGGTATATCAGCCTGGGTTGACATTTTTGCTCATTTAATACTTGAAATACGTCTCTCCAAGCTCTTCTTGTTTAGTGTTTCCATTGCTATTTTAATAGGTTTACCTTTAAAAGTGACTTGTTTTTTTTCTCTTGAAGCTCTCAGCACCTTTTCTTTGTCTTGAATGTGGAGTGTTTTGACTATTATTTGCAGTGGCATTTGGTCATATCTGTTTGGGGTGCGGAATGCCTCTTGTATTTAGTTGAGGGAAATTTTCCTTTATGATAATTTGAAAATTTTCCTCAGATGTGGTATTTTGGGATTCTTGCTCTGGTATTCCATGATTGTGCATGTTAGGCTTCTTCAGGGTGTCCCATATCTCTTGAATGTTCCTCTCATTATCTTTTTGGCTTTACCAACCTCTTCCATTGAGCTGGTTAATTTTCCCACTTTGTCTTCAAGATCTGAAATTCTATTTTCTGCTTCATTAGTTCTGCTGATAAGACTCTCTGTTGAGTTTTGGGTTGAAGATAACTTGTCTTTTAGTTCAACTTTAATCTCTACCTGAGACTGTTTTAACTGCTCTATATCTATTTTTGTTTTTTGAACTGTTTTTCTCAACTTCTCCAAGTGTCTCTTGTGTTCCTGTTCAAAGTGGTTGATGAGGTTGTTTAAATCCTCCCAGATTTCCTCTTTCATAGTGTTAATCATGGTAATGATCATACTTTAAGAGTCGTTATCTAGGGTCTGGATTTCTTGGCTATCATCTGTGTATTTGTTCTGGTTGGAATCCATCATTATGGGGTTAATTCTTTTGGTGGGAGATTTGTCTTCTTGGGTTTTGTTTCTCATGGATCTGCACTTTGACTTGGGCATTGTTGTTTTGTCTCTTAAGACCTTTCAGTTTCTGTGTGTTTTTGACTGAACTGATTTAGATGATATTACTACTCTTGGGCAGTTATTACTAGTGCTTGCCTTGGAGATGGGTACATTTGTCTGTTGTTAGTATTATTTCCTAGATGAGGCTATTAGGCTGTTAGTATATCAGTTAATTCAGGTTAAGTAGACAGGGGGTGAATATTAGTATGGTAATGCACTTTTACGATTTAGTATCTTGTTGATATGTGAGGATGAGTGGTATAATCCCTTGAGTTTTATGTATTTTTGGGGTGGCTGTATGGAAAAGTTAGTGTACAGTGATTAATATTAGAAAGGAGAAGTATGGTTAAAAAAAAGTGGTTTATTTATCTTTGGGATAGATGTGAAGAATCTCTCCCATGTGATAAGATGATTTTAGAGGACTTCAGATATATGGCCTTTGTCTCTTAGAACTTTGCTTGAGTTTCCTTTGTACTCTGTTGAATTCTGAGTAGCAGCGTGTTCTCCGTGGACTACAAATATGGGTCTCCGGTGGGCCAGAGGGGCAGAGGGGCTGATGGTGATGGCAGAACTCTTCACCTGGGACCTGGAACTTGGCTTAGTGGCCCACCCAAGCTCCAGGAATGGAAGACCTTGAGCAAGTCCTGTCCAGATCAGGCGGGTGGGCGGGCAGGAGGAACAAAGGGGCTGAGACCTGGGGCTTGGTCCAGAAAAACCGGAGGCAGCCTGGGTGTCGTTTGGGCTGGCTCGTGGGAAGAACTGGGACAAGGGGCTACCTGGGGGCTGGTGGGACTCACCTGGGATGGAGGACTGCAAGTGTGTCCTGTCCTGGTCGGGTGGGCAGGCCGGCAGGAGGAACAAAAGGGGAGGATCTTCTGCTTTCAAGGAAATACTTCATCCCCTGAGCCATCTCCCAGCGTGTCCCTTTTTTGAGTCAACATTTGAGTCAGACTGAGCTCTGCTCTACATGCAGACGTGTTGACCATTTGAGAAATGTTCTCTCCAAGGCTGTATTGCAGGTTTAGCTGTTGGAGTGGGTCTGTGTTGCTTTACCCTCCCTTGAGCCTTCTCAGCCAGTCCACCATGTACAAAGCTTGTGCAGAGGAAGATCATTTGAAGCTGTGCCCCTGACTAAAGGAAGCTCTCACCTTCTGGTGTCATGAATAGAAATTAGTGAAAACAAGGAAAAACACATTCATGCTAAGGATGATCACCATTAGCATTTCATTAAAAAATTAAACCAATTACGATGGCGTTTGGGGCAAACTAAAAATATTTGCACATTGTTTGCAACATTAATTAGTTCCAAGGCTGCTAAAACAATAATTTCCTGCTGTAATGTGCTTCCTACATTTGACATTTTTGAACTGTTCTGACACTTACTTTCTGTATTCTCAATTATGTTCCCCCACTCTCTTCTGACTTTGGAAGCCTCCAGACATGTTGGTTGGGTGGGTGTTCACTTGGCTGTGTGTGCAGGCTCCATCTCCCTCCGGTGCCCACCTGTCCTCCTGATACCTTCCTCCACAGGCCCGGGATGCCCCTTGTCTTCTGGACTACCTGTGCCTCAGGGGGTCTTTCTTGGTTTTTCTCTTCTGTCTAGCACCTCTGAGTCAACCACCATTGTCCAAGTGCAGTCCACGTTCCAAAATGTCCACTCGTATCTTCCTTCTTCCTCCCCTTTCTAAACCCTTTGTGGGTTTATTTTATTACATAAATACCTTTGCTATAGTTTTGGTGGGATTTTAGGTGGGAGCAAGCAAAACCACAGATGACAAGCAAGCCAAAATTAAGAAACGAAACCAGAAAACCTTGACTTTTCATCAGAATTTCTTTAAGATTGTACCATCAGTTTTGGAAATGTTGAGATTGTTTCAATAATTCAGTTTTCCCATCTGAGAACATGATATAAATCTAGATATCTTCATTTGGGTCCTGCACATTTCTTAGCAATTTTACATTTTGAAGTTGTAATTCCTCACGTATTTCTAGTTTATGCATCGTGTTTACCTTTATTACTCTGTGCTTCTCAAAGCCAGGAATGCTGGAACAAGCAATGCTAGATGCCTTAGTGATGGATCGGGTGGATTTTGTGAAGCTCTTGATAGAAAATGGCGTGAATCTCCACCGTTTTCTCACTATCCCTCGACTGGAAGACCTTTATAACACAGTGAGTATGGAGTGCTTCATCAGTGCCTTCCTTAAGAGCAATTCATTGGGCTGCGGAGATGGTTCAGGGGTTAAAGCCTTTGGCTCACAAGCAAAGGCCCTGAGTTCAATTCCCCAGATCCGTGTAAAAATTCAGGTTGTAAATGGCTGCAGCCTGTAATTCTGGCCCTGGAAGACTGAGCCGGGGAAACCCCAAAGCAAAGCAATAATGATGTAGAGCAGTGTAGCAGTCCGCCTGCATAGTTGCTGATAAATGACTATCATACAGCTTAAGGGAACAAGGGTTTATTCTCTTATGATTCCTGGTTACAGTTCTCAGTCCAGCTTGATGCACCAACACCAGGGTTGAGGGAACTGGCCACACCATCACCGCATAACGGCTGAGAGAGGGACAATCCTTACTTGCCAGACCAGCATGTCTGGCCAAGTGAACAGAAGGATGCCGACTCTCTCAACCAGCTCTCTGTAATTTATCCAAGGCCTAATCCCACCCATTATGGCCTGGGTCTTCCCCAGCAGCTAGACAGTCTCCTTCAGGTTTGCTCTGGGCTTAACTCAACTATCAATTCTCTACAACTGTGCCCAGAGCTCAAACCCTTAACAGTCAAGTTGACACCTGTGCTTAACTATGACAAGCAGTCCAGGATGATTTCTGATGTCACCCTTGGTCTTCCACAGGCACACACACTCAAGTGCCCTCTTACACACACACACACACACACACACACACACACACACACACACACACACACTGTTGCTTACTAGTTATTAAATTTAAGATTAACCTTTCTCCTCCAATGTAAGTGTACCAAGATAACTTCTAGAGATAGAGACTTTCCAATGGAAATAAAAATATTCTTAGCACTTTCATTTGACTTTATGACATAGAGCCAAAGGTGTTAAAAAGTGCACATTGCTTTTCTTTGAGTTAATTGAAATATATTGGCCTAAGGTCACGATTAAAATGCTGCCCTTGTAACTTCCCTGTGCAGAACCCTTTGTTGAATCTAGCCTGACTTACTCATTGTGAAAATATCCATTGCTCATTCCTGGAAGCTTCCTGCATGATCCTTCCTGGCCCTTTCGGTGTTCCCCTCTTTTCAAAGGTCTTGCAAATCCAGCCCTCTCCATTCATCTAGTTAGTTGTCTGTAATCTGTTACTAGAATATACATTCATTATCAGATTATTGACTTCTTTTTAGGGTAGGTATTCCTTTTTCTTTTATTTTTACTTTAGCGTGTGTGTGTGTGTGTGTGTGTGTGTGTGTGTGTGTGTGTCAGAGGGGCACTGTGTATCCCTGTGGAGGGTCAAGGCTGACTTGTAATCATCCTGGATTCTTTCTACTTCCTTTTTGCTTCATCCTGTGATTTCCCAAGCTCTGCCCATCAGGACTAGAAGTACAGGCTGCCACCATTTCCTCTCGGTGTTTTTATGTGGGACCTGGAATCTGAATTCAGGACCTTCTGCTTGGGAGGCAGAGTCTTAACCCTTAAGTCATTTCTTCAGCCTTCTTTTTCCTTTTTCTATGATTATAAATGCTCCATCGAATCTCTTAGAAACCTGACTGATTCAACAAAAATAGCTATTGGTGGAATATACTTCAGTATATTCGTATGGTAAGAATTATAGTTGTTTGATAGCACTTACTTATGATAAAGAATAGTTATAATTACTTAAAATTTGTGTTTCTTACCACATAAAATTCATGTCCTTACTATCTACATATATACATCTTGCCCTGAAAAAATTTCATCAGATTGTATCTTCTCTTTGGAAACTCCTTCCTCATAATTAAACAGCTTAGGTTTCATTACCAAGAGGTTTAAACAAAATTTTCCACATTCTGGGCTTCTTAGATATTCTGAATCAAAGTGATCCCCAGCACATGATTGTTGAAAAGAACAATTCTTTATTTTGTTTTTCACAGAAACAAGGACCGACAAATACATTCTTGCGTCATCTTGTCCAAGATGTAAAACAGGTAATCTAACTGTGAAGATTAAAAAGTCTCTTTGCATATTACCTTAGCTTTGCCATAAAGGAATCATTAGATTTTGCTTTTTAGAATGTAGACTTTGATTTTTGTTATGAATTACCTCCTTTTTTTTTAGGCACAAGTCTAAATAATTTTAGGTTCAATTCTAAATACCAATGTATACTTTTATGGTTTCCACCCTCTTAATTTGTGTTTTTAAAGTTTGATCCATCAAATAAATGGTATGAACTGACCAAAAACGTGGATTGCTGTTGGAGGTCCAGCTCAGTGGCAGAGTGCTCACCAAACATGTGTAAGACCCTCCCTTTGACTTCCGGCATCACACAGAGAGACAAAACAAACAAATCAGATTTAGTGCCCCCATGTTTTTAATTCCAACACTTGGGAGGCCAAGACAGAAGAATCCAGGGCTATATCTTGAGATCCTGTCTCAGATCAAACCAATCAACCAACCAACCAACCAACCAACCAAGCACTGAAGCATCTCCCTTAATTCTTAAATATGTTTAACCAGCAGCAATAATAATATAATTTTTGGTGTTTCTTAGAAAAGTTAACTATGAATGGCAGAAAGGAAAATTACGTAGGCTCATTTTCTGTTCAGCTTTATGAACGTGGCAGCCTTTCTGTCGTAGAGACCTTGTTCAGAGTTCTGTTTGCCATCAGTAATTCACTAGGAATGGCAGGTCAGAGCGAAGAAGTTATCAGTTGAGGAGTATGGGGTCAAAATCATTTTTATTTAGATGAAAAATTATGGACTCAGAAATCTGTCACTCAGCCCTCCTATGGCTCATAGCATTTGCCTCATGCTTTGGAACTGCTTTGACTCTTACGTGATATGTGCTCTTATTTTTATTTGTTCTCCCTTCCCCACCCCACTCTTGTGACATGGGTCATGCAGTGCAAAGCCTCATGCCATGTCCATGAAGCGAGGACGTTAAGTCGCTGTTATCACTCTATTCTCTATGATTGAATTTTAGTGGTAACAGTTACATAGTTTCTGGGTAGAATGACTTTTTAAATCTAGGTTTAAATGTATTTTATTCCATGCATGGACGTGTATGTTTGTATGCATAACAGGAAACAGAAAGAAAAAGTAAAGACACGGGTGTAAGTACATGTGTGATGTCTAAGGAACTAGAAATCATGCTTAGGCCATTTAGGCTAAGGCCATTTTCCTTCTGAACAAACAGAGTGCACTAACAGCTCATCCTAGTAGTTGATCAGTTTGTAAAGGCAGCTGAAAGGCTTCTCTCTCTCTCTCTCTCTCTCTCTCTCTCTCTTTCTGTAATTTGGTTGTGTTCTGATATCGGGCTGAGAGAGCAAAGAGAATCAGAGTTGTAATTTGTGTGTGTTTTGCTGCAGCACACTCTCCTCTGGAGCTATAGAATAACCCTGATAGACATTGGCTTGGTAATAGAGTACCTCATCGGTGGAGCCTATCGGAGCAGCTACACAAGAAAAAGTTTTCGAGCTCTCTACAACAACCTCTACCGAAAACACAAGGTACCATAGCTCAACATGCCCTGGAGAAATCAAGGATAATTGGGAAATAAGATTTGGGAAGTGGCCTGGGTCATTCCAAGGGTGGCGGCTTTTCTAATGGACATTCTGCTTGCGGACACTTGTCCTCACTATGTGTAGAGTACTGCGCTAAGGGGTCACAGGTGGCATAAGATGAACACAAACTGTTAAGAAGAAACAAATCGATGAATATTTGCCATAATAGAAAATAAAATGCAGTATTGCTACTGACATAGACATAATGTTAAGAAACTGGGAAGAGACAATGTTGGCCAGTTCCTTATTTTCTGCTATTTTTTTAAACTTTATTTATTAATTGAGTGTGTGTCTGTGTGTTTGTGTGTGTGTGTGTGTGCGCGTGTGTATCAGAGGGCACATGTAGAGAGCCAAGGGTGACTTGGGAATCATCCTGAAGTGGTTCTCCCTCCTTTTTGCTATGCTCTGGGATTTTCCAGGCTCTGCCCACCAGAGCTGGATTGTTCAGGCAGCTGCTGTTTCTGCCTGACATTTTTACGTGGGACCTGAAACCTTCTGCTTGTGAGGTTGAGTCTTAATCTCTGAGCCATTCTCTAACTCTTTCTTTCTGTTTTGAAAATAGGGAGGTCTGAGCTGAAGAGATGACTCAGGGGTTAAATCTGTCTTGAAAGCCAAAGAAACTGAGTTTGGATCCTATATCCCCATGCAAAAATGCTGGGGGAAATGACAGTGGCCCCAGAGGGTGGAGCCTAGGACAGCCCACAGCAAAACCAAAAGGAGATAGAGCAATCTAGGATGATTCTTCAGGTCACCCTTGGTTCTCCACAGGGACACACAATGCCCTCTGATACACACCACACACACACACACACACACACACACACACACACACACACACACACGTATGTGCAAAATAAATAAATGAAGTTTAAAAGGCCTGTTCACAAAGAAAGAATTATACTGACAGATAGAAATACAATGATCTTAAAATATGGCTTTATAGATGAAAACCCTTTCTGTCATAAATCTCCAAAGGCTAAGATTGTTAAGAGTGTGGTTGCTTAGAAGAATAGCAGAGAGAGAAAAGTGTTGGTTTCTTACACTTGCCATTGGAGGCAGGAACTAGACACCAGGAAAGAGGGTGTGTGGGGCTTATTGAGAGAAGAGCTGGAGCAGGGAAGGAAGGATGCTCAGACATTAGGGCATCTTTGTCCTGGAAGTGGTGAGATACGAGCTTGGGAAGTGGATTGGGGTAAGGTCACAGAAAAAACCTGGACCATTCAGCCACTTTGAACCCTTATGTATAAAGACTCAAAAGTGAAAGGCCAATTCGGCTTTAGAAAAGGAGCTAAACAAAACCATATAAAACACTTGGAAACTCAAACCTCACACGGGAAGCGTCCTCAGCTGTGATTTCTGAGACAGAAGGCTGGGCTTATGCAGGCCACAGCTGCTGCTTTGAAAGGAAGGACAGTGTGTGCAGAGGTGGCACCTGGGCGTTGGTGCAGCCATGCAGCTGGCTAGGAGGTGCCCCTCCTGCACCTTCTGGAAGTCACCCATCAGCATGAAATGAGGGAAATGGTGTTTCAGAGTAGAATGCAGCTAGACCTTAGTGGTAACAACTACATTGTTTGAAGTTGGAGAGGTCTGAGGTTGGACAATTTCACCAGTCCTTGCACCGTTCTTTTGAACATGAAATAGGAATACTAAGATCTCTTTAGCACAGTTGTCAGACAAGGACCAAATGAAATGCCTAAAAGAATCTATGTTCTTGTTACAGAAGGCATTGAGTAACTTAGTGACAATACTCATTGTGATTATTATTACTGTGATGATAAGTATTAATGCTACATTATAATCATGGGGTATTAGTGTTGGAAAGTCTTGACTTCATTCATTCTTGTGTGTATACTGTTTGCCTGTGGAGGCACAAGAATGACTTTGAGAATCACCCTGGATTGCTCTAACTTCTTTTTACTTTGCTCTGGGGTTTCCCAGGTTCTGCCTTCCAGGGCTGGAAGTGCAAGACACCTCCATTTCCTTTCAAGGCAGAGGTTTAACCCCTGAGCCATTTCTCTGGTCCTTGACTTCATTCATTCTGTGTCCAACTTTTATCCGCAAAGCACAACTGCAATTTTTCAAAATTTTTTTCAGAGCTTGGAGTTGTAACCTGTGTTTTTAAGTATGTCCCAGTGACAAGACTTCTTTCTTTTTGTTTCTCATTGAAACCTTACTACATCTTAGCAGTAGTAAGGGTTCCTGGTTAAGGGATACTTTAGTGGACCACAGCTAGCTTCATCTTAACCTTGGAGCTGTTTGCGAAGGTGAACAGGACTTATCAGAGCCATAAATCTTCATTGCCTATCTGAATTTGTTCTAAGGGTAGAATATCCATTGAGTCAAATGGAATTGCTACATAGAAAAGGAATGCAGATGCATAGTAGGGAGCAAAAGACTGTTCTCTAAGATGTTGTAAATAGCGGTGTTCATCCTAAGGAGGCCATGGAGGCCCTTGGTACATGAGACAGTAAGTATTAATCATGAGAGACAGTAGCCTTAGGTATTTAATGGGATATATATTCTTTTTTTATTGTTCTTTAGAAAGATAATATTGTTACCACCATAATCTTTTGCATTTTATTTGCATTATATTCTCTTTTGCATCTTCTTTAATGAACAAAATGACCACATATGCCAGAGAGATGCGGGGTTTGCGCAGAGCCTTTCCCAGCACCCCCTTCAGCAGAGATGGTCCCTGGGAACCAGAAAGGATTCTGCAGAAAGCACGCTGCACTCACAGTTCTTCAGGACTGCCCAGCCCTACAAATCCAAGGTAGTTCTCTCTTGCTTGTGCTCTCGAAAAGGAAGTTCCTTTTGCAGACTAAAGTGGTTTCTTGAACACTGGGGAGAGGGAGGTGGCACTGGAGGAGCTGCTTCCCAGTACCTTAAAGATGGCACAAGTCCCAAGGTGGCAGCGGGCCCAGCTGTCCACCTGTGGCCAGTGCCGACAGGCATCCTGACTTAGGTTCCCTTCCTTGTTCTCACCTCTGCCCCGGGCTGATGGTGACTTAGGCAGGCTGTGCGTACCCGTGCTAAACATTGACGATCATGAATCGTTAGTCCCTCACTGCACCTGTACTCTGCGTACCCAGATCTGATTGGATGTGATGGCTCCTCCTTCTTGACTCGTAGCTCTCCCAGACCATCCTTATGTGTCTTCTTTCTGCCCAATAAGGCTGTCTTGAGATTAGTTTTATCCTAATGGGACAGTAGGACGAGGATGATGAGTGTGGTGCATGCCTGCGACTCCCCCCTTCTTACCTCTCAGTCCTACTTTCCTCCAGGGCTAAGGGTAAATGCTGTTGCTTAAGTCTCCATGGGAATTCATACAATGTCTGCTAATAGAAGCTTGCTTTCCATGGCTCCCGAGATGAAAAGTACTTTTGTGCTCATGGTCATCATTATTGAACTGATAAGGTCATCATTCCTTTATCCATAGAAATAGAAATATATATATATTCACTCTGAGCCCTCAAATTATAATGAATAATTACTTTAAAATGTGGATGATTTTTCCAAGCGTTACACCCAGTATTCCGTTGAATTCGAAGAGTGAATTGGCAGGGGAAGATGGTATCCCCCACTGTAGCCACTGAAGAATGCGAGGGACGCTGCGCTGGGGATGGAAGTTTGCGTGGCATCTGAGTGAGCCCAGGGCGGCTTCACCCTGAGAAGGATGCCATTTTACGAGTAAGAACGAGGAGAGCAAGCCAGTCTATTGGGATGAATGGTGGCAACACTAAGTGTATTCTTCTAAAGGAAAATGGTAGATCTATTTGCTAAGATGAGAGTAGGGACTTCTTTTAAATGAAATTATTTCCTGCCATAAAAGTGTGATTTATTTCCTTACTGGTTTATGAAATCCTATAGGTGTTTCTCTCTCTCTCTCTCTTCCCTCTCTCTCTCTCTCTCTCTCTGTCTATTGGTCTGAGGTAGGGTCTTACTGTAGTCAGAACTGTCCTTCTTGAACTCATGATCTTTCTTGTCTCCCAAGTTCTGAGTTCTAGTTCAATAAGACAGGTGCTTTCTTTTGTAGTTCTAGAGGGACCCAGGCTTTGTGCATGCTGGGCAAGCTCTCTATTCATAGAGCTGCATTCTCAGCAAAGAGTTACATGCCTTGGGCCTACTTATCAATGTAATCAGATGGTCTATACTAACAGTTTCACTATGGTAAGCATCTGTGTTTTTTTGTTTTGTTGGGCTTTGTTTTTGTGTTAGGGATGAAACAGTAGTTATTTTTAAAAAGTGTAACTAGGATACCTGTTGTTTCCCACTAAGCTGAGCATCATGTCTGAGTACTCAGGACCTTATTTCGCTTTGCCCCAGGACAAGCCCGGAGTCTCGCACAAAGTAAAGAAGTCAAAGGAGACGCAAAGCCTTTCCGAGGAGCCCACCGGCTTTACCTACCCGTACAACGACCTGCTGGTGTGGGCCGTGCTGATGAGGAGGCAGAAGATGGCCATGTTCTTCTGGCAGCATGGAGAAGAGGCCACGGTGAAGGCGGTGGTTGCCTGTATACTCTACCGAGCCATGGCCCGGGAAGCTAAGGAGAGCAACATGGTGGATGATATCTCAGAAGAGTTGAAGAGTTACTCAAAGTAGGACTTAACTCTTTACTCCATACAAACATGGGCAGTTCTCAGACTGCTCAGACACAATTTGGCATAGGCCAATGAGACTTAGGGTCATGTGTCTTATTTCAGGGGGGCAGCAGCAGTAGCTCTCCAGATAGC
Source organism: Typhlomys cinereus (assembly GCA_023101885.1). NCBI lineage: Eukaryota > Metazoa > Chordata > Mammalia > Rodentia > Platacanthomyidae > Typhlomys > Typhlomys cinereus. Next base: position 329,891 of record JALPQD010000710.1, read on the forward strand.
TACAGGAGGGCTTTGTACAGGGATCGACTTAAGTGGTTATGTGGCTGTGAAGTCATGGGGCTGGTTGACAGGAGCCTGGGCATCCACAAATGCCTAGAGCATGACCAGGTCCTGGTCCACAGGCCCCAGAGGCAGGGACTACTTGGTATGACTCTTGCTTCAATGTCAACAGCCTGCAAGCTGGTGTAAGGAGCTTCTGAGCTCTCAGGTCCTCAGGGCGTCGAGCCCATGCTGCCAATGTCCAGGGATATCCAAGGGGCAGCAGACAACTTACCTACTGTATTTATCCTCCCCTGGCCCGTGGTCGACTAGGGGTACCATCCAATTATAAGGGGAGCTTCTCCTCTTATTGACTTGCTTGCCAGCTTCCTCTAGACACACACAAAACCATACTTTCTGGAAGACTTTTCAGTGCAGTTTAGCAAACAGCAGAGGTTAATCTACACCCCAAGCACTTCCTGGACCAGCCTCTTCATGGGTCCTTGGAATTCGAAAGGGCTCTTGTGAAATGAAGGAAGAAGTAGCCATCGAGTCAGGATAATTGGTTCCCGTGTGAAGCTAGCTACCAGGCCGGATTGCAGACAAGTTAGGCTTTAGTTTGTGGCTAGTTGAAAGTTCTTCAGACACCCCTTCTCCCCGCAGCCTTTGATGCTGTTACGATTGCTCTTCACCTGCGGTACCTTTCAGACTATGAAAACATGTAAAGGCATTGGATTAAAGAGCCAGAGAATAACTGGTAGAAAATAAAAGAGCAGAGAGGTTTTGAGTTTTTTGATTACCGAAGTGTTAGCAAGGACAGAGGGAATCTTAGCAAATAATGGAAGCTAATCTGTAAGCTTGATTTACAATTCCAGAGTTTTTCGGAGAAAGAAATCTCTTGAAAAAGTTCCTGAGAGGTCTAGTGTCTCTTTGAAGGACTCCATAAAAATTTTTATAAGAAAAAAAAAATGGACATAGTTTTGGAGTGTTTCTTGATTGCTAGTTTTGAGCAGTGTTTTCTGTCAGAAATTCTCATTTGGTCTTATAAAGTAGACATAGCTACACCAAGCTGTAGGTAGCATGCTACATAGTACGGTGTATTCTGTCCCAAACAGCCAAGTGCACACTCATTCACCTAGACCTAGAAGATGAATGCTTTGGGGGTTCTATTTCTGAGTAGACAGCAAGCACTTAAATCTAGAGTCTTCACCATTCACATTTTAAAACAAAACCTAGAAAATCATTTCAGCACAAGAATTAAAACCAAACTGGACAACTCTTTGACTTCCTTTTACTAAATCATGAAGTGGCTGGCAAAGTTAATATACCACATTCCCTTCTTTTCTTGCAAGAGAAAAATCCCCTTCTGAGCCGTCATCCCCATAGCTGTAGCAAACAGACTTTTTTTTTTTTTTAAGTATTCACTTATTGACTGGTTGAGAGAAAAAAGGGAGAGAAGGGGAAAGAGAGAGAGAGAGAGAGAGACAGACAGACAGAGAAGGGGGAGAGAGAGGAAGATAAAGAGAGGGATGGAAAAAAGAAGAAAGAGAGAGAGAGAGAGAGAGAGAGACAATACATTCATGCCAAGGTACCTGGGTGGAGGTCAGAGGAAAACTGGAAGTAAGTTCTCTCTCTCCACCATGTGGGCCCAGAGGAATGAATTTGGGTCTGTAGGTTTGCACGTGAGAGCCTTTCCCCACAAAGCCATCTCACCAGCCTCAAGTTGAGACTCTTAAGTTGCTGTTCACTTCACAGCTTTGTAATGGTGTTTTCTCTGCCGGGCTCTTGACTGGCCTTTGTGTTCTTCGTTCACCTTTGTGTCATCAGACAGTTTGGTCAGCTCGCCCTGGATGTGCTGGAAAAGGCGTTCAAGCAGAATGAGCCAATGGCCATGAAACTGTTGACCTATGAACTCAAGAACTGGAGCAATTCCACCTGCCTGAAACTGGCGGTGTCTGGCGGCCTGTGTCCCTTGGTGTCACATTCGTGTACCCAAATGCTGCTGACAGACATGTGGATGGGGCGGCTGAACATGAGGAAGCACTCCTGGCTGAAGGTACGCGTACACATGCGGTCAGTGTTCTTTGCTGGGGAAGGGGTCTGTGCTCTTGCGCTCCAGGTTTTCCCTTGTTCCAGAAGGTTCCATCCAGCAGTGAGCACCTTTCCACAGGCACAGAAAGATCTTCTCCAGGCGTCTCTGGGAACTGCCATGTCACTTTTCAAAACTGGGGGTGATTGCATCTGCCCCACTCCCCGTGACATGCTCATGCTCTGGTAACCGGAAGGGACAGCCAAACGCTGCCACTCCTGGGAGCTGGGGCCGGCATGAATCTACTAATGAAACTCTTCTCCACTTCATACCACCCTGCTGGCCAGCGTGGGGCTCCCTGGCAGGATGCCTGACCAGCAAGGTCCCGGGTTCAGTCCCCAGTAGCGCTCAATGAAGGTGAATTGACATCAAACTGATTATACATTTGGCAATTTTCATGCTTCTGCTCACCTTGGGTGCTGCTTCAGGGAATCCAGGGCCATTGCAGGGCTGACCTCTCTGGACCAGCCTTTTCCTTTCCCAGTTATATCATCAAGAGTAATTGAATTAATTGCTTAGAATTTTTACTCTGTGTATGTGTGTGTGTGTGTGTGTGTGTGTGTGTGTGTGTGTGTGTGTGTGTGTGTGAGAAGGCACTGTGTGTGCATGTGGAGGCTCAAGGGTAACTTCGGGAATCACCCTGGATTGTGCTACCTCCTCTTTGCTTCGCTTTGGAGCTAAGGCTCTGCCTTCCAGTGTTGGAAGTACAGACTGCTGCCATTTCTGCCATATGTGTTTTTTTTCTTACTTTTACAAGATATTGAGTATTCATCCCAGTTTCCCTCCTCCCTCCTGCCTTCCTTCCCCGCAGGATGTTTTTACATGCGATTCAAACTCAGGACCTTCTGTTTGCAAGATAGAGGCTTAAACCCTGAGCCATCTCTCTAGTACAATTGCTCAGGATTTTTTTTTATATCGATCTATTTGTCTATCGTGTGTGTGTGTGTGTGTGTGTGTGTGTACACGCACCTGCACACACTACACCATGCATGGAGAGGTCAGAGGACAACTTGGGCGAGTTGGTTCTCTTTCCTTCCATCAACCCTGTGTCATCAGGACTAGGGACCAGCACCTTTACATACTGACCCATCTTGTCGACCTGTTACAAAGGATTTTTAATCTTTGACATGGAATCTAAGTTGAAAGCCTTAGGTCCTATCAGTTTTAAGTACACGTGCTTCTGAATCTGAGTAGAAGGGGATAGGCTTGTTAGGAGTCACATGAGAACATTTTTATATTTAATATTCTTTTTCCTATGATTTCTAAAAATATTTGAAACAGAATGACTTTTCTAAAATATGTCTTTGGTGGATGTATGATAGCAAACTCAAAGAAAAAAGAAAATACATGTAAAATAGCAAAGGCTTGGCATATTTTGAATTTCTGCCTGTGAGATTACAGAAATAAGAGACACATCAATCAGGAATTATCTGGCATAGATTCTTCTTACTAAAATTCCAGAGAAAGAACACACTATTCTTTCTGGAAGCTCTCCTGGGCTGGAAAGGAAGAAGCAAAGTTGGTTGGGTCTGCCTCGACTCATCCAGGCCTGGCCGCAGGTGATCCACCACCTGTGTGGAGAGTGACCATAGCAAAGAGCTGGAACTTGAGGAGCAGTGTTCCCCACGGCCATACTTCAGTTGCACGTTCAGTTTATCAGAATCCTTCTTGCGGGAACTTAATGAATTTTTGTCTTTATACACCTCATATCTAGAGGGAGAGAGAAATTGAGAGAGAGAAAGGGAAAGACCAAAGATGGAGAAGACACTTAATTGAATCAAGACCACATGTTTTGTCCCAAACATAGAGTAGATTAATTGGTCCCTGAACTGCTGCAAATCATATGCCGCTCGGCTTGCAGCTAATTCATCAGCGTTGGTCTCATAGTTTTCAGAGCACATTTGCAAATAACTGTGAAATGTCTTGGTTAGAATAATTCCAAGAGGATGAGACTTCAAGAACTCCACAGAAGACTGAGGGAAATGGCTCATGGTTAAGTCTTTGCCTTGCAAGCGAAAGGATTGAAGTTCAGATCCCTAGAAGCCACATAAAAATACTTAGCATAAATGGATTATAGCCTGTGATTCAAGATCTGGAAGATGGAGCCTGAGAAACTTTAGAATAAAAAAAACAAGAAGGTAGAAGAATCCAGGATGATTTCTGAAGCTCTCCTTGGGCCTCCACAGGCTCACACTCACACTCAAGTGCCCTCTTGTACACATGGCCAAACCCTCATGTGTGTATACACGTATGCATGTATGCAAAAAAAAAAACTCCATGGAAAAAGTTCCATGATAGGACAACAGATAAAGTATGGCGAATGATGTGGATGGGAAAACTGTTTAAATGTTTTGAGTAAAGTAGACTCTGACCCATCATGGAAAATAGGTTAGAAGTACTGATATCAATGATATCAAATACCATTTCTCCATGCAATTATTGCAGTGGACTTGAGGCCTTTCAGGAAGTGGGAACTGGATGATATCATAGTGGCAACTGACTATGGATTTTCTAGACCTAGAAGATGAATGCTTTTGGGGTTCTACATCTGAGTAGAGAGCAAGCATACCAAGTCATGTTGGAACTAAAATCTACAGTCTTCACAGTTCACACTTTAAAACAAAACTTAGAAAACCATTTCAGCTCAAGAGTAAAACCAAACTGGACAACTCTTTGACTTCCGTTTACTAAATCGTGAAGTGGCTGGCAAGGTTAACCTTACTTTTAGTCAATGAATTCCTGAATATTGAGAGTCAATTTTACTTTGAAAGAGAGAACATTTGCCGAGCTGTTTTTCACAAATGTAGTAAATCTTCTAAACTGCTTCTCTCAAATGGCCACGTAAGTTGAACATAAAAGTTCTTTTGAAAAGACTGTTCATATATAAATTAATAGTGCTGCTGTGGAAAACTTATGGATGCTGTCTCTTCATTAGGTCTTCCCGCCAAGGGATGTATATAAGATGGGAAATGAATCTTGTGTACTCTTTATAATATGAATCAATTAAAAAAAACAATTATTTTATTTATTTTGCGTGCGTGTGTGTGTGTGTGTGTGTGTGTGTGTGTGTGCGCACTATATGTCCCTGTGGAGGACCAAGGGTGACTTCGGGAATCATCCTGGATTGCTTCTACCTCCTTTTTGCTTTGCTCTGGGATTTCCGAGGCTCTGCCCACCAGGGCCAGACATACAGGCTGCCACAATTTCTTCCTGGCAATTTTATGTGGGACCTGTATTCACACTCAGAACCTTCTGCTTTTGAGACAGAGTTTTAATCCATGAGCCATCTCTCCAACCCAACATGAATCAGTTTTATACTGTGAGCATTATGAATAAATTTTAGCATGTTTTATGTGGTAATATCTATTTGGTTGATTCAAAAATTATTAAGATAATGTAATTATTGCCAAATGATACTCCTTTGAAACTACCTACTCAAGTCCCAGGGAAAGAAAAAGTATGACATATATATTTTAAAACCTTTTTCATATTTTAGTTATTTATTTGAGAGGTGACAGAGAGGAGGAGGAAGAAGAAAGAGAGAATGTGTGCACATGTATTCATGATGCGTGAGTAGATGTCTGAGGACAACTTTTGGAAGTCAGTTCTTTTCTTCTGCTAGTGGCCTTCTGGGGATCGAACTTGGTTACTAGGTTTGTGAGCAAGCACCTTACACCCTTAGCTATCTTGTCAGCCCCATAAAATTTTAAACTTCTAAGTGAATATATTTAAAATATTAATTTTATTTTTTATTATATTGGATATATGCTATTTTTTGACTGTCTTTTAAGATATTTATTTGAGAGGGAGGGAGAGAAAGAGAATGCAGGAATGTGTGACTTCACATGTATGTGAAGGTCAGAGGACAACTTTGAAAGTCAGTTTTCTGTTCCCATCCAATGGGTTGTGAAGACCTAACTCAGATCTCTAGGGTCATGTTAAGCTGCCATCCAGACTCAATTTATTTATTTTTTTTTAGCTTAACAATAGTTCTTGGAAGCCTTTCTACTATATTCAAAATTACATTTATCTTCTTCATGATTGCAAGCAATTATCAGCCTTCCCTGTATGGCTGGACATTTAGATCATCAGTAGAGTTTTTTTTTTTTTTCAGACAACTCTACAGTGAACATCCTTATTCACATATGCACAGTGCTGAGGGAGACATTTGTAGAATTGAAATTGTCAAATCAAAAATGTATTTAGAATGAGGAGAGAGGGGACTGGGGTTAAGCCTCTGTCATGAAATCAGAAGGTCCTGAGTTCTGATCTTGGATCCCAGGCAGCAATGGTGGCAGACTTGATTCTCGAAGTCATCCTTGGGCTTCCACAGGTACACACAGTGCCCTTTGATATACACACACACACATACACACATGCCTGTGTACACATACAGAAACACAGACACAAAAACATTTAAGGAGAAAATGAGGAAAGAGATTGACCTGGGAATGGGTCATGCAAGTAACATGAACTTTCATTCTTATTTTTATTATGTATTTTATTTTTTAATGTCACACATATAAATGTAGTGAGTTCATTATATTCTCACACCTTAATCCCATCACTCCTCCTCTTCCCATTAACAACCTGCCTTCCCTGTCAGATTCCCTCCTATTTCCAAGTCTTTTCACTTGTGTGACCCACTGTATTTCATCTGGTTTACTTTTTTTTTTTTAATTTTTATTATTATTTATTCAACTGTGTGTAAGTGCGCACGCGCGTGTCTGTGTGTGTGTGTGTGTGTGTGTATGTGTGTGTCTGTGTATGTGTAGAACCACGGACGAATTCGCGAACCACCATGGACGCCTCCACCTCCTTCCGCCCTGGGATTCACAGGCTCTGCCCTACCAGGACCGGAAGCGCAGGCCGCGCCCGCTTCCGTCTGGCGTCTATACGTGGGATCTGGGATCCGAACTCGGGACCTTCTGCCTGCAAGGCGGAGGCTTAACCCCTGAGCCACCTCTCCAGCCCTCATCTGGTTTACTTTTGATGCCATATGCCTGAATACTTGTTGGAACATGAATCATAGATCAGTGGGTATACCACTGAGGAAAACATCTTTTTCTTTCCTGTCAACAGTAGTCCTCATCAGTCTCTCAGATAGGTGTGGAGCCTCTTGAGATCTTTCCCCTTCCATGGTGAGATGTTGATAGGACAATTCCTTGTGAAAATATACATAGCTGCCATGAAATCATGGATTCCAAATCCCTGTTATGTCCAGGGAATAATGTCTGGCCCCATTACTGTCCCATTTCAGTCTCTTATTTTTTTTTTTACCACTCCCTGTTCCATAATGTTCCCTGAGCCTTGGGATGGTGGTAGAGGTGGCTTGGATGTCTTCAGTCACTAATTTTTTGCACTTTGGTCATTTGTGCTTTTCTGCAGGAAACACCTTCTATTGCAAGAGGAAGTTTCAAGGTTGAATGTTGAGTGTCCTCCAATTAACAGATATAACATGTTTAAAAGGCAGTTTGATGTAGTGTTTTTTTTTAAAGCTCCCTCATGGGGTCTGTGTCCTTCCCTTTTATAGGTTCTTGTTCTAGTTCACAGTAACAGAAATATGTTCCCTTTTGACAAGTGGGCCTTAAATGTAATCAGAGAGCTGTTGGTTGCCTCCTTGATATTCATGCCACTATTACACTCATGGTCACCTTTTGCCATATGGTTGTTATTGTAATGTGCATAGTAACTTCCATAGGACTTTCTAGTACTATGTAAACTATTTCATTCTCGTTTTTGTTTTTGTTTTTTTTTTGAATACTAGCTGCATCATGTGTATCCTCCATGCCTTCTTTTATCTTTTTTTTTTTTTTTGCAGATAATCATAAGCATTCTTTTACCACCTACTATTTTAACAATGGAATTTAAAAGCAAAGCCGAGATGTCACATGTCCCGCAATCCCAGGATTTCCAGTTCACGTGGAGTCACAGTGACCAGAATCTCAGCAGCAAAGAAAGTGCTTGTGTGGTCAGTGCAGCGCCCTAGTAAATAGAGCTTCTGTGCAAGATAACACAGAAATACACATCTGTGAGATTTATCTGTGAGAGTGACTTGTCAACCTGTGTCAGCCTAAGGCAGACTCTGAGCCCGACAATATTCTAAAAGCCCAGGGTTCACCCATCAAGCATTCAGCTCTTTATTTACTGTCCAATCTTCTTTTTATACCCTGATCAGATAGAGTATGTACAGCAGACCTCACTGAACTCTGTATACCATTAAGCAAACTTTCCTCTGCTCTTTATGCACCTGTTCCAATCATGTGGTGACTGATCAAACTGCCATTTTGATGAGGGTGATGAGTATTTCAGGTATATAACCTTGAATAGATAGTTCCTTGTCTAATATGCTCTGGCATGCCTGAAGTACTTATTTGAAATATTATTTAACTATTTAAAGGTAGATTTACTAAAACTCAATACAGACTAAGTGATTGTAATTAGTGGTTTATGGTTGGCATCTATGCTGGTGATGTATTGAACATCCCCCAGTCCAGATGTTGTGGGGGCCCACCTCTGCTGGGCAGTGGTTAAGTGTTTTACTAGTTGCTTATATTTGGGAATGTGTTTGCTTCCCTACCTCCCTCCTTCCTCCTCTCTTTCTCTCCCTCCCTCTCTCTAGTTTTTAGTTTCACCTAGAAATCCTCAGAATCCAGGAAGTCAGGTACATTGTAACCTCTGTAAAATGTGTGCAAAATCATCTTTTGAAAGCCTGGGTGGGTCAAGTGGTCACTGGCAATGCCACCATGTCCAAACCTCACAAACAAAAGAGATGTAGTATTGACTCACCCCCTTTAGAAGTAGAGTGCAGCTTTCCCATGGCATTGTGCCTATTTAATTTTTCACTTCAAGTTTAATTGCTTGTTGAAGTGAACACATAGGCAAGTCTTGCAGGATGTAGCAAATAATTTTTGACAGTTGCTATAATTTCACTTTTGGCTCTCCCAGATTCCATTGAATGATGAACTCATAAACTCTGAAGTTGCCGTAGAGAGCCGGGGCATTCTACTCAGCAACCATTCTCAAAGGGAGGACACGCAAGAATTTCATCTTGGAATGGTGCTTAAATGTGTGCTTTTAACATTAAATAATATAGTAAGTTCTCACAATTCCCTGAGAAGTGCCTTAGCTACAATACAGTGGCCCTCCTCAGCTGGTTAATTCAATGACTATTTTATCATCTCCTTTTGTATGCCAGACATTAACCAAGGCAGATTTGGCTTCTGTCACTGTGGGAGCTTATCATCAAATAGACTATCCATGAAGCATCTTCAGTATTCAAATTTAAATTTAATTTAAATCGATTGAAAAAGCTTTAAAATCTTTTTTATTATGAGTGGGATATATTATAATAATGGGATTATTTCAGCCTTTGATTTTAATTAAAGCAAAAATCATTGACTATATTTGCTTAGCATGCACTAGGTCTGTTTTCAACCCCTGGGACCACATATATATGTGTGTATACTCTTCCTTTGCTGGTTTGTATTTAGGATTTTGAATGGTGAGAGGTTGGGGTGGTGACAGCTCTCTGATGATCTGTACACAGTTCCATATTGCTCTTTAGTAAATGTGCTCAGTGAGCTCAGGAATGCAGTTTGCACTGTATAAGGCCAGAGCAAACTGGAGGCAGATGAAATAAATGTTCATTTATATCTTAAATGCAGAGGATATTCTGACATTAGAGGAAGGCCATTGCTCTTGAAGTAAGTTGAAGTTGTATTGAATCAAACGTTTATAAAATCAAAGGTTTATAAAACTGTGGTGGTGGTATGTGTGGGGTCTAGGCTAGACTTGAATTTCTGGGCTCAAGTGACTCTCCTGCCTTAGCCTCATGAATATTGAGTAGCAGGAATTGCACATGCCCATCCACATGCCAAGCTGGAATTACTTTTGGAAGTTTTTGTAGGCAGCTGCTAATCTACAAGCATGATCTTTGGTAGCATAAGCTGCCGTAGAAACAAGCTGCATGAGGTGGCAGAGTGAGATGTCTGGGGTAGAAGAGGACTCTTTTTGAGAGGCCAGTGAGTAGGGACTGGGTATTGGTAGTGGTCATGAAGGAGCTGAGACCCGAGGACCAGCATTCCTGGGAGGAGTGTAAGAAAGACTTCAGGGAGGGAACAGAAGCAGGAAGCAGCTGGGGGGGGGGTGGGCCTCACAAGGGGAGCAGCTTGTCTGGACTCCTAGTTATGAGGCATGTTTAGAAAGGCAGGCTAAAGCCATACTGTGAAACTCTTGTGTGGCCTAGAGCTCATTGAAGAACCAGTGGTGAGCTGACCCAACTGGTAGGAAAATTGCTGTTTTCCTTGCTTAGTGTAGCCTCACAAGAAGATGGGCTGGATCAGAGAGGATATCGGTCAGGGTAGCCATCCCGGCCAGAAGGAATCAAGGTATTGTCTTCAATGAGGAGTCGAGCAAGCGCGGGTGTGGGCAAGAAGGAGCTAGCGGGTGAGGACTAGGGGCACAGTAAGGCTGCGTGAAGGGGCACAGGAATAACTGGACAGGTTTAGGAGAGAAACAAGCGCAATCTTAGACACGTTGGCAAATCACAGTGCAGTAATATTGGGAAAAATTTGAATATTTTATTCTATCATTGATGATTGAAGTTGAGATGTTTTGATTTTCTTCTATATACTTGTTGATATCAATCAGATTACTGTTAGAGAGGAAGGAAGAGAGCAGAGGAGGGAAGACAGAAGGTGAGCACACACGAGAGAGAGAGAACGAAAGCTAAGCAAAAATGGTTTTGTCATTCTCTTCTAAGAAAACAAAATCCACTATTCTGAGTTTCTGTAGGCTCACTGTATTCACAAGCAGGCTCAAATCAATCTTTTTAATCTTTATGGATTTATGCATCTATTCTAGACAGCCAGGAGGAACTGAAGCAAAATGAAACTCCCAGAAAAAAATATGATAGTTATTTAACAACAGGGTCATTAGTTAATTTGACTTCAGGGGTTTCTCTGAAATGGCATTGATATTGTTAAAGTCTCAGCAAATGACATCTTTTTCAATTAGATTGTCCATTTTAATTCTCTCCTGACTCTAGCCTAGTAGGTCTAGGGTCAGTTCCTACATCTATAAGTTATGACCTCACCCCAGTTGGCAAGGGAATTCCTGGGAATATCTACCAGACACCAGAGGTCCCTTCCAGATGCTTCTTGCTCCAAAAAAAAAAAAAAAAAAAAAAACAACAAAAAAACAAAAACAAAACAAAACAAAAAAACACACATTTGCCTGCATTCACATTAAAAATTCAGACAAAACTTGACCCACTAACTGTCCTGGAACATCTTGCAGAATTGACACTAGTTTGAGAGAGCAGAAGACAGTTCTTATTTACTCTTCTATTATTTTAAAGCAATAAAATGAATTCATTTCCAAATACAAAGTAGAGTGACATCTTTTGCCTCCCTTTCTCCTGCTTACTCTCTCTCTCTCTTTCTCAGAGGTAGCAAGACCACAAGCACTGTTTTCTGTTTTGTCTCTCTCTTGTCGTCCTTTGAGGCTGTCCTGGGTAGGCACAGGTGATCCTGCCCTCCGCTCAGATCCGTATTGTTCATTGTCTGCAAGGCCTGCCAGGGTTAGCTCTTCAAGGACACACACCTTTAAAGCAGTGATTAAAAACAGATGTGATTCTTTTCCTATAAAAACACATGCACAAGCCAATGTTTGCACGTGGTTGCAGGATTCTGAAGAAATTCCCAGGGCTCAGAGAACTGGAGAACTGCAAAGAAAAACCTAAGCAGGGAAGTTAATAAAAGCCAGATTCCTAAAGTGTACCAGCAAGTAATGTAACATAAAGATGTCTCCACCTTTCAGGAGTTTATAATTCAGTTGTGGATTAGAAACAATTATTTATCATTGTTATTATTGTTGTTATTTCTGTTGGTGGTAGGATTAGCTGATGACTGAACCTAAAGTCATATACCAAGCATGTGTTCCACTGAGTTACCTCTCTACAAGATTGTTGTTTATTTCACAGAAAGATTATGATTTGGAAAGAGGCTCTGATGACAAGGTGGATGAAAGTCAGCACCTGGACTCAAGAAATGAACCGCAGCGTCTCCCCTGGTCCAGGAGAGTCTATGAGTTCTACAACGCTCCTGTCGTCAAGTTTTGGTTTTACACGGTTGGTCTCATTTCAGCTGTAAATAGTGTTCATGACAGTGGCTCATGAGCATGCGACTAACGATGCATGTCATTAGGAAATGTGATAAAATGCATAATTAATTAAACAGACATACAAAGGGAGAATACAACATGTAAATAGGAGAGAGAGAGAGAAGGAAAGCAGAGGAAGGGATCAGAGACTACCTCCTTCAGGAGTTTGAGAATAAGCACTCCCTCTTACCTCTCCTCCTCTTCTCTTCTTTGTCCTTTTCTCTTCCTCCTCCTCCTTCCCTCTCATGTTCTTCCTCCTCTTCTTACTCCACTTTCTTTTTTTGTTTTTTTTTTCTATTTTTATAAGCATATTGAGTATTCATCCTAGCTTCCTTCCCTCCCCCCTCCCTCCTATTCCTTTTTTTCCCTTCACCATTTTGTCCCACTTCTCTGCCTGTTTGCTTCTATGGACTCTGGATTGTCTACTACTGTGTGGGTTCAGGCCTCTGTAATGTAACAAGTTACCTCTCTTCAGGCCATCCCACTGGTATGTGCATTTCCCTTCACTCATCCAACTTTAAACCCAAAGGCTACTCATGCCACTATTACCTGTTGCCATGGTGATTTATATTGCAACTTAAAGATCTTATGCCTTGATGGGGCTTGTGATTATTTATCTCCCCAGCAGCTTCTACAGTATTCCTTGGTACTGTGTAAGCAAGGAGAAAGTCCTCAGAAAAGTTCCAGTTGATATATTTTTGCCCATGTGCTGTGATCCACTTGTGTTGCATCTTCAGTAATAGGGTCTTAATGGCAGTTTTTGGAGAACAACCAAGAGCAATGGCAAAAGTCTATAATGCTTGGAGGCCTTTAAGACCTCTCTGACCAATATTTTATCAGGAATTGCCACCTTCCTGTTACTTCGAGTATAATTTTATCTCTGGGTTCTAAGTGGATCAAGTCAAGGCTTTTTTCCCCCCCGTTTTCCTCATTCTATGCTCCTCTGCATAGGGACTGCCCATTCTTATTCCTTTTTTAAAAGGCATTTTTTGACATATTACCAGCATAGGATGTTCTTTGGGGTTGCTTCCTACCATCTTCGGGTTTTTCTGTAAGTCCCTCTCTCCCTCCTACTTCCCATGTCCCTCTTGGCTCTCATCCCCTCAGTCCCTGCTATGTATTTTTCTGAATTGCTCCCTCCCTCACCCTTGTCCTGAGATCCTAAATCTCCCCTTTAAAAGATTTTACCCTAACCATCCCTTCCCTTCCCACCTTCCCACTCTTGGGTCTTTTTCGAGTTTTCTGGCTCTTACAGTGCTTCCAATTCAAGTACATTGACGAGGACATCAGTTCAACCATCTGCATGTTAGAGAGAACGTGCAGTGTTTAACTTTCTGTGTCTGAGACACCTCACTCAATATTAAAGTTTCCAGTTCCATCCATTTACCAGAAAATTCCACAATCTCATCCTTTCTGATTGCTGAGTAATATTCTATTGTGTATATGTACCACATTTTCATTATCCATTCCTCTGCTGATGGGCATGTTGGCTGATTCCATCTTTTCGCTATTGTGAATAGAGCTGCAATGAACATAGATGAACAGGCTGTCTTTGTAATAAGATGTAGAGTCTTTAGGAAATATTCCAAGGGATGGTATAGCTGGGTCAGTATGGCAGGTCCATTTTTGCTCTTTCTGAGGAACCTCCACACTGATCTCCACAGAGTCCGTACCAGTTTACACTCCCACCAGCAGTGAATAAGTGTTCCTTTTTCTCCACAGCCTTGCCAGCAATCTCTGTTGTTTATGTTCTTAGCCATTCTGACTAGGGTAAGATGCTATTGCAGAGTTGTTTTGATTTGCATTTCTTTGATAATCAGGGAAGTTGAGCATCTTTTGAGGTATTTGTTTGTATTTCATTTTCTTTTTTTAATTTTTTTTATTATTTATTCAATTGTACATGTATGCGTGTGTGCGCGTGTGTATATGTATGCATGTGTGTGTGTGTGTGTAGAACCACGGACAAATTCGAGAACCACCATGGACGCCTCCACCTCCTCCTTGTTTACTCTGCCCCGGGATTCATAGGCTCCGCCCTACCAGAACCTGAAACGCAGGCTGCCCTCACTTCCACCCGGTGTCTATACGTGGGGTCTAGGATCCGAACTCGGGACCTTCCGCCTACAAGGTGGAGGTTTAACCCCTGAGCCACCTCTCCAGCCCCCTCATTTTCTTTTTGAGTGAAATCCCCGTTTAGTTCTAGAGCCCATTTTTTTAATTGAAGTCTTAGTGTTTAATTTTCTGAGCTCTTTGTATACTCTGGAGATTAATCCTTTGTCAGATTCATAGCTGTCAAATATTTTCTCTCATTCTATGGGCTTTCTTTTTGCACAGTTAACAGTTTCTTTTACAGAACAGAAACTTTTTAATTTCATGAAGTTTATTTGTTGATTATTGATATTAGTTCCTGGGCATTTGTGGTTCAGCTTAGAAAATCTTTACCTATCAATTCAAGTGTCCTTCCCACTCTCTCTTCTAATAATTTCAGAGTTTAGGTCTAATATCAAGATCTTTCTTTGAACCATTTGGAGTTGACTTTTGTGTAAGGAGAGAGGCAACAGTCAATTTTTATTCTTCTACATGTAGATGTCCATTTCCCAACACCACTTGTTGAAGATGCTGTCTTTTCCTCAGCATGCATGTTTGGCACCTTTTGTCAAAAATTAAGTGCTCTATGTGTGGGAGTTTATATCTGGGTCACCTGTTCTGATCCATTGGTCAGTGTATCTGTTTTTGTGCCAGTACCTAAGCTGTTTTTATTACTATGGCTCTGTAATATAGTTTGAAATCTGGTGTGGTGATACCTCCAGCAGTCTTCTTATTGCCCAAAATTGTTTTGGCTAATTGTGATTTTTTTTTCTTCCATATGAATTTTGAGATTGTTTTTTCCAGTTTTGTGAAGAATTGTGTTGAAATTTTAACTGGCATTACATTGAATCTGTATATTGCTTTGGGTAGGATGGCCAGTTTTCACAATATTGATCCTACCAATCCACGAGCAAGGAATGTCTTTCCACCTTTAATTTCTTTCAACAGTGTTTTATAGTTTCTATTGTGAAGGTCTTTTATTTTCTTGGTTAGATTTATTCCAAGGTATTTTATTTTCTTCATAGCTATGCTGAATGGGATTGATTCTCTCATTTCTTTCTCAGCTTGTTTGTCTCTGGTATATAGGGAAGGCTACTGATTTTTGTATGCTGATTTTGTAGCCTGCCACTTTACTGAAATTGTTTATTAATTTAGGTAGTTTCTTGGTGGAGTTATGTGGATCTCTGAAATATGGAATCATGTCATCTGCAAATAGGGATTTTTTTTCCCTTTACCTATCTGTATCCTTTTTATTTCCTTCTCTTGCCTTATGGCTCTAGCTAGGATTTCAAGCACAATATTGAAAAGGATTGGTAACACTGGACAGCCTTGTCTTGTTCCTGATCTAGGTTGGAATGCTTCAAGTTTTTCCCTATTTAGGATGATGTTTGCTTTAGGCTTGTCATATATAGCCTTTATTAATAGATAATATATCATATATATATATAATATATAGCCATAGGTACCTTCCATTTTTGTTTTCTCCAAAACTTTTATCATGAAAGGATGTTGGATTTTTGTCAAATGTCTTTTCTGTATTGATTGAGAGGATCATATGATTTTGGGTTTTGAGTTTGTTGATATGATGAATCACATTTATTGATTTATGTATGTTAAACCATCCTTGCATTCCTGGTATGAAACCGACTTGATCATAGTGTATGATCCTTGGGATATGTTTTTGGATTTAGTTTGCTAGTATTTTTTTTAAAGATTTTTGCATCTGTGTTCATTAGTAAGATTGACTTACAATTCTTTTCTTTGATGTGTCTTTGTTTGGCTTTGGAATCAGAGTTATACTGACTTTGTTGAAAGAGTTTGGGAGTATTCCTTCTTTCTCTATCTTATGGAATAATTTGAGAAGTAGTGGTGTTACTTCTCCTCTGAAGGACTAGTAGGATTCTACACTGAATCCATCTGGTCCTGAGCTTTTTTTAGTTGGGAGACTTATAATTACTGTTTCAATTTCATCTCTTGTTATTGTCCTGTTTAGTGTATCTATTTCATCTTAAGTCAATTTTGATAGGTTGTATGTGTTTAGGAATTTATCCATTTCCTTTAGATTGTCTAATTTAAGACAGTATAAATTTTTATAGTATGTCCTTATGATTCTCTGGATTTCTTCAGTATCTGTTATAATTTCCCCTTTTTCATTTCTGATTTCTTCTCTTGGTTAGTGAAGCTAGGGGATTGTCAATTTGTTTATCTTTTCAAAAGACCAGCTTTTTGTTTCACTGAATTTTTTTTTATTGTTTTGTTTTTCAGTTCCATTTCATTGATTTCTGCTTGGATATTAGGTATTTCTTCCCGTGTACTACTTTTGGGATTGGTTTGTTCTTTTTTTTCTAAGGCTTTCAGATGTAACATTAAGTCATTTATTCGGGATCTTTCCTTTTTTGTATAGCATTTAGTGCTATAAACATTCCTTTTAGAACTGCTTTCAATGTGTTCCATAGGTTTTGGTAGGTTGTGTCTTCATTTTTGTGAAAAACATCAAGGAAGTTTTTAATTTCCTCTTTTATTTCATTTTTGACCAATTCCTCATTTAAAAATGTGTTTTTTAATCTCTATTTTTTTGGTATGTTTTGTCTGTGTAGTTTCTATTTTTCCTTTGTTGTAGATATCTACCTTTATTCCATGATGGTCAGACAGTATTCAGTGAATGATTTCAATTTTTCTGTATATGTGGAGGTTTGATTTATGTCCTAGTGTGTAGTCTGTTTTCCAGAATGCCGCAGACCAGAGTCGCGGCCTCGAGACCAGGGTTCCCCAGGACTGGGTGGAGAACAGAACACACGCGGCTCCCTCTCATCCTGAGTGAATCCTGAACCCGTTTATTGAAACTTTCATGACAACTTTTATACAGAAAATTTTGGGGTAAAGAATGTTGCACCTACAACAGACATATAATTTTCTAATCAGTAAAAATCACCTTCAGGGTGGACATTTTTTCAAGAACCTAACCCATTGCTTCAGAGCAAAGGCACTTAACAGAAACATTTTCTCAGTATTTCCAAACTTATCTAATCTATAATGCTTCACCAGATAGCTATGGGGCTGAGCCCACATTTTAACTGCTTTTTTAAAATACAGAGGCAGAATGATCTCCTTTTGATTTTAACAAGGAACATATTTTACAATTAACTATAGAAGTCCTCAACACCCCATAAGTCCCAGCATGAGCTTTTGCTGTTGTCCTCTCCAGGTTGACATAGGCACCAGGCATGGCAGCAGGTTCTAAATTGGGAAGATGTATGCAGCTCATGTCGTCTTTATTATCCAAGCTTGAACTACATCTCTAAGGGGACCTTGACTTGGATACTCAAGGCCCATAAGCTATAGCTGGACTCTGTTGATGGAGCACTGCTGAGGTATGCACTGAAAAAAACACGTTAAGCAATATAATTATTAAAAGAATAACTTCTATAATAGCATCCTTCTATTCCTTTAATAGTAAGGTTGCTTATGTCTTCCTTTGAGGAATTCCAGAAGTGTATTGCCATCAGTTAGATGACCCATCTGTGAACCATGCATACTCCAAACCTGGGGTCCAGTCAGCCCCATATGCCAAGGGTGTCTCTTTCGGGGCAGAGGCGATCATTGGTGGGAGTGCACTCGAATGGTCCATCTCTGTAATTTCTCAGTAAGAGTGCTGTTTGGGGTAGGAAAGACACTGGCCCCCTTTGCTTCTGACATGGATTCTCCCAGTTTGGATTGCAAATACCATCTCCAGGGGCAGTCTTGGCATCTAGACTTTCTGGCATGATGGTCTCTTCCTTGGCCTTCAGCCAGGGTAAGAGGGTATCACAGTTTCTTTTAAGGTTCTGGTGGACTGATAGCATAGTCTTATACTTCTGGAATTTCTGAGTTAGTACGTAGGTGGGAATTTTACCCACCTATGTTTTAAGACTCTAGAAGTTATTCTCTAATTTCCTTAAAATCAGTGCACACATTCTGGCTAACAAGTCTACTTATTGTAAATGACTAGACATGAAATTTCTATTTAGTATTTGACTGAAACTTAAAAAGCAGGCTTCTTCTCTAGAACAGAGAGCAGGAAGCTAGTTCCAAAAAACCCTAAGAAAGGGCATTCCTAAATCCCAGAAGAATTCTTCCTGCCAGAAGCAAAACTTGAATTATCCCAAACAAAACCTAGGTAAGAATGCTTAGCACCTGTCCATGGGCTTTATTGTGACATACCGAGAAATTCCTAGCACTTGCCCATGGGGTTACTGTGACCTTCCCAGGGAACAGGCTTTAGGCCTGAACTGGAAGAAACACCAAGACCTGACAATTCCCGTATTTTTCCTTATTTCTCTAAAATAAAGCCATGTCCTTATCCCAAAACATGTTACTTTGAATCCACTTTTTCCAAACTGAGACATATTCTACCAGATTAGTTGGATAGGAGTGCGGCACCAGAATGTCCCATGAACTGCTGTGTAATCTTTAGTGCTTGGCTGAAATGTTCTGAGATATCTGTCCATTTGATTCATGGTTTCTTTTAACTCCAATGTGTTTCTTTAGCTTTTGACTCATTGACCTGTCCAGTGATATGAGTAGTATTGATATCTGCAACTACTACTGTGTTAGTGTTGATTAGTTATTTTATTTCCTGTACTGTTTGTTTGATGAATTTAGATGCTTCAATGTTTGGTGCATGTATGTTTAAGACTGTAAGATCTTCTTTCTAGAATTTTCCCTCTATTAAGATGTAATGTTCATTTGGATCTCCTATAGTTGCTTTAGTTTGAAGTCTATTTTGTCTAATATTAGGATGACAACTCCTGTTTGTTTCCTTTTTTCATTTGCTTGGAGTACTTTTGACCATTGTTTTACTCTGAGAAAGTGTTTATCTTTTAAGGTGAGGTGTGTTTCTTGGAGGCAGAGAATTGATGATGTTTGATCCAAATTTTAAGCCTGTGTCCCTTGATTGGGGAATTGAACCCATTGACATTTAAAGTTATTATTGAAAGGTGTTTATTGGTTCCTGACATTTTGTTGATATTGTGGTGTTTGCCTTTTTTTTTAGTCCCTCATTCAGCTCTTGTGTTGATATTATTTATTCCCTTTAGCTTCTTTGATGTGTGTATCCTTCTCTTCCATCTTGCACATTTCTTCCAATATTTTTTATAGTCTATTAGTTTGTTTTTTTTCACAAAATATTTTTCTTTTACCTTCTATTATGACTGACAGTTTTGCTGGATATAATAATCTGGGCTGGCAATTGTGTTCATTTAGGACTTGTATCTCTCCTTCTGGCTTTTACCATTTGTATTGCGAGTCATTTGTTATTTTGATGGGTTTATCTCTAAATGTGACTTGTTCCTTTTGTCTTGCAGTTCTTAAAGAGATTTTATCTTTAACGTGTATATTTTGTGTAGTGGTCTGTCATATGTCATGGTGTTTTTTTTTTTTTTTTGTCCTGAGTATTTGGTGTTCTGTATGTCTCTTGAATCAGGATGTGTATCTCTTTTTGTAGAGCAGGAAAATTTTTCTTTATTATATCATTGATTGTACATTGTGGATCTTGTTTTTGTATATCTGTTTCTGGGATAACCATGATCCATATGTTAAGCTTTTTGATGGTGTCCCAGTCTTCCTGTATGTTCCATTCCAGTGTGCTTTTCAGCTCAGTTTCTCTCATTTTCTTATGAACCTCTTTTGTCTTATTTTCCAGTTCTGAGACTCTGTTTTCTACATGATCAGTTCTATTTTTGAGACTCTCTATTGAATTTGTTATTGCACTGTTTAGATTTTTTTTTGTTCCAATGTTGTTTCAGTCTTTTTTTTTTTTTTTTCTTTCAGTGTTTCTATGTTTGTTTGTAGGTCATCCTGGGTTTTTTTTTTTCGGTGCTTTGAGATCTGTTTTCAGGCTCTCGTTTTCATTCTATTTGTGTCTTCTTGAAATTCTTTCCTGAGTTTGTCATGTTCTTCTTGAAATGTGTTTAGACACTTATCTATGTTTTCTTGGAGTCCTTTGAATATATTTATAATTGTTCTTTGAAGGTCATTGTCTTGGTTATTGTTCTCTTGGATACTTTCTGATGGGTTATGCACTATGAGGTCTGAGGCCTTATTTTTGGTGATTTTGAGGGGGACTTGTTTTCTTGTAGTCTTACGCTTCTGTTTTTCTGTGAGATGTTGGCATTTTTAGGATAAGCAGGTGTTTATGTCAAATAAAACTACAGTCATGTCGTTTTATTTGAAGTCACTCTGGGATGCTATTTCTCAGCATTTAGATGATAATAGTGTCTGAGTTTGTCTTTGTGTTAGGTAACAGCTGTTTGGGCTTTCACTTCCAAAAAGAAAGAAAAATGTATTGAGTCTCGTGTTCTCTTGCTTCTCAGATGGGTCTTCTGAGGTGACTGTTCTGTCGTCTTATGGAGGCTTTTTCCCTCTTTATTCTTTGAAGTTTGTAAGAAATCCTCTGCTTTGACTTATTTCCTGTATGTGTGTGAGGAAATGGATGAGGTTGCCAGTTTGTGGGCAACCCAGGGGGTGGGACAGGAGAGAATCCTCTGGCTGGTGGCCAGGTGACAGATCTGAATGCCTTGCTCTACTTTCTTTGACATAGTTTTATGATTAGCCCTCATTGACCTTGAGCTAACTGTAGCCAAGACTAGGTCTTTAACTTTTGATGATCCTCCTGCCTGTGCCTTCTGAGTGCTTGAATTATAGGAGTTTGCAACCATTCACAGAGTTTTTTTTCTTTCTTTCTTTTTTTTAAATCTTGGAGTGTTTAGACAGCATGGCTAAGACTGAGTATTAGGAATGATGAGCTTAACAGCTGTGCTTATAGAATTAAATGCTAAGTGATGTATTCATTTTTCATCATGAGAAAAGATATCAGCAGAATGCTCTTTGAAAAGTAATGTGTTATGTAGAAAAAAATATATCTATTTCTTTTTGCTTTTAGTAGTGAATACTCACAAGTATATAGATAACCATGAAGTTTAGGTGCTGAATTGCATGATGGAGAACTGAATCTGCTACACACAGTGGACATTCAGAGAAAGTATAATTATAATGTATTTCATATTTCTCATAATTACTAGCATTTATGTTTCTAAAGCTTATTCATGTTTAAATTGCCCATGACCAGTTTTATATTTGAAAAACATTTGAAATGTGATTAGAAGAAGATACTTATCTAAATATATGCTATATCAATGTTAACTTGGCAACCACATGCTTATTTTATATACTTATTGAATAAATACAAAACTCTGAATGATGTTTATCTGTTTCTATGTATCAAATATTAAGCTGTGGAGATGGTTCAATCAGGGAAATAGCTAATATGCAAGCATGAGGACCCAAGTTCAAATCCCCAGCATACATGTGAAATGTGGGCATAACACATATTTCTGTAATCTCAGACTGTGGGGATCAGGGTGCAGTGGGGTGGAGATAATCAGATACCAGTGTTCCTTGATCAACCAGCCTAGCTGAATTAATGAGCTCTAGGATCAGTTGGAAATCTGTGTCAAAAAATAAGTTGGAGAGAAATTGAGAAAGATACCTGACATTGAGACCTGCCCCCCTCATGCACATGCACTTGTGTGCACATGAACCGTCATGCATATACCATACAAGCATAACACACACACACACACACACACACACACACACACACACACACACACCATGATCAAATGTCCCTTCAAATGATGTCCCTTCATCACTTTATAGACATGCAACAAAATACTCCAGAGATTTTGATAGGAGCTGTGAAAGAAATTTGATTATATCGCATTGCTGGGGAAAATGCCAATCCCCAAACATTTGAAGTAAACTTGTTTCTTTCATAAGAAGTTTCCAGCGTCAGGGCTTTTGGAGCAACAGAGCCAAGCCATCCGCATTTGCTCCAGAACAGTCAGAATTTTCAGTCTCTGCCAGCAATGGGGTGTGAGCTTCATTGAAAGCCAGCATGTGTGTGTGTGTGTGCATTTACTATGTTCTAATTCTCTGCAAAGCTTTAGCAGTCTGGGTATAAAATATGCAGTCGACAGTTGGAGAAACATTTGTTGAATGTCTACCATGGGTCATGCAGAGTGCTGAAGCTGGAAGTCAAGTCATCCTCAAGTAGCCCTTAATCCAAGGCTCCACAGCTGACTGGAGACTTTGTATTAGTCAGAATATTTTAATATAAACCAACACCAGTAGCAATCATCAACTCATAGTGTTTGAAGTAAGGCCTCTACTTGTCTACTGACATTGCTCATCTGGTAGGTTTGGTACAGGTTTTTACGATGCAATTGGAGAAAAGGCATAGACCCTTCCGTGTATTTGAGGACAATGATCTTCATTCTTTTCCTGGACTGTGGATTATTGTACTTTCCTTGATATTAGACTTGAATGATCAGAAGTTGATCTCAGTTGTAGTTCATGTTCTCACATAGACACACCTGTATGTCTCTTCTGGGCTCTGTGTACTTCTGTTTGGTATCTTCCATGGTTACTCACGTCCAGGCAATATGTGTCCTTCACAGATGGCATATTTGGCATTCCTCATGCTGTTCACATACACGGTACTGGTGGAGATGCAGCCGCAGCCCAGCGTTCAGGAGTGGCTAGTCATCATTTACATCTTCACCAATGCCATTGAGAAGGTCAGGGAGGTAAGTGTGCCCTCTCTATCCATGTCTTTGCTCACCTGGGGATGAGAACGGACCTGCCCATCATGGGAGGGGGAGTTACCAGAAAATTTCTGGTTTCCGTCCTTTGTCTACCTGAAATACTTTTTGTTAAACTTTGGGAGCCATTATCTGTGGGTTACAGCCTTAGTAATGGACCTCAGTGATAGTGATGTCGTCTGTTTCTTCCCCCTCCAATTTTATTTTATTTGTGAGTGTGTGCGTGTGTGTGTGTGTGTGTGTATCAGAGGGCACTGTGTGTCCTTGTGGAGGACCAAGAGTGACTTCAAGTTTCATCTTGGATTACTTCTAACTTCTTTCTTTGCTCTGGGATTTCTTAGGCTCTGCTCTCCAGGGCTGGAAGTGCAGGCCACTGCAGTTTACACCTGGTGTTTTTTTTCGTGGGACCTGGGATCTGAACTCAGGACCTTCTGCTTGTGAGGCAGAGTCTTGAGCCATCTCTCCAGCCCATGTCATGTATTTCTTATTTAGCCCTTTCACAGTTACTTCCCATGCAGGAGCTGCTGGGGGAGGGGGATGTAGTCAGTTTCACCCCACAGAGTGACACCTGAACGGCTAATGTTGCATGATATTGAAGTAAATATGTTTAGGGAATTTCCAAGTTCCTATTAAACACCCTTAAAAATACCTTAGCAAGACTAGGATCCTTAGAGGCAAGGGATTAACAACCATGATAGTGTTCCTATACTAAAGGGGAACACAAGAAAGGGCTCTAGGCAATGCTACTGAGTCCTTACACCTCATCAGAGAGGAGGACCCAGAGAGGAGTTTGTCATTCACACTAAAGGATGCTCTAGGGAGGGAAGGGAGGGGGCACTGGGAGAAAGGGAGGGAGGGGAGGAAAGGAAGGGGAAAAGGGACGGAGCAAGGGATCTGGGGAGAGGTGGAAGGGAGGGAGGGGAATGGGGTACCTATCAAGTTTGTATGAGTGGAAAAAATAAATAAAAAAAATGAAGGTTAAAAAAACATAGATAGCCAGGAAACCAGATGGTCAGAGTTCTGACATTTCATTATTGCTTAAACCAAGAAAAATTGAAACTGAAAATCCTTGTGAACAAGTAGCCTACAAGTCACACAAAGCTGCATTTGAATTTCTGTCACTTGGAGGTGAACACTAATGTGTGAATATGGTCAGAAACAGGTATGACTTAGGCTGTTTTAGATGTGTGTGTCTACTTGTTTCCATACATTTGTTCTAGGGGTAATTTGACCAACACTCTACTCTTAAGTGAATGTATTTTAAAAGTTATACTATATTGGACTGGGGAGATGGCTCAGTGGTTAAAGTCTTCTTCGAAAGCAAAAAAACCTGAGTTCAGGTTTCAGGTACCATGTAAAAATGCCAGGAGGAAATGGCAGCACCTATGATTCTGCTGGGGGAGACAGAATCTGGGAAACCCTAGGTAAAGCAGAAAGGGAGTAGTGCAATGCAGGGTGATTCCAGGTGTCATTCTTGGGCCTCCACAGCCACACATACTCCAGTGCCCTCTTTTACATTCCCCTGCACACGTGCATGTGCATCCACAGACATGCAAACGCACACATTCATACACGCACATGCATTCACAGAAAGAAAAACAAGTAGTTATGCTCTGCTGTGTTGTCTGCTTAGCGAAGTTTATGGATCACAGAAACAAGCCGTGATATCAGCACATCTGAATTCTGCAATTTCGGGCTTTACAGGGAAGCTGTGCAGAATCACACGGAAACGTCTCACTTCAGTGCTCACCAGCATTGCGTTCTTAACCTTTTGTAAAGTTCTCAAGCTGTAGGACCAGGTTTCAGGACTGCATGGTTTTCTGTATCCTCTGCTCCACCTTCAGAGGTGGAAAGTCATGCGGAGGTTTAAAATCAAGGTTCTTTGCCAAGTTAATGTAGGATCAGTGAAAGTTAGAAAAAAATATGTTTTCTTTTTCAAGAATTTGATTATCAAGTAAGTGTCTCTGGTGAATGCTATTAATGACAGATGTTATAACTAATTAAATTTTTCATTAGCCAAGATAATTGATAGGATAAAATAATTCTCAAATCCTTTTGGGATGCGATGTTTAAATTTGGATTCTCTTTTGTGTGTGTGTGTGTGTGTGTGTGTGTATGCCATGCATGTGTCTATGTGTCTGTGTGCATGTGTTTTGCATATGGATGAGTATTCATATATTACAGGTGTGTCCACCTTAATATTTTGCTCTGGGTTTCTCAGATTCTTCTTTCCAGGGCCAGAATTATAGGTAGCCCCTGTATCTGCAGGTTTTTGTTTTTGTTTTTTTATGTAGGATCCGGAGGTCCTTTTGCTTGTGAGGTGAGGGCTTTAACCCCTGAACCATCTTCCCAGACTATACATCTTCTTTAACTGGTATTTGAGAAAATTATATCCATGGGACCCACCCATCCTTTTCTCAGTACTGGAGATTGAACTGGGGCCTCTGTAGGCAGGCATGCTACCTCTGATCTCTGTCCCAGCCCTGTACCTTATTCCTTACATTCCTCTTTTTTCTTCTTTTAGATTTGCATTTCTGAACCTGGGAAGTTTACTCAGAAGGTGAAGGTGTGGATGAGTGAATACTGGAACCTGATGGAAACTATAGCCATTGGCTTGTTTTCGGTGGGGTTCGGCTTGCGTTGGGGCCACCCTCCTTTGCACACAGTGGGTAGACTCATCTACTGCATAGACATAATATTCTGGTTCTCACGGCTCATGGACTTCTTTGCTGTGAATCAACGTGCAGGTCCATATGTGACCATGGTTGCAAAAATGGTGAGTACAGTCTGGTGTCACATGCAAATATTCCTTTATAATAGTTCCGCTTACTTCATTTGAGTGTTTCTAGAAGCAGTCAGTCATTACTGTCTAACTACAAACTCATAGGTTACAAATATCCACGAATTGCTTCTTGGGTAGTTGATATAGATTTCTGGGTAGTTGATATAGATTTCTAGTTTCACCTTTAGGCAGGGTCAATCACGTGGGATTGAGCCTCAATCAACTGAGCTGGAGAGCTGGATGTGTGTGAAGCTGTCACTAAAAATGTAATTTATATACTTACCTGGCAGGGGAGATACCATGATCACGAAGGTGGTTTTCCCAGGGCGAGGCTTATCCATTGCACTCCGGATGTGCTGACCCCTGCGATTTCCCCAAATGTGGGAAACTCGACTGCATAATTTGTGGTAGTGGGGGACTGCGTTCGCGCTCTCCCCTGAAAAAAAAAATGTAATTTATTTATGGGGGGGCAGCATTCCACAGAGCATGTGTGGAGATAGAGGACCTTTGGAAGTCAATTCTCTTCTTTCGCCGTGTAGGCTCTAGGGATTGAACTCAGGTCACCAGGTTTTCATGAAGGCGCCTTTACTCGTTGAGCCATGCTAGCGGCCCACTTTATTCTGTCATCACTCCCTCTTCTGTACCACACTCTTAAATGGCACACAATAGCTGGCTACCTTGTATGCATGAATTCATTAAAATTTACATAGTAACTTTAGGAAACAAGTGATATTCTCCTATTTTATGCTCAAGGAAATGGAGACTGAGTCAATCTGTTCAGGGGATGTATGGGAGAGCGAGAACCCTACTGGGAGCCACCTGGCTCTGAGTTTGCTGGATGGTTCTATAGGCTTATGCCTTCTGGAATTTTGAAAGTACCTATGACTTGCCCTTGGCAATACATCACCAAGTTTATCTTAAGCTTTTTCTCCTGTAAGTAAGAGGCAGCTCTGGAGGGGACAGTGCAGCAGAGGAAGGAGAGCCTGCTGGGCTTCCAGGAGGGTTTGTGTTTTGCTCTTTCTTAGCACTTTGCGAGCAGAAACTCTTCCTCTGGTCTTGGTGACATTAGCGTTTATTAGACGGGCCATATTGAAGTAGTTACTATATTCATTTCCTTGGCACAAGGTCACTGTTTCCTGAAGCCAAGTCTGACAGTCTGGTCTAAACACTGATTTCATTTTGTGGTGTAGCCATGTCACTTCACAACTTTGATGTCTCCGTCACAGGGTTGGAGGAAGTCTGACAGCTTCTAATAGTTTGGCAAGTCTCTCAAATTATGACCACTCCCCAGGCTGTCAGCTAGAATGCATCTGAAGGCCCTGCCAATGGCAACGAGATGAGAAAGTGAAGCCTGTGACATGCTGTCACAGTTGACCTTCTTGGTACCCATAAATACGTGATAAAATGGTTTAGGGGGGATTTTATTCTGATTTTTAATTATCGGTTACAGTTTCTTAGTCTGGCTTGGCAGGGAGGACTCATGCCAACACCAGGGACAGAGGCAACTGGCCAGCAAATCCACAGACAGGCTGAGAGGGGCGGACCTCACTTGCCAGATAGCATGCTTGGCAAGTCCACATATGCTAAGGAATGCTAACTCTTTCAATTAGCTCCCCCCATTTCATCCACCTACCCAAGCTAAAGACCCACCACGGACTGGGTCTTCTTCATTAATGAGATAACACCTACAGGTTTGCTCAGGGCTTAGCTCAACTAATTCTCTACAAAAGTCCTCGGTTGTCAAGTTGACACCTAGCAAACTACTACACGCTGATGGAAATTTTGGTGAATACTGAGTTTGCCATAGTGGGTTGAATTGAAGTATGTTTAATAGATGAAGGAAATGGATTCCATCAATTTTCCAGACTCCAAACAACTCCTGGAGATGGTTCTGAGTCATTGGAGTGATTTGAATACAAATAGCACATTTTACCCTCTTAACCTAGCTAGCCAGTCAGAGTCACTACCATTTTGTTAACATTTAAACAAAGAGGTGTGTGTTCTCTCTGCCCAGCACATTTGCTCAACTCCAGAGATTCCAACTGGTCTGAAACATGTGCTGTGCAGAGGAAGATGAGGAGATTTAGCTAGTCAAGACCCTACTGCTTCTGGACCAGAGCGTCTTGGCCGCTGGCTAGACTGTCAGTCTTGTGTGTGATTATGCGGCTGCTGGGCAACAGGTGGTAAATCGTGGCTGTGCTGTGCTATTTCCCAGGCAGCCAACATGTTCTACATCGTGATCATGATGGCCATCGTCCTGCTGAGCTACGGTGTGGCGCGCAAAGCCATTCTCTCGCCGAAGGAGCCTCCTTCCTGGAGACTGGCCCGAGACATCGTGTTTGAGCCGTACTGGATGATGTACGGAGAAGTCTATGCCTCAGAGATAGATGGTACATGTGTGATTTTCCCTTAATGCAGAAACTGGAGCACTGTAGATAGAGCAAAAGGGGACCTGGGAAGTAATGGTCTGAATCTTGAAGATTTGCTAAGCTAGGGGTATTCTGCAGAGGGAAAGGGTTAGACATTAATTAGGACTGCAGTTACGTTCTTTCTCATTCTTTTAACTTCTTGGTTTGTAGTTTGTTCGAATGAAGCATCTTGCCCTCCGGGTTCTTTCCTTACACCGTTCCTGCAAGCAGTCTACCTTTTTGTGCAATATATCATCATGGTGAACCTGCTGATTGCTTGCTTCAAGTAAGTCATTTTGGGTAAATATGGTTATGATACCTACATAGAAGCGGGGGCTGGCATGTTGAGTCATATCCACGTGTACACTGGGTATGGGGCAACCGTTGCTTTTCATGTGTCCGTGTTTTGTTCTACACTTTTAAAGTAAGGGAATGGGCTAGTGAGATGGCTTAGCAGGGAAGGGGCCGGCTTGCAAACCTGGGGAATGAGTTCAATCCCTGGAAGCCTGTGCAGTGGAAAGAGATAACTGACTTCTGAAAGTTGTCCTCTGACCTCCATCGGTACATGTTCTCCCTCTCAATAAATACATTAGTAAAAAAATTAAGTAAGGGTATGAAAACTACTGGCAGCAAGGAAACAGAACCCAGAAACAATTAAATAACAGAAATCATAATCAAGCGGAGGTCTCTGTCCTCCTTGTCAGTGACATGGGCATGCCATGCGGTATTTGAGTGGGTGGAGGCAGCTCAGGTTGTTGTGTCTTCTGCAATCTGCTTCTGTCTGCCTCCTTCCCTTTCTCCTCTCTAGTTCCTTTTGACAATCAGCTGCTTTCCAATCATTCCACACTGATGTCATCTTGAACCAACATATTGCCTTTTGTCATCTTGTTCCGGGAAAATCCTAAAAAATCTGGGAAATCCTAATTTATATTTGAAGTCCAGCTATCCTTGTGTGTGTGTGTTTGTGTGTGTGTGGGGGGGGCACTGTGTGTCCCTGTGGAGAACCAAGGGTAACTTTAGGAATCATTCTGGATTGCTTCTACCTCCTTTTTGCTTTGTTCTGGGATTTCCCAGTCTCTGCCCACCAGAGCCAGGAGCGCAGGCTGCTGCCATTTCTGCCTGGCAATTTTACATGGGACCTGGGATCTGAACTTAAATAGTTCTGCTTGGCCCAGCTGTCTTTCTTAGGGTCTAGTCATACAGATCCTACTGACCCTCCCAGTGATAGTTAAAATTGTAGTCTATTTTACCAACACAAGACATTCAAACTATTTTTTTTGGTGAGGTTTATTGCACATGCGTGCGTGTCCTGGATTGTTCTACCTCTTTACTTCTTTACTCTGGGGTTTCCCAGGCTCTGTCTCCAGGACCATAAGTGCAGTCTGCTGCTGTTTCTGCTTGGTATTTTTATGTGGGGTCTGGGATCCCAACTAGCGTCCTTTGGCTCACAAGATAAAGGCCTTTATCCTTGCACCATCTCTCCAGCCCCAATGTTCAAACCCTTGACTGCTCCTCTTTCCCAGCATGTACTTACCCTGCTTCTTGTCTTAACAATTTTTTAAAAAGATTTTATAAAATTTATTTATTTAATTATTTTATTCTCCAAAAGAGAAGTTTCTGAATAAAAAGTCTCAGATTTGGGGGTTAGATATTTGCAACAAAGCATGCGTCTGACAAATAATGTTCTTTGATACATTTGAGGAAATTTCACAACTAAACAAATACAGAAAAATGGGCAGAAAATCAGAAGAAACACTTGACCAAAATATATATATATTGATGCTACTGTCTTAAAAATGTCAGGGAAGAATATGGGCTTTTCTTAAGCAGCATTTTCTTAGCTGTTTGAATAGAAGTCCTTGGAGTCATGGTCCCCTCCCCGCCCCTGTTCTCTGGTCTCTTCCCTCCTCTCTACATCTTTTTCCGTCCCCTCCTTTCCTCCTCTTAGCACCTTGAGAGGACCTAAGAACCTAGGCTGTTGGATCCCTATGTATACATGAAAAGGCCCTCAAGTAGCCGGTGAATGTTGCCCCCTGCTGGTGGCTAGCCAAGGTCACTTTTGTATTGAAAGCGCGCGGGTCCCTAGTTCTGGGATGCAGCCCGAGTGTGCTTGTCCCCCTGAGCTTGGGGGTGCTGGTGCTGTGGGTTCAGACTAGAGTGCCTGTGGATCTCTCCTGCCTCAGCGGCTCTCAGCTTCTACTTTTGGTTGCCTGTGTTTTTACTTGCTAAATTTGGCAACCCTCACTCAAATTCTGCATTGCTACTTTTTTTCTCTGAAGAAGCTAAGTTTTGTCTGTGTACCCAGAATGTTGAGAATGTATACAAAATAGTTCAGGATAATATGTGGTTTTGAAGGACTACACCAGCTACATAATTATCACTTGGAGTTCCATAGTGTCAAGATACATTTTCTTTTTAAGTTACAGAATTTAAGGGAAAATCAGAATGATCACCAATTATGGGCTACTTCCATTGTAACGTCGATGCGAACAGTTGACTAAGTTCCTAGTAGAAGTTCTGCTCATTGGTTTCCCATGTCTCTTCATGAATACAACTTCATTCGGGAGCTTTCTAGTAGTTCTCACTAGCCCACTTGACCTTTAGAGAACACTTTTCAAAAAAAATTTATTTATGACAGAGAGCAAGAGAGAGCAAGAGTAAGCATGCACGCATGTTTATGTTGACATGTGCGTATAGGTCAGTCAGAAGACAACTTTCAGAAGTCAGTTTTCTTCTTCCACTCCATGGCTCGCGCGATTGTATTCAGGTTGCCGGGTTTGCAGGAAGGCACCTGTGCCTGCCGAGCCATCTCCCAGGTTCTAGATGATTCTTCATGGGGCTGATTGTACAGAGGAAGGCTAAAGCTGTTTACATCGAAGGGTGAATTATATCTGAAGCAGAGCCGCTCTCGGAAGAAGAAACAGCCGCCCATGAACGGCTTCTGCTTTCACCTAAGATGTTCTTATCTTTCTGATACCTTTAATCATTGTTTTGATCAGCATACTTTATAGTAAATTCTGGTCAGTGGTCAAAGAATCATAAGTGCAGTGACTAACACTTGTTGGCTAACTAAATGCAGCGACTAACACTTGTTGGCTAACTGCCAGTAGTATCAGTGACCTAGTCAGAGGAGCTGGAAGACAAAGAGTCTGGCCATCCTGTTCACGATCCTGTACTAAACACAGTCATCCTCTTTCTGCAACTCACAGCAACATTTACATAGACATCAAATCCATCTCAAGTAAACTGTGGAAATACAATCGCTACCGCTACATCATGACCTACCATGAGAAGCCCTGGCTGCCGCCGCCCTTCATCCTGCTTAGTCATGTGTGTCTGCTCCTCAGAGGCCTGTGCTGTCAGCGAGCGCCAGCGGACCAAGAAGAGGGTGACGTAGGACTGAGTAAGTATTAGTGATGGTGTACAAGGAGGCAAGAGGACAAAGGTGTGGAGCCAAGGTGGGGACATTGGAGTCCTGTTGATGACAAGTACAGATGGAAGGTTCTGGAGGGACTGACGACAAGGTAGCAGCTCATGGCCCCCATCTCACAATTGGCTTTAAAATTTTTTTTATGAAAAAAATTTAAAATATATTAACTCTATTTACTGTTCAATTGTATTAACCTTGAATTTATGTGTTTCCATCACCCATTTCTCATCTTACCTTTTCAGTTCTTTCCTCCCACCCATTTTCTTCCCTCTCTTGAGTCTCCCTACATGTGCAACTGGGTTACCTCTGGGATGCCCACACTAGGTAGTACTTGTCAGGGGGCAAATGGCCCCTCTCCTTTTGTTTAGCCCTCAGGGTAGTGTCATGTTGGATGGGAACTTCTGTATTCCATTGCACAGTGTTGGACAGCTATTGTAGAGGTCTAGTGGAAGTAAATGATATTGTGTTGAGATCTTGGATACCACAACCCTGACATGTACAGTGATTACCATTTGACTTTGCTTTTCCCCACCCTCTGACTCTTAATATTCTTACCCCTCTTCCACAGTGTTCCTTGAGCCTTCAGATGAGAGGTTTAGCTGTCTCTGGATAGGACTAAGTGTCTGCCTACAGACACTTTAACTTTATATTATGACCACTTGATCTCTGCATTACGTATCTTCCATTGCACATGGGTCTTTCTTTGCTGGATGCCAAATGCTTTTTTGATAATCTCAATTCCTCTTCCACCTCTGAATCTATGGCAGGACTGGGGATAACTTAGATGCTCAGGACTGTACTTATCCATAGTTGCTTATTTTCTGTGTTTTGTCTAGTTTTTCAGAGCATCCAAAGTCTCTCTTTTTTAAATTGAATCACATTTTCTTTTTTTAAACTTTAGTGTGTATGTGTGTGTATGTGTGTGTGTGTGTGTGTGTGTGTGTGTGTGTGTGTGTATTTGTGGAGGACCAAGGGTGACTTTGGGAATCATCCTGGATTGCTTCTACCTCTTTTTTGCTTTGCTCTCGATTCCCAGGCTCTGCCCACCAGGGCCAGAAGTACAGGCTGCCACATTTCTGCCTGGTGTTTCTATGTGTGTAGGAGTCTCAATAATTTCTACTTTGGTATTAATTAGTTTATGTCTATCTGAACTTGTCCACACAGTACACCTGATTACAATTGGCTCTAACTATGAAATTATATACAAGGAAATTTGGGGCATTGCAGTTCTTATTTACAAATAACTTGCCATCAGGTGTTAGATCAGAAAATGTTATTTCATATTAAGTTTTTTTATTCTGTTATATATGAATACAGTGAATTCCACTGTACTTATTTCCTCAACTTAATCCTCAATACCACCCCCTTCTTCTCCCCTGCCAGTCTCCCTCCTATTTGTATATCTTTTCACATATGTGGCTCACTGAGTTTCAT
Source organism: Typhlomys cinereus (assembly GCA_023101885.1). Classification (NCBI taxonomy): domain Eukaryota; kingdom Metazoa; phylum Chordata; class Mammalia; order Rodentia; family Platacanthomyidae; genus Typhlomys; species Typhlomys cinereus. Next base: position 362,904 of record JALPQD010000710.1, read on the forward strand.
CTGTGATGGCACATGCCTGAGCTGGGAGCATGAATCATATCAGTGGATGGACATTGAGGAAAGCGCCCCCCCCCCATCAACATTAGTCCTCATCAATCTCTCAGGATGTGTGGGGCCTCTTAAACTCTTCCCTTTCTGTGAGGGAATGTTGGTAGGTCAAATCCTGTTCAAGTCTTGTGGAAATACACATTTTTGCAGTGAATTCATGGATACAAAGCCCTGTTGTGTTCAAAAGATAGGTTGTGCCTCTGACTCCCTCCAAGACTCTTACGATCTTACTGTTCTCTCTTCCTTGATAATCCCTGAACCTTGGTGTGGGGCTGGTGGTTTAGATTCATGACTGGCTTTTTGCCTAATTAAATGGTCCTTCGAAAGGAGCATTTAGGAATGGTGTCTTTGCTTGAATGCATGAAGGCTTGAGGCCAGCTAGAACACCTGGATTTTCTCTGTTGATCTGGAAACTGGTCTGAATAACCCCTGACTGACACCCACTGCCCTGTTGTTGGAGATGGAGTCACATAGAGAGGTGGCCCAGAAGACCTGAGGCCCAGTGAGATTTTCGCCTAGCCAATCACCAGTCAGGTCTCTGAGGGTCTCCATCTTGCAGAAGTAGGGAGGTGTGCTGGAGGTGTTTCACATCTCCAGGAGATCCCAGTTAGGGTGTAGACACATGGAAACAGGAGATCTCTTTGTGCTTTATTTAAATTCAGGCTTCTGGAAAATTCTCTACATGGGACTCCAGGTATATAGGAATATAAAATAGGTATGCAAGTCCAACTGACAATAAATCATGAAGAAATTTATTTTAAAACAATTCTTTGGTATATGTATAAATTTCTTGTAGTTGAAAGCAAGTTTGCATGCTAATTAGATGGATGCGCTTGTTTGTTTCATGTGAAGAATCAAATCTTGGCTGAATATTTGATGCTGCAAGACAGAACATCTCGTACTTTTCAGAGTTGATCATCATTTTGATTTTAAAATCATCAAAACTGAGATCAATATGTGGTAAACATAGCAAAAGTATGTCTAGGGCCATTTCAATACTTGCTGGAAATCCTGTCCTTAATTCCAATCTAAAAGTAATTATATGCTTTTAAAATGAAATTCAGATCATTCACTTTACAGCTTTTAAACTATTTTTTTAATTTTATTATTATTATTATTATTTATTCAACTGTGTGTATGTGCGCGCGCGCGTGTGTCTGTGTGTATGTGTATGTGTGTGTCTGTGTATGTGTAGAACCACGGACGAATTCGCGAACCACCATGGACGCCTCCACCTCCTTCTGCCCTGGGATTCACAGGCTCTGCCCTACCAGGACCAGAAGCCTAGGCCGCCCCCCGCTTCCGTCTGGCGTCTATACGTGGGATCTGGGATCCGAACTCAGGACCTTCCGCCTGCAAGGCGGAGGCTTAACCCCTGAGCCACCTCTCCAGCCCCACTTTACAGCTTTTAAAATCAAACATTCTAGCATAAAAAGTTCAAAGATTTACTAACTTGATCAATCGTTTGGGTTTTTCATCACAATCACATTCAATTTCAGTTTTCCTTGCAGAGTGGTGACCCCTAGTTGAAGAACCGAGGCTTTGAAGGGCAGGTTCGCGTGTTCTGACATTCTCCACATTCCTCCTGACCTGGTGCCTGAACTGTCACACCAAGTCACTAGACAACATTTCTCTCAAACAATACCAAGATTGGCACCGGGCTGATTCCTGTGTGTGGGTGGGAGAAGTCGAAACCACATTCTTTCAGCCCAGTTCTTTAGTTCAGATTGCCTGTGAAGACTCTGTCTTTCCATGTTCCTGAACAGGGTAAAGATCCTTCCGGGCCGAGTAGCCCCGAGGTAGGAGCTGGCGCAAAGCCACCTGCCTGTCTTGCCTGTGAAGGACGGACAGTCATGCTGTCGCTGTGGCTTCAGACTCTGAAAGCTCAAGCCAGGATTTTGCTTGCTTTGTGGCATATTTGCCATATCAGTTTAAAGACAGAGAAAGAAAATGTTGAGGTCTAAAATACTCCAGACCCAAGATTTCAGATAAGACCAGTGTGCTGTCTGCATGTTTGAGTTCTTCAGGGCAGGTCATCCCCTGCAGTCCATTACTGTGGAGGTCAGAAAAGTAGTAAGCTTTTCCTTACGATATTTGATTCTGTGAGTTATTTTTTTCCTGTTCTTCTGTCACTTTGAAGGCTTTGCTTTTTATTTCCTTCTTAGGCTTTGAAAGGAAGCCAGAGACAGGCTTTGGTGGCACGAGCCTGTAGGCCCAGCACTCAAACTGAGGCAGGGCATCCTGGAGTTACAGGCTAGTCTAGTTATATAGCAAGATGCAATCTCAAAATACCAAAATAGAAGACAAACAGAAGAGGCACAGCAGAAGTTAACTTGGAGGTGTATACTTATAGTTATATAGTATATAAGACTATCTATACAGTATGTAGGTATAGTTTTATAGAAAATATATATATTGTATAGATGATCCTAGTAGAGGATCATCCAGGCATTGACGGTAGAACTTCCCAGCACACAATGATTCTTTGTGTGTGAGCTATGAAAAAATCCTAGAACCGATTAGGATTTGCCCGATATACTAGTATTGTATCAATGACCCTTTCCTGAACTCCCCTCAATCCAGGCTTATAATATGATTCTGCGGAAAAATCATAGTTTCCTATCGAAGGTCAGTCTATTATGAAGTCAGGAATTGCTTTCAGCTTTTAAGAAATGAGAAATTTACACGCGAGGCGGGAGTGCCACCTGGTGGATAATTTGGGAATGGCACACTTCAAGCTGCACATGGGGGGAATTTACTCCCAGGATCTCAGCAGACACACATTAGAACTGGTGTAAAGCTTAGGGCTTGCAGGACACTTTACAATGCAGACAGAAGTTGGAATTGGGCAGCTATAGGACAGGATGAGTTTTTCAAATGCTTGAAATATTCTCTCATATCATATAAACCAGAAAATACTGTTTCCCTAAGGAGCACATTTTACAGCTAGATATTACCTTCGTTTACTCACAGCTTCAGCTTAAAATTAATATTTTGAAAAATATTAATATTTTGTTGGTTTATTAATGATAATGAAACATTTGTATTCTTAGTGAATACTAGATAAATGTAATGGTTGTTTTTCTTCTGAGTTAAGTGAAGCCACCCAAGAAAGAGAACTTTGGGGTTTATTACTTTAGGAGCCGCTTGTCCACCAAAACTGTGCACATGCTAGAAATGTCGTTAAAGATGTGTATCGTTCCATTCGACTGAAGTGAAACGCAAGGTGGTGGATCAGTTGTGAATGCCGACATGAGGCAGAGCCACAGGCTTCAGCCCCTCAAAACCTTGTGTTCTCGAATGCTCTATTTTCTAGTGTTTAGATTGGTTGTCAACTTTTTCCCCTTGTGCTCGATTGCATTGGGAAAGGGAAGGGACTGGGTTTGTACATGTGCATGTGCGCATGTGACTTGCTGTGGCATGATGCTGATACGTCAAAGTAAAACACAAGGAAAAAGACAAGGAAGTGAAGACTCTTGAAGACTAAGTTTATAGCCTAGAAATAACAACAAAATGAAGGAAATTTAGGGGCAAAAGCTCAGTTGAGCAAAGTGCTTGCCATGCAAACATGAATTGGGCTCCCGGCTCTCATGTAAAATAGCCTGGTGTGGCACTGGCTGTGCACTGTGATCTCAGTACTGGGGAAGTGGACATCCTAATTAGCAAGTTACAACCTAAATGAGAACCCTTGTCTCCAAAAACATTCTGATAGTGGATGTCATTATCAGAATGACACCTAAGGTGGACCTCTGTCCTCCACAGGCACATACACATATGTAGACATGTATACACACAGAGAAAAAAATTAGCTGTATCATGAGTACATGGGATGCCCACAAGCAATAGTTTTTTTTTTTTACCATTTAGTACCATAAGATGCATAAAATAGTATTGATTTATTAAATTGCAAGCATAAAATATGTTTAGTGACCTTTGTATTCAAGAGGAATGTGGAAAGATGTGAGATGTCATGTTCAGCTGCAGCTGCGTAATATTAATGGTGGCCACCTTGAACTGTTTCATAGTCACCTTCTGTTGCTGTTGTGAACTCAAGTGTTGTCGCTGCTTAAAATGTTATGTGATGCTTATGACCTTGTGAGCATTTAATTTATTCAGTATACCTTTTCTTGTAGTTAAAAATGATTTCTCATAATTTACAGCATGTATAGTGTAGCTATTATATAAAACATATATTCATTAACTATGTTATTGTTGTGGCTTTTGGTCAATAATAGATTTTGGGAAATCAGACGTTATAGGCAGTTTTTTTTTGGTGTGTGTGTGCGTGTGTGTAGTAAATGTATGTGTGTTTGCATGTGGGTGGTGTAGATCTGTGTGCAGGCATATGTACATGAGCACACTTTAGTGTGTGTGTCTGTAGAAGCCCAAGGGTGACATCAGGAATCCCTCTGGATTTATTGCTTTGTTCAGATTTCCCAGGTTCCGCCCTCCAGGGCCACACGTGCAGGCTGTTACCACACCTGCCAGGCATTTTTTTCCCCATGAAAATGTTTGTTACAACTTTGTTTTTTGTCAACAAACACTGGAAAATGCAAATTAATACATGTAGCAACACAAATATTTCTCAAAAGTATGAAAAACTGCCAGCCTGAAAAACTATTTATTACATGATTTCTGAATATGATATTTGGGAACAGAGAAGTTACTAGAAAAAGAACAAATCAGTAACTGTCACGGAATGCATGTGTGGGGGAGGTGAGTACAGTAGAGATAAGGGAGTTGGCAAGGTGTTGAAGTTTGTCTTTATGTTTCCTGTGAGAACATGACCAAACAGTGGCTCAGGGGTTAAGCCTCTCCCTTGTAGGTGGAAGGTCCTAGACCCCACGTATAGACGCAGGGTAGAAGCAGCAGCGGCCTGTGTTTCCAGTCCTGATAGGGCAGAGCCTGTGAATCCTGGGGCAAAGTAAACAAGGTGGAGGCGTCCATGGTGGTTCTGGAATTCGCCCGTGGTTCTACACACACATACAACACACACACACACACACACACACACACACACACACACACGCACACACACACACACACACACACGCATGCGCGCGCACACACACACACACACACACACACACACACACACACACAATTGAATAAACAATAAAAAAAAAAAGAACATGACCAAACAATTTAGGGAAAAGGATGCTTATTTTTGCTTATAGTTCTTGATTATACTTTGTCAATAGATTGTAAGTTGCTCAGTGGTGGAACTCTGCTTCACATCATCCACAGTACAGAGCTTAAACTGCCTGCCAGCAACCGTCAGGTGTGCATGCTGGCAGGCAGGTTTGGACAAAGTTACCTTACTCAAAGTTCAGTACAAGGGTCAGTACAACCTTTGCCCTCAAGAAGACTAAACAACCTTGGAAATAATAGGGAGTGCCTATCTCTCAGCCTGTCAGTAGAAACAGAACTGTAAATGTTAGTTAGAATTGTGATATAATAGAATGCCCCAGTTAGACTTGGACTTGATTTCAAAGTAGTTTTTAAAGATAACAGAATTGAAGGTAGACAGGAAAAGAAAATGAACTTTTATTATGTATTCAATTGTGCATGTATGCGTGTGTTCGTGTGTGTGTGTGTGTGTGTGTGTGTGCGCGCGTGTGTGCGTGTAGAACCACGGACGAATTCGGAAACCACCATGGACGCCTCCACCTCCGCCTTGTTTACTCTGCGCCGGGATTCACAGGCTCCATCCTATCAGGACCAGAATGCAGGCTGCCCCTGCTTCTGCCCAGCGCCTATACGTGGGGTCTAGGATCTGAACTCAGGACCTTCTGCCTGCAAAACAGAGGCTTAACCCCTGAGCCACCTCTCCAGCCCCGAAAATGAACTTTTAAAAAGTCACGAAATTGGAATTATTTAAACAAGGCCAAAATATCCTTGCCAGGCATTTTTTTTTAATGTAGGATCTGAACTCAGGTCTTTTTACTCTGGGAGGCAAAGGCTATAACAACTGAGCCATTTTCCTAATCCCCAAGTATCACTCCCCAAACAGTTTTTAACTGTATGTACATCAATGTCTATAACTCTGTCATTCGAGGATCCACAGTACTTAGCTCTTAATTTCAAAGACTGAAAAAGTCCACCACTGGGTGTCTCTATCAGGTTGGCCTCTCGTGACAGCCTTCTAGTTAGTCATAGCATAGTGGATGGTACTGTATAGTACACGTATATAAGGTTGGGAGGGAGTGGGAGGAAGAGGAGGCAGAGAAGGAGGTAGAATGCGGTCCAGAGAACCAGAAAGCAAGAGAACTAGGAGTGCCAGCATGGGGTGGGTGACAGTCTTGTAAGCACTGAAGCCTTCCAAGGATGGTGCCCAAGACCCAGTCATTGTCTAGTTCTCCGCCTCGTCACATCATCGCCTGAAGAGCCAGACCCCTGTGGGAAGCACAGCATCCTCTACCTCCTTCTCCTCCTTCTCCTCCTCCTCCCCTGGGTTCCTGACACGCGTGACCCTTGTTTCCCTAGAGCTGTACCTGAGCAAGGATGAGCTGAAGAAACTTCATGACTTTGAAGAGCGGTGTGTGGAAATATATTTCCATGAGAAGATGGAAAGTCTGAACTGTAGTTTAGAGGAACAAGTCAGAGTGACGTCAGAAAGGTAAAATATATCTTTTTTTTAAAAAATTCCCAATGGCTGCCAAATCACGATGGTCCCAGAATGTCTCAAGAATTGAAAGCTTGCCTTTAGAATGCAGAGATTGGAGTTCCATGAAATCTGAAGCGTGTTTCTTGGCAGTATGTGGTTTTTGTAGTCGGTTGTTTTTGTCGTACACTTGCCTTGTTCCAGAAAGTCTTCTCAGTACTAGAGAAGTGGTGACACCAAGACCAGCTTCTGGGCACCCACACTCTAGTGTTTCCAGGAGGTCAGGTTGAGAGAAGTGGAGACAGAAACAAATCAAGGAGGCAGAGAGGAAGCAGGAGATTAATACCAACAGAAAGAAGAGCCGGGAGGAAGGGAAGAGGGCAGTGGGTGACCTCTGTGCATGGCGTGGGGATTGGGCCACACTGCTGCAGGCAGTCTGGTCTAAAAAGGTCGCTGTGCAGAGGTGGAGGAGGAGAGGCCCGTGCGAAGGCAGAGGGGGCGAGGGCCAAGCAAGGCCCCAAGGCCCCAGGGGAAGAGGACAGTGATCGAGGCTGAACCTCGAGGCAGCTGCACGCCCAGAATGGGAGGGGCGAAGGCAGCTTGGATAGGACACCAGCAAGTAGAGAACATGGAGACACGGAGGGGGTCTTCTGTCTTGTGCACTCTGGAGTTAATCTGCTGGGAGGAAAACACTCTGAAACTACAAGGAGAGGCAAATTGTTAAAGGGAAAGCCCTGGAGAAACAAGGGTAACGGAAAGCCAGGTGTTTTAGCCCAAGAAAGGGAGCAGGAGGGAATTGGGCTAGTTGACAAGTGGGTGGAGCTAGGGCTGTGGGCCCCGATGGTGCTGAGCTAAGCCATTGGCTGACGGTGCTTGTTGTTCTGTGGTTGGGGGGAGAAGGGTGGTCGGAGGTGGCCATTCGGACGTTCAAGGAAAGGTGAAAAGGGACCGTGTCAGGACACCTGTGGGATCGAAACCTAGCGGGTGTGCTACTAAGTGACACGCGGCATTGTGTGGAGATGGGGAAGTATGAACGACGTCACCCGCACATTTCACAAACAGAATTGCTCTTGAAGCACTTTGACAGTTGTTGAACATGTTCCTTCAGTTTCGAATACGCACAAAACTGGCCATCGAAGATGAAATCCAACGAGGCATGCATTTTTTCTGATGCCTGTATCTGAGGTAGATGTATATCCTCGAAGATGACTTGATTCAAAACTCACAAGGAACTTTGCCCACAAGTGTGAAGACCAGGGTGAGGATTCTCAAGCCCTGTGAAAGTTGTGCAGCCTCTTGGCAAGTGTGAGTTAGAGACACGGATTTCTGGGCACACTGGCCGGCCAGCCCAGCCGCATGTGAGCTCTGCACTCAACTGGGAGAAGCTGCCTTAGAAACAGAAGTGAAAAATAGTTGAAGAAGACTCCTGACGTCACATCCAGGATGCTACATGCACAAACACTCAAATGCTTGTGTATTCACACGTACACACACACACACACACACACACACACACACACACACACACACGCGCGCGCGCGCACGCAAACCTTCCACATGCCAAAAAAAAATCCCGTCATATTTATATAACTCTGTACTTGGCTTTTAGTATCATATTTATGTAACTATGTGTTATGTAGCTGTCGAAATTCAGAATACGTGTAGTGAAAAGGTTAAATAGTGAATGACAATGCCTGGACCCGCGGCGTTGTATTTTGTGTAAAGAGTATCTTTCAGCTGTGGATGCACATTCGTGTTGTCCCTCACGTTTCTTCTTCCACACCTGTGTCCTTGGCATGTGCTGGTCTAGCCCTGTGGTCCGCTGGGCTCTCGGCCTTGACTGGTGTCCCTGCCCCTGTTGGAAGCCCTCAGAGCCAGGACAGGGTTCTGCAGTACATTCTTGTGTTATTTTACTGAACTATTTTGAATTTCACTTTTGTTTTTTGTAAAGTAGATGTGTGAACATAGACCAATTTCTTATTTATAATTTAAAGTGTTTTTTTTTGAAGAGAATTTAAAGTGTTTATTTTGAGTGTGTGTTATTTTGTGTATATATTTGTATGTATGTATCAGAGGGCACTATGTGTCCCTGTAGAGGACCAAGGTGACTTCAGAAATCATCCTGGATTGCTTCTACCTCTTTTTTGCTTTGCTCTGAGATTTCCCAGGCTCCATCCACCAGTGTCATTTCCGCCTAGCATTTTTATGTAGGACCTGGGTTCTGAACTCAGGACCTTCTTGCTTGTAAGGCACAGTGTTAACCTCTGAGCCATCTCTGCAACCCCCAATGTCTTTTTTTTAAATATATTTATCTATTTATTGTATGTGTGTGCATGTGTCTCCACATTTGTGTGTATCAGAGTGCACTGTGTGTGTGTCTGTGGAGGCCCAAGGGTAACTTTGGGAATCATCTTGGATGCTTCCTCTTTTTAATTTGGAATTTCCCAGGCTCCACCTTCTAGAGCTGGAAGTATGGCCAGTTCCATTTCCACCTAGTGTTTCTAAGAGAATCTGGGATCCAAACTCAGATCCTTCTGTTTTGAGGCAGAGTCTAAGCCCCAGAGTCTCTCCAGCTCCTAGACCAATTTCTTAGAGTTTCTATGAGTTCCATCTGAGGTGATGGAGATAAATCACATGGCCAGGGCTGATGGACAGAAAGAAGTTAAATGATGATAGGGCTTCTGAAAAATACACTGCCAAGGAGTTTTGAAGTTCTTATTCCACTCCCAAATATCATGGATTTTCTGTCTTGTGAGAATGAACTTAGTGAGACTTATTTTATCCTGCTGTCCTTCTTGAAGTCATTTTGGGGCGCTCATAAATGAGGAGTGGAGGGAGATAACCGAGCAACAGTTTGAGGAGCAAATTATGGAGATACCAGAAACCATTTTCATGTTTGCCTGTCTCTGAAGAAGATGGTGTCTGTCTTCTAGAATAAAGTGACTTGAGAGAGTGGGCCGGGAGTGCATCAAGGCCTGGCATCTCCATGCTTCTGCTTTGACCTTAGCAGAGCTTGCTGACCCTGCTTCCCTGCTCTGTGAATTAGATGCTCATAGGTGTTTTCTGCATCAAGTTGTTGGGATGCACTGTAGTCAGGAAATGCTATGGTTTCTAAGATACGTGTTGAGACTCGGCTGCACAGGTATGGCTCCAGTAAATTCTATCTGTCCAACTAGGACTCGCTGAGAATTCCTCAGAAAAACTTGCCTCCATCCCAAATGAGATTCTGAAGGGTACTAGGTTGGGGACAGTGGAGGGCGCCATGGACATTGTCCAGATCTAGTGCCAGTCACAGAGCATTGGATATGTGGCTGTTGCAGTTCGTCTTTGTGTTACACATAAGTTCACAGCCAAAGAGCTTAAGGGAACAAGGGGGTTTTGTTCTTTCTTATAATTCTGTAACAGTTTTTAGTCCAACTTGGAGAGAGAGCTCATACTAACACCAGAAGCTGAGAGAATTGGCCACACCATATCTATAAGAAGTGCTGAAAGGGGGGCATACCTTTGTCAGACTGTGAACCGTCAAAGCATACCAACTTACCGAACCATCTTCCCACATCTTATTCATCTACCCGGGAAGCGGTCCCATCCACTATGGGCTGGATCTCCCCACATCAATCCATCCACTCCATCTCCTGCAGTCTTGTTCAAGGGCTTGCCTTAATTAGTAATTCTTCACCAATGTGTGCAGAACTCGGCCTTCAATTGTCAGGTTGACACCTATATATCTAACTAGTGCAGGGATCTAACCTCTGTTCTATGAAGTGGGTGGCAGCCCCACTGACCTCACGGGGTTGTGAGGGTGAAAGCAAACACTATGCGCAGAACCTTAGTAAAACTCTTGGCACACGGTGAACACTGGATATATACGATTATCCGGGTGATCGTAACTGTGCCTCTTATTAACTGCCTTGAAAGGACCTGGTCCCAAGGCCCCAGGGGAAGAGCTGCATGCCCGTCTCTCCTCCACCCAGGCCCTGTCCAGAGGAAGCTGAAATGATAAGAATTTGTTTCATGTGTCAGAATGATTGAGCGGCTAGATTGAATTAATGTAGTCGGTGGTCCAGGAATAGAGTTAAAATGCTCTTCCCAGGACACAGTGCTTTAGAAAACGTGCACCGTGAAAAGCAGAGGACCCGCCAGAGGCGACCTAGCTATTTGTCTGGCAGGTTTCTATTGTAGCTGCCTACCTGTTGCTGCGAATGGCGGCTGGCTGCTATTGTATCCTTTCCGTGTGTCTGCAACTAATGGACCTTAATGAGTCTCCATTAGTGCTGCTCAGACTGTACTGTTTTTGAATCAGATGAGACGGGCACCGGATGGAGACGTTCCAATTAAGCCTCCTTGGCAGGAGATATACATACAATTTATGCTCTTCCTCACGTCATCCTCAACAGTTCTAACTTTGCGGCCCCGGAAGGTCAGCAAGCGTTTGTATTAAGCCACCAGTGAGTTGAATTCTGTACCAAAATGTACCAAAGAAAGCGAGATAGGGCTCTGCTCACATGAAATGTAAAGAAAATGGAAAACACTCTACTTAATTTTTTCAGTTCCCATCTGTAGATCTCCCAGGAAGTGGGTGGAAGGTCTTGGAGTCCCTGTGCCTCAGGATGTATTCTGGAGGCTGGGAATCAAACATGCTTTGGAGAAGTGATTTATGCAGCTGAGAGATCAGCTCTCCACAGCACAATCCTGGTTCTTCCCAGCCCCAAATAAGAACCATTTTTCCATGATGGTATTAGCCAGGGCAGCCAAGAAGTTATATCAGTCAGATTTCTCCCTTTCAGTTTTTCATTTTAATTCTGTTTGCCAAAAGATTTTTGTTATTGAGTAGACTTAACATTTGGAAACTGAGGCAGGAGAATGTAGCCTGAGCTGCATACGGTGTCTTAAAACAAACCAAACCAAATTTCATAATCAAAGAATGACAACTATACTTTTTCCCGTCCTCTCCCTGAAAAAACAAAGCAGGAAAGAAAGAAAAAAAAAAAGCTGCAAGTCAGAGCTAACTGTAAAAAGCTTGACTTCTCCCCCAGCCCAATTCAGTCATTCTTTTAGTTAGTCGGCAGCTGCTGTGATAAATACATGATCCAAATAATTTAGGGGGACAACAGGTTTTTATTGCAGCTTATGATTTCAGGTTGCAATCCATTATGTGGAAGCGTTATTAGTAGGGGGTGAGGGAACTGGTCAATGAGATGAAAGAGGGCGAAAAGCCAAAGCGTGCTCTCTGACTGTCCAGTGTGCCGGCCACCAACCAGCTCTGCCTCCCAGGAAATCACCCCATCCTCTCTGCACTGGATCTTCACTCATCCGTTAGATAATGTCTTTTGAGCTTATTCAGAGGTTTGTCCCAAGTGTTGTAGTTTGCCTGCATGTTGCTGATAAGTTCACAACCAAGCGTCTTGGGGAACAAGGGATTTTATTGTTGCTTATGATTGTTATTTTTTTTTTTTGGTCCTGCTTGTCAAAAGAACTTATGCCAACACCAGGTACTGAGGGAACTGACCACATCATATCTATTGCTGAGAGAGAAGCCTGGCAAGCTCACTTGCAAGTCTTCCAAGTATGCCAAAGAAAGCCAACTTACTGACCCAGCTAAAGGAGTTCAACAGTGAAATGGAATTCAGTGGTGTTACCAGCTTTCCCCATCTTATCATCAGCCCGGCATGGACTGAGTCTTCCCCATCAGACAGTCTCCTGCAGGTTTACTTAGGGCTCTCCTTAACTATTGGAGTTAAGTCTGCTCAGAGTTCAGTCTGCAGCTGGCTAGTTGGCACCTGTCTATCTAACTATCGTACTAAATAATTCTTCATTGCACTTAAATGTTCACCTTTTCAGCCGGCAAACTCATGGGAACTGTCTGTCTTCGTTCCTCCGCGTTGGGGTCATAGGCACATGCAGCCGTGCCCTGCTTTTCATGTGGATGCTGGGGATTTGACCTCAGGTTCTCAGGTCTTGATGCTTACAGAACAAGTGTTCTTCCTCACTGAACTTCCAGCCCCTGTGTTGCAGTTCACCTGTATGGTTGTTGACAAATGACCATCAAATAGTTTAAGGGAACAAAGGAGTTTATCTTCTTACTGATAGTCCAGTTACAGTCTGTCCAGCTTGACGGGAGAGCAAACACCAACACTAGGACCGAGGGAACTGGCCACACCATCTCTATGTAATGGCTGAGAGAGGGACGATCCTTAACTTGCCAGACCAGCCTGTCTGGCCAAGTGTACACAAGGGTGCCAAGTCTCTCAACCAGATGTCTGTATTTTATTCCAGGGCCTAATCCCGCCCACCATAGGCTGGGCCTTCCCCATCAGCTAGACAATCTCCTGCAGGCTTGCTCTGAGCTTAACACAGCCACTCATTCTCTACAAATGTGCCCAGAGCTCAAACCTCAACTGTCAAGTTGACACCTGTGCTTAACCATGATACCCTGCAAATAAATACTCTTTGTAAATCTATTTTTAATTTTAATTGCTTAACTTTAAAATTACACACTGAAAAAAAGCATATAATACATACTTCAAGTATGTTGCAAATAGTCTTTTTAAAATTGACATTATTTTAAACTTTCTTCTCTGAATATTTGATGAGGTCCAGCATTTTATCTTATCTATCCCTGTCTGTCTGTCTATCTCTTTGTCTATCTGTCTGTCTCTCTGCCTGCCTATCTATCTATCTATCTGTCTGTCTGTCTGTCTGTCTGTCTGTCTGTCTGTCTGTCTATCATCTATCTATCTATCTATCTATCTATCTATCTATCTATCTATCTATCTATCATCTATCTATCTGTGTGTGTATCAGAGGACACTGTGTGTACCCATGGAGTCCCATGGGTGACTTTGGGAATCATCCTGGATTGTTCTACTTCCTTTTTGCTTTTCTCTGACATTTCTCATGCTGTGCCTTCCAGGACCAGAAGTGCAAGTCATCGACATCTCTGCCTGGCATTTTTATGTAGGGTCTGGGATCCAAACTCAGTTCCTTCTATTTTTGAGGCAGAAACTTGATCCCTGAGCTATCTCTCCAGCCCTCTGTTTTACCACTTTTAATTTGCCTTTTGTATTTCATATTTGGCGAATCATCTATTCTCATCCTTTTAATCCTTTTTTGGTTTTTGATTTTGATTTTTTTAATTATTATGAATGTTAGAACACTATCTTTCCAACATATGTTGTTTTAAAATTTGGTATCGTGTTTTTGTAACAAATAATGATATTCTGCGGTTCATCTTGTTTCTGGTTAAACTGAGATAACCTTATTAGCTTCCTAGGGCTGCTATAGCAAAGTACCCTAAACTAGGTGATTTATGTAAATAAAATTTTATTGTGTCATAGTTCTGGAAGCTGGATGTCCAAAATCAAGGTGTCACAGGGCCTCGCTATCTAACACTGTGTCCCAGGGAACAAGCCCTTCCCTGCCTGCTGAGCTGCTGGTGTCTGCTCGTGCCTCTTGGCCTGGTGACTTCTCCCCGTGCGTCTCCACAGCTTCTTCCTTCAGTGTGTAACTGTGCAAGATTTTCCCTCTTTCATATTTATGTCACTTGTCTTGGCTTGGATTTGCCTAATGACTTCTTTTCAACCTGATTATTTGTGTAAAGATCCTGTTCTTTAGTAACAGTCCCTTGCTAGGTTTTTGCAGATAGGGTACCAACACATGTTTTCTGAAAGGCACAAAACAAACTCATCCCTGTCAGAGATGCTTACAGAGATTTTCATATATAAACATTTATCATTTATCAAGTTACCAGGTTTTTATTCTTTTCTCTTCTCTGCTGAATGACATTGGTAGTCTAATCCAACTTATTTGCAGTGTATTTTTATATGCATGTAACCAAAGATTATATCTTGTTTTTATGTGAATCAATGACTGGATATTGTAATCTAGATTTATAGTATTTAAAATAATTAAAATTATTTTCCTTAGGTCTTTTCAAAACACAGGTCTCCTTAATAGGTTTTGCCTAGAATATGGGAAGTCTATTTGAAGAAGAAGGAAATTTCTCTCTTGGGCTTTCCTTCTTGTGTCACAATGGTGCAATGGTTCTCATTAGGAGACATTCGAGTGCCCTTGATGAAAAATGAATGAACCCATGAGAGAATAAGAGTGGGATGATTGATGAGATAACTGAAAATATCAGAAAGAAACAAAGACTGGAAACAGATTTCTATGTTTCTTCTTTGGGGCCAGATCACGAGGACAGAAGAGAACAGATTCTCTAAGATCTGAACGCATGCAATGTTAGGGAGGGGGAGAAGGTAGAAGGAAGACTTAATTAGGGGAGGTACCCAAGGCTCAGCAGTTACCTACGAAAGGAAGTAAAGTGGGAAAAGAGCAAGAAAAAATTCCCTTCACTTAATGTATTTATTGGTTCCCTTTCTTCCGTCACTGGCAGGGTTACTGAGATGTACTTCCAAGTGAAAGAATTGAATGAAAAGGTGTCTTTTATAAAGGACTCTCTCCTGTCCTTGGACAGCCAGGTGGGACACCTTCAAGATCTCTCTGTCCTGACTGTGGATACTTTAAAGGTGCTTTCTGCTGTGGACACCTTGCAAGAGGATAGTGTTCTTCTGAACAAGAGAAAGCATTCTGCTTGCAGACAACACCCCCACAGCTGGACCAACGTCATGTGCACGAAAGTTCTGGGCAGCGTGGACATCTCCGGAGAGAAGAAATTCCAGTACCATAGCATGCCCCCTTCTTTGCTGCAGAACCTAGCTAGAAGCCAGCTTTCCCCAAGACTGCACAAGGGGTCCTTCCTGGAGATTACACACAGTAAGAAAGAGGCCTCGCACGTAGGAGAAGATCAGGAGAAGCAAGAAACAGAAACATGCACAGTCGCTTCTGGGGCGTCTCGTATCAGACACCCACCCTCTAAGTATGGTCAGTTTCTCCTGGTCCCTTCTTATGAGAAAAAAGTTCTTTCATCTGCAGAAACTGTTTCACCTCTGTCCAGACCAGCTAAGAATGTAAATGCATTGGTATCTGAACACATCCCTCAGAGTGAGATACCTGTTCCCGTGCCTGGGCAGACCCCTGTTGTTTCTGACCAGATGTTGCTGGCTGAGCCCAAAGAACAGCCTGAACTGGGTCCAGAAATGTCCAACAGACACGGCAAGGCAGAGCAGGGTCCACTCACTTTGAGTTGCATACCCGATCCCACAACAATGATCTCTGCCCCTTCCCGAGACGTGGGCATGCAAACTGGAGGAGGATATATGAACTGGGCATTTTCAGAAGGTGATGAAATTGGAGTGTTTAGTTTCAAGAAGTGGCACAGCTGCTTGCCCTCCACTTGCACCTGTGATTCCATTGAGGGCAGTGACTCCACCCAGAGGGGACGATGCTCAGTGCAGATCCAAGGCAGGTCCCTGCTGGCTGACCCGAGAAGACTGGCTCAGAGCAGTGGCTGTTCCGTGGTGAGACCCTGGCTGTCACCCAGAAAAGCTTCCTGGACCAATCGTCTCCTCACGGACAGACCTCATGTGAGGAGTCACAGTTTTAGACTCCGCAAGGAGGAGAAACTGACGAAGACCCGTAAGAGCAACAGTAAGTCGACCAAGTGCTGTTTCCCACTGCTCCTGTTCTCAAATGTCTGTGACGCTCGCGTGCATCATCGTTCTCGTCCTCTCAACCCTCTCTAAAACAAAATCGTCCTTCTGTTCTGCTGCCAACCATCTCATGGACACCGCTTCTCTTTTAGGTCACTCAAGATCCTCAGAGGCAGTGTCAGCATGGATCAAAGCAAAAATGCTCACCAAGGACAGGAGACCATCAAAGAAGAGGAGGACTCAAGGGTTGCAGGTGCCCGTAAGTGTCCTGTCTTTATGCTTCATCTTTCTTTGGCTTTTCTTTAAAGTGTCCCGGATAGACACGAATTAATGTCTTGGGCAGAGTGAAGCTTCTCAGATGAATGTCAAAGCAGATGCACTTTGGACATCTCCTCACATGTCAAAATTATGTTTGGATCACTACCAGTGTTGGCCATTCCAAGAGAGTCGGAATGAATGACATGTTTTTATTTCTCTTTGGGTGAATAATTGGAAGAGGGACGCCAGACTCAGTTCTTTGCTTTTGCCATGTGGGCTTCTGGGGATGAGACTCAAGTTGCCAGGGTGTGAGGAGGCATCTTTCCTGCTGAGCCATATATATATATATATATATATATATATATATATATATATATATATATATAACATGTTTATTTATTTATTTAGTGTGTGTGTGTGTGTGTGTGTGTGTGTGTGTGTGTGTGTGTGTCAGAGGGCACTGTGTGCCCCTGTGGAGGACCAAGGGTGACTTCAGGAATCATCCCGGGTTGCTTCTACCTCCTTCTTGCCTCCCTCTAGTACTTCCCAGGCTCTGTCTACCAGAGCTGGAAGTGGAGGCCACTGCAATTTCTACATGGGACCTGGGATCCAAACTCAGGATCTTCTTTTTTTTTTGATGGTTACTTTGTTGGGTTTATTTTTATTTATTTATTTTTTTATTTCTGCTCATACAAACTTAACAGGTACACTGGTCCCCTCCCTCCCTCCACCCTCCCTCTGAACCTCCCTGCTCCTCCCTCCCTTCCCCCCTCTCTCCCCATCCCTCAGTGCCTTCCCCCCTCCCCCATCCCCTGGAAAATCCTTTAATGTGCATGCCAAACTCTCCTCTGGGTCCTCCTCTCCGATGAAGTGCAGGGACCCAGCGGCATTTCCCAGAACCCTTTCCTGTGTTCCCCTTAAGCTTAGGAACACTACTGTGGCTGTCAATCCCTTGCCTCCAAGGATCCTAGTGCCTTTAGTCCATGCTAGATTTTGTGGGGTCAATAATGTGTTGGACATAGCGCAGATCATGCAAAGTCCTATTACGATTGCTTTGGCCCTAACTTGTATGGAGTATCTTGCATATCATTACTCCTCCCATCCTTGTGTTCTTACAATCTTACTGCCCCCTCTTCCGCAAATTTTCCTGAGCTCCAGGATGGGGAAAGATTAGGCTGACCTAGTTCCAGGTGGTTGATATAGAGTCTCTGATGTTCTGAATTATAGGTTTGTTGATTTTTTTAGTTGTGCTGCTCCTGCAATGCCCTTGGCTCCATCCTGATGGGTATTGAGTGTCACCCCTTGGCCAGAGATAAAAACCTGTTAAATTAGAATCTCGTTATGAGAGTAGATTCAAAGATAGATGGAATAAGAGTAGGAGACTGCAGTGGGGGGGGGGGTCAGTCTCCATTTGCACAATGGTTACCTTCTATCTGCCAGACTCTATGCCCTCCCCTTCTGGTGAGATCATACCCCATCAGTTGAAAATGATCAGGAAGGAAAGTCTGTGAACTTAACCAGATGTCTCATTACTTACTTGCAGTCCTTGATGGTGGCCTATTTTCTCTGCTGTAACATGGTCCCCTCTCCCCTTGTTTCTGGTGGGGTCCTCCTTCCCCATCCTTCCTGTTTATAATCTTTGCAATCACTGTAGGTATTACAGAGATTTGTCTTTGAATGTGTCTCTAAGTGAGTTTGGTACTAGCATCCACCTATTAGAGAGTACAGATGGCACTTAATTTTCTGTGTCTGGAATACTGGACTCAATATAATTGCTTCTAATTCCACCCATTTCCCGGCAAATTGCATTAATTCATCATTTTTGATGGCTGAGTAGTATTCCATTGTATAAATGTACCACATTTTCCTTATCCACTTGTCAACTGTTGGACATTTGGGTTGATTCCATGACTTTGCTATTGTAAACAGTGCTGCTATGAACATGGTCATGCTTGTGCTATTGAGGTGAATTTTTGCTGTATGGGGGGTTAGTCCCAAAAGTGGAATAGCTGGGTCATATGGCATTTCAACCTTTAATTTTTTAAAGAATCGCCAGATGGCTCGCCAGAGTGGTTGTATGAGCCTGCATTCCCACCAGCAATGTAGGAGAGTTCCCCTCTCTCCACATCCTCTCCAACATTTGGTATTGTTTATATTGTGGATTTTTGCCACAGGGGTGAGATGATATCTCAGGGAAGTTTTGATTTGCATTTCCCTGATGGCTAAGGATGTGGAGCATTTTCTAAGATATTTGTTAGATCTTTTAATTTTGTCCTTGGTAAAGTTTCTTTTAAGTTCCAAGGCCCATTTTTTAATTGGGCTATTTGTCTCCTTGGTGTTTAGTTTTCTTTCTTTGTGCACTCTGTATAATAGAGCTCTATCAGATATGTAGTTAGTGAAGATTTTCTCCCATTTTGTGGCTTGCCTTTGTGCTCGAGTTATAATCTCTTTATCTGAACAGAAGCTCTTTAATTTCACAAGATCCCATCTGTTGAGTGTTGGTTGTAGTGACTGTGCTATTGGATGTCCGTTTAGGAACTGTTGGCCTAGTCCAATCAGCTCAAGGGAGTTCCCTACCCTTTCAACTATGGTTTTTATAGTCTCCAAACTCAGGACCTTCTGCTCAGAGTCTTAACCCCTGAGCCATCTCTCCAGCTCCCCCCCTGTTTTTTTGGGTGAATGTGTGTGTGTATGGGTGTGTATACTAGAGGTACTTGAGCGTGTATGTTTATGGAAGTGCGAAGATGACATCAGGAAACATCCTGGATTGTTCTGCCTCCTTATTGCTTTGCTCTGGAGTATCCCAGACTTGGCTTTCCAGGGCCAAAGTGCAAGCCACCACCATTTCCTCCCATCATTTTTACAGGAGACCTGGGGATCAGAATTGAGGTTCTTTTGTTTGTGAGGCAAAGGCTTTAGCTTCTGAGCCCTCCAGTCCCCTGTCCCCCACACAGCCTATGAGTGTGTCCCTGTTTTGTATCCCCACTTACCTTTAAGATACTCAGTCTTTTAAATAGTAGCCACACTAACAAGAGTGTGGTTCTTTTCCTTTTTGAGATTAGTCAACTTTAATGAGCTAAGGAAACTTTTCTTGTGTTTGCCATCTTAATCCTTTCTGGGTGATATATCTGTTAGGATTTTTTTTAGATTTTGGGCATTGGGTTGTTTTCTTACTATAAAATTATAAATGTTTTTCATTTAATCTAGCCCTTTTTTAAGATACATGTTTTTGCAAATATTTTCTCACAGTTGTTGACTTGCCTTTTCCATTTTCATAATATGCTTAGAAATGTGGAATTTTTATCAAGAGCTTGACATTTTTCTTCTGTAGTTTAAGTTTCTTTTTTTTGCCAAACCCAAGATGACCAAAATTTTTGTCTTATATTTTCTTCTACATGTTCTATGCTTCTAGTTTTTACATGAGATCTAGAACCATTTTGAGATAATTTTTATATATAGGTACAGGTAAAGATTGAGTTCTCTTCTCCTTTGTAGATATCAAAAATTCCTATCATTTTTGGTAAGAATAAGAAAGATGACTTTTTTTGTTGTTAGCATCATTGTCAAAAGTTAATTATTTAGATCCACATATTATTATAGATACACAGTTTTGTATATCATCAATAATGATTATGTAGATCCACAGGATGTGTGGATCTTTTTCTGCCTTATGTCAATGCCATGCATTTTATTTATTTATTTATTTATTTATTCATTTATTTATTCCCTAGTTTTACAACTGTATTGAGTTCTTATCCTTGCTTCCCTCCATCCCCCTCCAATGCCATGCTTTCTTGACTGTTGCAACTTCACAATAAATTGTAAATTGCTTAAGAAGGAAAATTTTATTTTTCAAGAAGTGACTTGGCTATTTTATGTTCTTTGTATTACCATATAGATTTAGACTCAGACTATTAGTTTTTGCAGAGAAGTCTTGTGGGATATGGAATAGAATTGTTCTGAATCTGTATACTGGTTCTGGGGAGATTACAGCCGTATCTCATCTGATCAATGAACATGATATATTTGTGCTCTATTAGGTCTTTTTGAATTCCGCTGAATAATTCTTTGTAGTTTTTGTTGTATAGGTCTTGAACATCTTTTGTTACATATGTATCTAATTTTGTTTCAACATTTTACTGCAATCACAGTTAATTTAAAATTTAAATTTATTATCGTTTGTATGTACATACCCAAACACACACAAAACCTTGATTTTGCATTTCACAATCTTGCTAAACTCACTTATGTTTGTAATTTTTGGATAGTTTATCTATAACAGTCTATATATAAATGATATTTACCATGAAGCTTTATTTTAAGTATTCTTTTAAAATCTGGGCCTGTTTTATTTTTTGTTTCTTGCGTGATTACATTGGCTACCATCTTTAGTACTATATGGAATAGAATTGGTAAAAATGTTTATGTTTTCTCATTTTTTTTAAATTTCAGCTCATACAAACTTATTAGGTACACCAGTTCCCTCCCTTCCTCCTCCTCCCCCCGTACCCCCTTGCTCCCCCTCCCCACCCTTCTCCCTCCCCATCCCCCAGTGCCTCCCGCCCCAATTCCCAGAGAGTCCTTTCTTGTGCATGTCTGATTTTCCTCTGGGCCCTCCTCTCCGATGACGTACAAGGACCCAGTGGCCTTTCCCTGAATCCTTTCCCGTGTTCCCCTTAGGTATAGGAACACTGCTGTGGCTGCCAATCCTTTACCTCCAAGGCTCTTGGTGCCTTTCGCAGATGCTAGACTTTGTGAGGTCAACAGTGTGTTGGACAATGCGCAGGGCATGTAAAGTGCAATTATGATTGCTTCAGCCCTAACTAGTATAGAGTATCTTATATATCATTGCTCCTCCCATCCTTTTGCTCTTACACTCTTACTGCCCCCTCTTCCGCAAATTTCCCTGAGCTTCAAGATGGGGAGAGACTAAGCTGGCCTAGTTCTAGGTGGTTGATATAGAGTCTCTGAAGTTCTGGATTGTGGTTTGTTGATTTTCTTTTGCAGTTTTGCTGCTCCTGCAATGCCCTTCACTCCATCCTGGTGGGCATTGTATGTTACCCCCTGGCCAGAGACAAAAAGCTGTTAGAGTCTTGTGATAAAAGCACATTCAAAGGTAGATGTAATAAAAGTGGGAAACCACAGTGAGGGAGGGGTCTATCACCCATTTGCAAAATGGTTACTTTTTATCTGCCAGACTATATGCCCTCCTCTTCTGGTGAGATCACACCCCCTCAGTAGTAAATGATCAGGAACAAAAGTCTGTGAACTTAATCAGATGTCTCATTACTTATTTGGGTCCTTGGTGGAGGCCTATTTTCCCTGCTGTAACATGGTCCCTTCTCTCCTTGTTTCTGGTGTGGCCCTCCTACCCCATCCCTCCTGTTCATAATCCTTGGAATTACTATCTCTAGGTGGGCTGGGTGGGTTTGGTACTAGGAGCCACCTATTAGGGAGTACATACGGCACTTAATTTTCTGGGTCTGGGATACTTCGCTTAATATAATTGTTTCTAATGACATCCATTTCCCGGCAAATTCCAGTAATTCATCATTTTTGATGGCTGAGTAGTACTCCATTGTATAGATGTACCACCGTTTCCTTATCCACTCGTCAACTGTTGGACCTTTGGGCTGATTCCATGACTTTGCTATTGTAAACAGTGCTGCTATGAACATGGTAGTGCTTGTGCTATCGAGGTGAACCTCTGCTGTATGGGGGGTTATTCCCAAAAGTGGAATAGCAGGGTCATATGGCATTTCAATCTTTAATTTCTTTAAGAATCTCCAGACGGCTCGCCAGAGTGGCTGTATGAGCCTGCATTCCCACCAGCAATGTAGGAGAGGTCCCCTCTCTCCACATCCTCTCCAACATTTGTTGTTGTTTGTATTGTGGATTTTTGCCATCCTGATGGGGTGAGATGATATCTCAGGGAAGTTTTGATTTGCATTTCCCTGATGGCTAAGGAAGTGGAGCATTTTTTCAGATATTTGTTAAACATTTTAATTTCATCCCTGGTAAAGATTCTTTTAAGTTCCAGGGCCCATTTTTTAATTGGGCCATTAGTTTCCTTGGTGTTTAGTTTTCTAAGTTCTTTGTGCACTCTGGACAGCAGAGTTCTATCAGATGTGTGGTTAGTGAAGATTTTCTCCCATTCTGTGGGTTGCCTTTGAGCTCGTGTTATAATCTCTTTATCTGAACAGAAGCGCTTTAATTTCACAAGATCCCAACTGTTGAGAGTTGGTAGCAGTGACTGTGCCATTGGATGTCTGTTTAGGAACTGTTGGCCTAGCCCAATCAGCTCGAGGGAGTTCCCTATCCTTTCAACTATGGTTTTTATAGTCTCTGGCCTGATATCAAGGTCCTTGATCCATTTGGAATTAAGTCTTGTACATGGTGACAAGTACGGGTCCAGCTTTAATCTTCTGCATGTGGAGATCCAGTTTTGCCAGCACCATTTGTTGAAGATGCTGTTCTTTTTCCATTGGATTCTTTGGGCCCCTTTGTCAAAGACCAAATGGCTGTAACTTTGTGGGCTTCTATCTGGGTCTTCAATCCTTATCCATTGATCTGTGTGTCTATTTTGGAGCCAGTACCAGGCTGTCTTTATAACTATGGATTTGTAGTACAGACTTAGGTTTGGTATGGTAATACCTCCAGCTGTGTTTTTGTTACTCAGGATTGTTTTTGCTATCCTGGGTCTTTTGTGCCTCCATATGAACTTTGAGATTGTTTGGTCAACTTCTTTGAAGAATTGCTTTGGGATTTTTTTTTTTTTAAAGTCAATTTTTTTTATTATTATTATGTATTCAACTGTGTGCACATGCGTGTGTATGTGCGTGCGTGCGTGTCTGTGTGTGTATGTCTGTGTATGTGTAGAACCACGGACGAATTCACGAACCACCATGGGCGCCTCCACCTCCTTCTGCCCCCGGATTCACAGGCTCCGCCCTACCAGGACCGGAAACGCAGGCCGCCCCTGCTTCTGCCTGGCGTCTATACGTGGGATCTGGGATCCGAACTCAGGACCTTCCGCCTGCAAGGCGGAGGCTTAACCCCTGAGCCACCTCTCCAGCCCCATGCTTTGGGATTTTGATTGGTATAGCATTGAATCTGTATATTGCTTTTGGTAGGATGGTCATTTTTACGATGTTGATTCTGCCAATCCAGGAACAAGGGAGGTTTTTCCACCTTCTGGTGTCTTCTGCTATTTCTTTCTTTAGGGTTTTAAAGTTTTCATTGTAAAGGTCTTTTACGTCCTTAGTTAGGTTTATACCAAGGTATTTCATTTTTTTAGGGGTTATAGTAAATGGTATTGTTTCTCTCAAGGCTTTTTCACTTCTTTCATTCTGGGCATATAGGAAGGCCTCTGATTTTTGCACATTTATTTTGTATCCTGCCACCCTACTGAACTTCTCAATTAGTTCCAGGAGCTTCCTGGTGGAGTTTTTGGGATCACTCAGGTATAAGATCATGTCATCTGCAAATAGGGATAGCTTGACTTCTTCGTTGCCGATTTGAATCCCCTTTATGTCCCTTTCTTGTCTTATGGCTTCAGCTAAGACTTCAAGTACAATATTGAATAGAAGTGGTGAGAGTGGACAGCCTTGTCTAGTTCCTGATCGAAGTGGGAATGCTTCCAATTGTTCCCCATTGAGCATAATCCTTGCTGTGGGCTTGTTGTATATAGCTTTTATTATATTGATTAAGGTTCCTTCCATTCCCACTGTCTCTAGCGTTTTGATCATAAAAGGCTGTGGGATCTTGTCAAAAGCTTTTTCTGCATCTATCGAGAGTATCATGTGGTCTTCGACTTTGGACTGGTTTACATGATGAATTACATTTATTGATTTGCGTATGTTGAACCAACCTTGTGTGCCGGGGATGAAGCCTACTTGGTCCCCATGAATGATCTTTTTAATATGTTTTTGAATCCGATTTGCTAAGACTTTTTTGAGAATCTTTGTGTCTGTGTTCATCAGGGAGATAGGCCTATAGTTTTCTTTTTTAAGTGAATCTTTATTAGGTTTTGGGATTAAAACGATATTAGCTTCATAGAAGCAATTTGGTAGTGTTCCTTCCTTTGCTATTTGATGGAACAGTTTAAGGAGTATTGGTGTTATTAACTCCTTAAATGTCTGGTAGAACTCTGTGCTGAATCCATCTGGTCCAGGACATTTTTTGGTGGGAAGATTCGAGATTACTTCCTCAATTTCCTTATATGTTATAGGACTATTTAAATAATTCACAACTTCCTGATTCAATTTAGGTAAGTTGTGTTTACTTAGAAATTCATCCATCTCTTTTGTGTTGTCAAACTTCACGGAGTATAAGTTTTTGAAATATGATGTTATAATTCTCTGGATTTCTTGGGTATCAGTAGTGATAACTTAATTTGGGTTTTCTTTCTCTTGCTTTTGGTTAGTTTAGTTAGGGATGTATCAATCTTGTTGATTTTTTCAAAGAACCAGCTTTTTGACTGGTTGATTTTTTCTATCGTTTTCTTAATCTCAATTTCAGATATTTCTCCCCTTATTTTGCTAATCTCCTCTCTTCTACTACTTTTGGGATCAGATTGCTCTAGTTTCTCTAAAGCTTTAAGCTGCATTGTTAAGTTGTTTATTTCTGATGTTTCCATTTTTTTGACATAGGCATTAAGAGCTATGAACTTACCTCTTAGAACAGCTTTCATTGTGTCCCAGAGATTTTGGTAAGTTGTATTTTTGTTATCATTCACTTTCAGGAAATCTTGAATTTCCTTTTTAATTTCTTCCTGAATCCAGTTCTCATTCAGCATCATAGTGTTAAGTTTCCAGGAGTTAGTGTATTTTCTCTTGTTTGATGTGTTGTGGATGTCCAGCTTTAGGCCGTGGTGGTCTGATAGGGCACAGGTTAGAATTTCAACTTTCTTGTATATGTGTAGATTCATTTTGTGGCCCAATATGTGATCTATTTTGGAGAAAGTTCCGTGTGCTGCTGAGAAAAATGTGTATTCTTTGGTGCGTGGGTGAAAAGTTCGATAGAGATCTGTAAGGTCCATTTCTTTCAGGGTTTGATTAAGTTCCAAAGTGTCTCTGTTAAGCTTTTGACCTGTTGATCTATCCCATGTTGAGAGGGCTGTGTTGAAGTCCCCAAGAATTATCGTTTGGGGGTTGATTTCTTGCTTTAGACGCTGTAGGGTTTTCTTAATGAATGTGGAGGGGCCCGTATTGGGTGCATATATATTCAGTATTGTGAAGTCTTCCTGGTGAATTGTACCTGTGACTAAAATGTAGTATCCATCCGTGTCTCTTATAATTTTCTTTGGTTTGAAATCCACTTTGTCTGATAGCATAATGGCTACCCCTGCCTGTTTTCTGCTTCCATTTGCTTGTAGAATCGTTGACCAGCCTTTTATTTTTAGAGCGTGCCTATCTTTTGTGGTGAGATGGGTTTCCTGCAGGCAGCAGATTGATGGATTGTGATTTTTGATCCAAGTTTGTAGTCTGTGTCTCTTGATCGGTGAATTAATTCCATTAACATTTAGTGTTATAATGGAGAAACTATTAATTCTAGATATTTATTATGTTTAGTAGCTTTTATAAGTATATTGCTTCGCTTTTAATGGTGTTATATTTGCCTTCTGTTCTCCTGGATATGCCTGTTTTTTTCTTCACGCTTGAGTATCATTTCTAGCATTTTTTGAAGGCCTGGTTTGGTGGACATGTATCCCTTAAAGTTGTCTTTGTGCTGGAAAATTTTTCTTTCTCCCTCGATCATGACTGATAGTTTTGCAGGGTAAATCAGCCTGGGTTGACATTTTTGCTCATTCAATACTTGAAGTATGTCTCTCCAAGCTCTTCTTGCTTTTACTGTTTCAACTGAGAAGTCATTTGTTATTTTAATAGGTTTACCTTTAAAAGTGACTTGTTTTTTCTCCCTTGAAGCTCTCAGCACCAGTTCTTTATCTTGAATTTGGAGTGTTTTAACTATTATTTGCCGTGGCGTGCTTCTATTTTGGTCGTATCTGTTTGGGGTGCAGAATGCCTCTTGTATATGGATGGGCCTCTCTTTTTTTAGATGAGGAAAGTTTTCCTTCATGATCGTTTGAAAAATTTCCTCAGGGGTGGTATTTTGAGATTCTTGCTCTGGTATTCCATGAATACGCATGTTGGGCTTCTTCAGGGTGTCCCATATCTCCTGGTTATTTCTCTCAAGTATCATTTTGGCTTTAACAACCTCTTCCATTGAGCTGGTTAATACTCCCACTTTATCTTCAAGGTCTGAAATTCTGTTTTCTGCTTCATTAGTTCTGTTGATAAGACTCTCTGTGGCGTTCTGGGTTGAAGATAACTTGTCTTTTAGCTCAGTTTTAAACTCTGCTTGAGTTTGTTTTAACTGCTCTATGCCAGTTTTTGTTTCTTGCACTGTTTTTCTCAACTCCTCCAGATGTCTGTTGTGTTCCTCTTCAAAGCGATTGATTCGATTATGTAATTCCTCCTGGATTTCCTCTTTCATATTTTGAAAGACCTTATCCTGGGTGAGGCTTTCTTGGCCTTTTTCCGCGGGTTTGTTCTTGTTGGAGTCTAACATTATGGGATTAATTTCTTTAGTGGGAAATTTGTTTACTTGAGTGGTGCTTCTCATGGATTTGCACTTTGACTTTGGCATTGTCATTTTAATTCTTAAGATCTCTCAATTTCACTAAACTGAATTATTTGGCCTGGGGTCCTGGTGGGTGGACGGGGGCGGAGACTTACCTAGGGCGCGGGGTCAGGCCCGGCTGGACCACGCGTGCGCGTCCCGACCAGCGGAGCGGGATGGGGTGTAAGTCGGCGCAGTTCTATTTAACCCGAGGGCAGCTGGGGCGGGGCCCGGACGCATGGTAGGTCCTCCTCGTCCCTCGGCCCCCGCACGCGGCTCCGGCTGGATGGTGGGAGTCGAAGCCGGGTCCCTGTGGGCTGACCTGGGGTCCTGGTGGGCGGGGCCCGAACAGGGACTTACCTAGGGCGTGGGGTGAGGCCCGGCTGGACCCGCGCGTCCCGACCGGCGGAGTCGGGTGGGGTGAAAAGGGAGCTTTTCTCATTTTTTTAACGTTATAGGCTATGGAACCTGGGGTCTTGTGTTCTCCTTTATTTTTGCTCATTGGAGAAAACATTTAATCTTTTTATGCATTTTTTATTATTATTTCCGCTCATATAAACTTAATAGGTACACCAGTTCCCTCCCTCCTTCCTCCTCCCCCCGAACCACCTGCTCCCCCTCCCCTTACCCCTACCTCCCCATTCCCCAGTGCCTCCCGCCCCAATTCCCAGAGAGTCCTTTATTGTGCATGCCTGACTCTCCTCTGGGCCCTCCTCTCCAATGACGTACAAGGACCCAGTGGCATTTCCCTGAACCCTTTCCTGTGCTCCCCTTAAGCATAGGAACACTACTGTGGCTGTCAATCTCTTGCCTCCAAGGATCTTGGTGCCTTTAGCAGATGCTAGACTTTGTGAGGTCAATAGTGTTTTGGACATTGTGCTGGGCATGCAAAGTCCAATTATGATTGCTTTGGCCCTAACTTGTGTGGAGTATCTTGCAAATCATTGCTCCTCCCATCCTTTTGCTCTTACAATCTTACCACTCCCTCCTCCGCAAATGTCCCTGAGCTTCAGGATGGGGAGAGATTAGTCTGGCCTAGTTCTAGGTGGTTGATATAGAGTGTCTGAAGTTCTGGATTGTGGTTTGTTGATTTTCTTTTGCAGTTTTGCTGCTCCTGCAATGCTCTTCACTCCATCCTGGTGGGCATTGTATGTCACCCCCTGGCCAGAGACAAAAAGCTGTTAAACTGGAGTCTTGTTATAAGAGCACATTCAAGGGTAGATGTAATGAAAGTAGGAAACCTCAGTGAGGGAGGGGTCAATCACCCATTTGCAAAATGGTTACTTTTTATCTGCCAGACTATATACCCTCCCCTTCTGGTGAGATCATACCCCCTCAGTTGTAAATGATCAGGAATGAACGTCTGGAACTTAACCAGGTGTCACATTACCTATTTGCAGTCCTTGATGGAGGCCTATTTTCTCTGCTGTAACATAGTCATTTCTCTCCTTGTTTCTGGTGTGGCCCTCCAACCCCATCCCTCCTGTTCATAATCCTTGCAATTACTGTAGGTAATACATAGATTTACCTGTCTCAAGGTGGGCTGGGTGGGTTTGGTACTAGAAGCCACCTATTAGGGAGTACATACGGCGCTTAATTGTCTGGGTTTGGGATACTTCACTTAATATAGTTGTTTCTAATGACATCCATTTTCTGGGAAATTCCAGTAATTCATCATTTTTGATGGCTGAGTAGTACTCCATTGTATAGATGTTCCACATTTTCCTTATCTACTCGTCAACTGTTGGATATTTGTGTTGATTCCATGACTTTGCTATTGTAAACAGTGCTGCTATGAACATGGTCGCACTTGTGCTATTTTTACCATAAATGCCTAGTACTGGGATGGAAATAATGCTTTCTATCTCTGATTTTATCAGAATCCTTGGCAAACGCTTTTTCTGTATTGACTTAGATGATTGGGCTTTCTTCTTCTTTACATTAATTGGTTTTATAATGGTAGAATTAATATTCAGAATATTAAATCAGTCTTGCCAGGATGAATTCCACTTGGTCATATATGTATTTACATGTTACATTAATTTTGTTAGTTTTTGAAATTTAATATCTTGAGGGATATATATATCTTACTTGATTTTTAAAAATTTTGTATATGTGTATGTGTACGTGTGTATATGTGCATATGCATGTGGCATATGTGCGGTGTTTGTATGAGTGCACATACAGAGGCTAGAGGAGCATGGTGAGTATCCTGCTCTTTTACTCTTTACTTTTATTTCCTTGAGATGGGGTCTCTCACTAACCTGGAGGCTGGAAGCCAGTGGTCCTTGTGTCTCTGTGCTAGAGCTACAGAATGTGCCACTGTGCCAGGATCTTTTTATTTTTTTCTAGTTTTCATGCAGTTCTGGGATGTGAACTCAGGTCCTCATGCTGGTGGGTGAGTGTTCTTACCCACCAGCCATCTCCCAACCAAAGAATATTCATCTCCAGCTCTCTTTTTTTTTGTGTGTGTTTTTTTTATTAAAAATTTCATTATACATTTTAAAATTTTTTACCAGTTCCCTCCCTCCCCCCTCCTCCCCCCGAACCCCTTCCTCCCCCTCCCCTTCCCCCAGTGCCTCCCCCCCAATTCCCAGAGAGTCCTTTATTGTGTACGCCTAACTCTCCACTGGGTCCTCCTCTCCGATGACATATAAAGGACCCAGTGGCATTTCCATAAGCCCTTTCTCTTGTTCCCCTTAAGCATAAGATCACTACTATGGCTGTCAATCCCTTGCCTCCAGGGGTCTCGGTGCCCTTAACAGATGCTAGACTTTATGAGGGCAACAGTGCGCTGGACATTGCGCAGGGCATGCAAAGTCCCATTATGATTGCTTTGGCCCCAACTATTGTTGAGAATCTTGCAAATCGTTGCTCCTCCCATCCTTTTGCTCTTACAATCTTACCGCCCCCTCTTCCGCAAATGTCCCTGAGCTCCAGGATGGGGAGAGATTAGGCTGGCCTAGTTCTATGTGATTGATATAGAGTCTCTGAAGTTCTGGATTGTGGTTTGTTGATTTTTTTTTGTAGTTTTGCTGCTCCTGCAATTCCCTTCACTCCATTCTGCTGGGCACTGTATATCACCCCCTCGCCAGAGACAAAAAGCTGTTAAACTGGAGTCTTGTTGTAATAGCACATTCAAGGGTAGATAATAAGAGTAGGAAACCTCAGTGAGGGAGGGGTCCATCACCCATTTGCAAAATGATTACTTTTTATCTGCTAGACTATATGCCCTCCCCTTCTGGTGAGATCAGGAAAGAACGTCTGTGAACTTAACCAGGTTTCTCATTACTTTCTTGCAGTCCTTGATGGAGGCCTATTTTCTCTGCTGTAACATGGTCCCCTCTCTCCTTGTTTCTGGTGTGGCCCTCCTAACCCATCTCTCTTGTTCATAATCCTTGCAATTACTGTGTTACATAGGTTTACTTTTGAGTGAGTACCTGGGTGAGCACAGTCACTGCTACCAACTCTCAACAGTTGGGATCTTGTGAAATTAAAGAGCTTCTGTTCAGATAAAGAGATTGTCACACGAGCTCAAAGGCAACCCACAGAATGGGAGAAAATCTTCACTAACCACATATCTGACAGAGCTCTACTGTCCAGAGTGCACAAAGAACTTAGAAAATTAAACTCCAAGGAAAACACTGGCCCAATTAAAAAATGGGCTCTGGAACTTTAAAGAAACTTTACCAGGGATGAAATTAAAATGTCTAACAATTATCTTAAAAAATGCTCCACTTCCTTCGCCATCAGGGAAATGCAAATCAAAACTTCCCTGAGATATCATCTCACCCCGGTCAGGATGGCAAAAATCCACAATACAAACAACGACAAATGCTGGAGAGGATGTGGAGAGAGGGGAACTCTCCTACATTGTTGGTGGGAATGCAGGCTCATACAGCCACTCTGGCGAGCCGTCTGGAGATTCTTAAAGAAATTAAAGATTGAAATGCCATATGACCCTGCTATTCCACTTTTGGGAATAACCCCCCATGCAGCAGAGGTTCGCCTTGATAGCACAAGCTCGACCATGTTCATAGCAGCACTGTTTACAATAGCAAAGTCATGGAATCAACCTAAATGTCCAACAGTTGACGAGTGGATAAGGAAAGTGGTACATCTATACAATGGAGTACTACTCAGCCATCAAAAATGATGAATTACTGGAATTTGCTGGGAAATGGATGTCATTAGAAAGAATTATATTAAGTGAAGTATCCCAAACCCAGAAAATTAAGCGCCGTATGTACTCCCTAATAGGTGGCTCCAGCTCTCTTTACTGCAGTGTCTTTGATTTGGACATCAAAATGGCACCGAACTTACTGAGTCAGGAAGTGTGTCTTCAGTGTTCAGTGAGTTTGCGTCCCTCCCTCCTGTCCCTTCTTTCTTCCTTTAGCTCTTTTATGAGACGTGCTGTCATTAGGTACTGCAGACTGGCCTGGAATTCATGATTCTCTTGCCTCAGCCTCCCAGATGTTATGATTACAGTAATCCTCTTTTGTTTGTTGTTGGCTGTTGGATCTGTAGTGACACCATTTGTTTTATTCTGAATATTTGAAGTTTCTGTTTTCATTCTTTGTTTTATGATCAGGCTGGGTTTATATGTTCCATTGATCTTCTCAAAGAAGTGACTCAATTTCATTGATTACCTGACTTCCCAACACGTTTTTCTGCTCTTGTTTTCTTCAGGGTTGATTTGCTCTTTCTAGTTGGTTGAGGCAAAAACTTGGTCAATGATTTGGGACTTTCTTCTTTTCTATGATGGGTGTTCAGTGCTGTAAAATTCTTGCCAAGTAGTACATCTACTTCACCCTTCAGATTCTATTGCCGTTGTCATTGTAACCCTATGAATGATATTAGATTTATTGCTAGGATATCACTGTCTGAATTGCCAGTTTTGCAAGAATTCACCTTTCATGTTTTTCATGTCTTTTTAAAATTTATTATTTATTCAATTGTGTGTGTGTGTGTGTGTGTGTGTGTGTGTGTGTGTGTGTGTGTGTAGAACCACGGGAGAATTCGGGAACCACCATGGACGCCTCCACCTCCTCCTTGTTTACTCTGCTCTGGGATTCACAGGCTCCGTCCTACCAGGACCAGAATGCAGGCCGCCCCTGCTTCTGCCCAGCGCCTATACGTGGGGTCTAGGATCTGAACTCAGGACCTGCTGCCTGCAAGGCAGAGGCTTAACTCCTTAGCTACCTCTCCAGCCCCCTGTTTTTCATGTCTTGTTTCATTTTTTCTGGTTCACACGTACTTTTTCCCCTCTAAACAATTGAAATGCTTAAAAATACTTTAGCTCTTTTTTTTTTTTTCCCTCAACAAGAAGTAGCAGTAGGGGCTGGTGAGATAGCTTAGCAGTCAAGGCACCTGCTTGTAAACCTGTCAACTTGAATTTCATCCCTGGAATCCCATGTGGTGGAAGGGGAGAACCAAGTTTCAAATTCTGATCTCCATCTCTGTGTATCATGGCATACATATGTGCACTTCACTCTCAAATAAATAAACAATAAATAAATAAAAGTAGATAAATAAAAAATAATTGATGTTAATAAAAGAAGCAGAGGTAAAGTGACTTATATGGAGACAGTCATATAAAATCGTCTCTTAGGGGAGAGACTTAGCTTGCTAAAGAAGTCTTCCATCTCTGGGAAAATGCTTTGTCCAGCCAGAATCCCACAGAACCTACATCTAAGGGGATTTATTTTTGGAATTGTTCAAATTGTTCAAATTTGCATTTGTTTACTGCTTTCCAAATTACCAGTTAGCCCATCAGTTCTGTGCCCATGGAAGGATGTAAGACAGGCAGGCATACTATGTTACTGGCTTCAGTGATGGAGAGAATGAAAGATGAAAATATTGAATAACTTGCTCCAAGTATACACAGGTTGTACCTCACAGGGTAGAATTCCAACCTTTTCCCCACCCTCTATATTGTGTTTATCAAAATCTAATCAGCAGGCTGAGCTTTCCCTAGGAGTTCACTAGAGATTCAAATCCCCCCTCCCAAGAGAAATCTGGGGGGCGGAGCTCAGTGACTTTGTGGTTTCACCCCTGCTCCTGAGTCCCTGTCACCCCATCCCTCACCCTACCCTGAGATTCAGGTCCTGCTCCACATTCTGGATTTTAGTCATGACAGCAAAGGGAATACGCGCGGATGCTTGTGTTCTGCAGATTCAAGCACACGATCGGGGTTGGCCATATTAGAGCTCAAAATGTTTTCAAATTGATGTCATTGGGTTCCAACAAGTGATTTGTTTTGCAGGTCATAACAGTCAACACCTGCTGTCAGAGCGACCCACTGAACTTAGAGCCAGGAGAAAATGACACCTTGGAAGAGGAGCGGGGAAACGACTGGCTGTCCGTGTCCAGATTCAGCCAGATAAGTATGTGTCTCCATCCCCGATGGCTCCTGATGCACAGTCAGGCTCTTTCTCCCTTTCAAAGGCAGAGACCAAGACAGTGCACTCCAGGGGATTAGATCTTTTCAGTTTATGATCCTTACAGGGGAATGAAATTTGATTCATTTAAAGGCATAGGTATCGGGCTAGAGAGGTGGCTCAGGGGTTAAGCCTCCGCCTTGCAGGCGGAAGGTCCTGAGTTCGGATACCAGATCCCACGTATAGACGCCAGGCGGAAGCGGGGGCGGCCTGTGCTTCTGGTCCTGGTAGGGCAGAGCCTGTGAATCCCAGGGCAGAAGGAGGTGGAGGCGTCCATGGTGGTTCGCGAATTCGTCCGTGGTTCTACACATACACAGACACGCGCACGCGCACATACACACGCATATGCACACAGTTGAATGAATAATAATAAAAAAAGGCATAGGTATCAGGATCAAGCAAAGAAATATTAAAATTTAGATAGCCTCAGAAGGTGTCTTCTCTAAATAGTGTTCCTTTGGTCTGCTGTGTGGGTGAGGTCAGGGAGTTTGTCTAAATTCCAGAAATCTTGAGGCGTCATGATACTGGGAAGGACCACTATCCAGAAGTTAGCAGATCAGTCGCTGCTGGTCACTTGCTGTTTATTATCCTGTGGACAAGCGTCTCTCAAGCATAGTCACATGGTGTTTGGATAGTGTTGGGTTCAAAACTGAGGCAATCATGAGGACAACGACAAGTGGGCTAAATACAAAAGTTCATTGATTAGGGACACAGTCAGTCTGGGAGCTGAAACTGCCACCCCGAGGGCATGGAAGGTGGCCCATTTAAAGGCAAAAACCGCAAGCAGGTGAGGAGATTGGGGGTGGAGGATGTACTAGTGACATTTAATGTGATTGGTTGGCATCTAGTGGGACGAGGCCTGGGATGTCTGTCACAGCCTCCAGGACAAATGTTTATCCAAGGTGGAAAAAACCACGCCTTGTATTAAAGTACAGGATTATCTGTTAAGCCATGTCAATCGAGTGGATGCAAAGCAGAAGGAAGCATTATAAATTAAATTATTTGAAATCTCATTAATTTAAGGACATGACTTAAAAGCTTAATCATTTTGCCTTAAGTCATACATATATGTCTCAATAAATCATATCCTATGCGAGAGACATGCTTCTGGCTAGGTTTTAAAAAGAATAGGGAAGAGGAAGGAGGACTATCTGGTAAAGGGTTCAGCAGGCGATAGCAGTGGAGATGAGGGAAGGGGATTAGGAGGCAAGTGTGATGTAAGGACATGTATTAAATAATCAGTGAAAACCATCATTTTTTGCTAAACATGGATTGCTGGTTATCACACACAATATAAATACTTAGAATTTCTAAGTGAAATGACTCTTAGACTGTTGTCAGGACTTGCTGTTGCTGTTATGACATTAATTTTTGTGGTGCTGCTGAGTCTTGCTGTACAGTCTAGACTCAGGCGATGTGCTGACGGAGATTGAACCAACTGCTTCCTGCATGCTAGGCAAGCACTGTACCAACTGAGGTCAAGTTTCAGCACTCACACACACACACACACACACACACACACACACACTTTTTTGAGGAAATTTACCCCGAAAGGAAAAACATATCTTTTCCTATAGGTGTTTTAGTTTACTGATAATACTGTGCTATCCTTGGAATCATGTCTATTTTAAATTTATGTTTTACTTCATACTTCTTATATACTTTTCTCATATATATCAAAAAGAAAATCATAAGGAAAAGTATAATTATTATGTGTTGCATTTAGTTAAGACTCTTAAAAAGTATTGTTTTCAGAGTTGTTTTTACCAAGTATTATATAATTGTGGATCTGCAGTAACTATGTAAATTCCAAGGTAATAGTAGTGAAATAACAATCTTCCTGTCCTTTTTAACAAAAGCCTAAGTGCTAACCCTGTTTGATAATGTTCTTTCTTGTTGTCGTTCTTGTTGTTTGCATTACTCTGGTACTGGTGTCCTTATTAAGGCAAAGGTCCTAATAATTAATAAGTAAAATTTCACATACTTGTATGTAAGTTCACATGTAAAGTGTGGGTGGGGCTGAAGAGATGGCTCAGGGATTAAGCCTCTGCTTCACAAACAGAAGAACCCGAATTCAAATCACAGATCCCATAGCAAAACTGCCTGCACTTCTGGTCCTAGCAGGCAGAGCCTGGGAAACCTGAAGTCACTCATGGGCTCCACAGGCACATATAATCAAGTGCCTTCTACTACTACTAGACAGACAAGTAAGTAAAAAAAAAGAATGTATGTATATACCCATGCGGGACAGGGTATATGTAAACACAGTGCTAACGTTTTGTGAAAAGAAGATCACTGTGGGTTATTTAATTCCCAACTTTGATAAGTGTAAGTTGTTATAAATGAAAAGGTAACTGTAGAGGAATAGAAGTAGAATATATAGATTTCCATCACTTGAGGATAAAAGAGAAAATGAAGCTTGGTAAGACTTGCTAAAAACAGAGAAACTGAATCCAAGTTTAAATAAATGTACTGTTTCAGATTTTTCTATTTGGGAACTGTGATTGGAATGTAACACATTTTCATCAATTTTCTAACTTTTTTTCCTTTTTTTAAAAACGAGGTCTAGAACCTTACATATACCAGAAAACGAAAAGGAAAAAAATTGAGCAGCATGCCATACAAGTCGGTGATTACCTAATGCAGCCTCAAGAGGTAAAAACATTATGATCGTTTTTACAAGACATTTGTGCACACAGCCCTTCCCTGGGCTGTGCTCATTTTACCCTCTTGGCCCATAACCGGCTTCTCCATTTTGCTGGTAGTGGATTGAAATTTTTGAATCAGGTGAGTCCCTGAGTGGTGTTTTAACATTGCCACAGTATGCCTTTTTTTGCTGTCTTTCTTGAGTGTTCACCTGTCTCCTTGTATCCTGGGCATTTGCAGGAAAGAGAGAGATTCATTTGGGACTTTTTGAAAGTGTTTTCAGCGAATGTTGTCACATGCAAGAAAAATAGGGTATTTCCAACATGCTTCTAGGAGGTAGATCTAGAATCACCATGCAGAGATCACTGGGAGACAGATTTCAGCCCAATCTGAGAAGACATTTTTAGCAATTGAGCTTTCCATGGGAGTAAGTTCCTTCCTAGCTGAGAGCGGGCTGAAGACATCTCTCTAGACCTGGGGGAGGGGCCTGAGCATTGTGTGGTTGAGGACCCTCAGTGTTTCTCTGGTGTTGCCTCGTCCATTTTTGCATTCTGCTTCTCTTCCATAGCAAACACATCCCTTGTTTAGTGCTGTCTGATGCTATGTGAGATCTGTGATTCAGTAGACTAACACAAGGAACTTCATTTTGGTCTTGGTTTGAATAGCATCTGCTTGATTTTGGTCTTGGTTTGCATAGCATCTGCTTGATTTTAGGAACCATAATTCAATAAGCATTACCTGTATCAACAATGTACCATATTCTTGTAGTAATGGGATCTAAAAATAAAATGTAAACCCACTTGAGGGTCATTGGTGGCAGGAGCTGTTCTAGGGGCTGGAGGGATGGCTCAGGAGTTAAACCTTTGCCTCAAAAGTAGAAGGACCTGAGTTTGGAGCCTAGATCCCATGTAAAAACGTCAGATAGAAATGGTGATGTCTTGCCCTGCTGGACTTGGAAGGAAGAACCTGGGAATCCCCTCAGTAAAGCAAAAAGGAAGTAGAACAATCCAGGGTGATTACTGATGTAACCATCGGGTCTCCAAAGGCACATACACTGTCCTCTGATACATACATACACACACACACAAAAAAAAAAAAAACAAAAAAACAACAAATCCTGATTCTATTGTTTCTTGTGTCTTGAAGCTGTATACGTTAACTAACCTGTAAATGTCATTAGATTTCCCCTGGAATGCTAGGAGATTGATAACAGGAGGCAGCAGAGACTACTCATGTGAAAAGACCTAGAGTAATGTTTGGAGTCTGTTGGGGCTCAAGAAGTATTAGTTGAATAAACAAAAATTAGAATGAGACAAATTCAAAGTATTATAACATTTTTAGATCCTCATCATCATCTGGAAAATTCACCTAACAATGACAGGACTATAATGATGAGACGACTGATATTTTCTCATACTGAGAAAAAGCACTTGTGGATGGAAAGGTCCATTTTGGATGGTGGTTTGAGTTCATCATGGCGGGGAAGGCATGGCAGGTGGTGGGAGCCTTGGAGGCTGTGTGGCAGAAGTATGGGGCTGCTTGCTTGTAGGTATGTGGACGGAAAGCACAGAGGGGAAGCTTGGCTCTCACTGGCCTTCTTATTTTCTCTTTTTATTCAATTAGCAACCACAGCTCAGGGGACGATGACACCCATGTTCGGTACAGGTCTTTCTGCCTCCACTGATCCTCTCTGGAAGTGTCTTTCAGGCACAGGATAGCTGTGCTTCATGAATGCCCCACACGTTCCCCAGTGCCATAAATTAGTCATCAAGCTTGTCCACTTGGGCTTTCACTGTTTCTTGTAGGTCATTATCAGATTTTTCACACTCAGCCCTATTTCTGTAAAAACTCTTTCATCTATTGCATTTTTTGATGTCCCCATAAGATTTATTTCATTTGGTTAAAGTCAATCAACCTATTGAGCCACTCTGATGACAAGCTGACATTCAGCTTAGGTTTACTTTATTGAAGGAGAAGTTGTCTTGGTTCACAGTTTCATTCCTGTGATAAGTACACAGCCAAATAATTTAGAGGAACAAAGGGATTTTATTCATGTTCAGGATTGCAGGTCACAGTTCATCAGTCTGGCAGGAGAGTGCCGAAGAAATTGGCCATTCTATGTCCATGAGAGCAGAGTATGACCCAATGCTGCATTGATTTCTAGCTTCATGACTTGTCAAATGCCAACTAGCTCTGTATTTTCATCTGTCTGTCCAGAGGATAGTTCCCCCCACAATGGGAAGATCTTCCCACTCCAGTTAAAGTGGCCAGTGTAGTCCAGGCTTTCCCAGAACCCACCTTTACTAAATAATTTCTCATAGGTGTGTTCAGAGGTTACATCTGAAAGTGTCATGTTGACATCTGAAACTGTCACAGAAATATTGATTCAAAAGAAGGAAAATAAGTGTGATTTACTAATGTCACTGAAAGTGTGGGATAGGCATTGTAATGGTTATTGTTAACTATTGCTGTGAGAGAACATCCAGAATCAAATAACTTAGGGTTCCAGAGGGGAGATATAGTCTTTCACAGCAGTGGTAACATGGTTGGGGCTGAAGCTGTAGGCAGGCTAAGTCACAGCAGACATCCACGGCTGGCGGATTCCTGGAGAGTCTCTCTTCTTCCTCTGTCTTCTGTTCTGTGGTTCCTTTTATCTCTTCAGGTAGTCTCAGCTGATCTTAGTTACTGCTAGGTGCGGTCTCAGCTGATCTTTGTTAATACCAGGTGTGTCAAGTTGACACCAGGATTAACTTATCACAGGCATGTTGGTTGCACATGTAATGACTGTTCTCTTCTCCTCAGGACTTGGCTGGAAGCTCCTTGTGGGATTCTAGGAGCACCCGCCACAACAGGAATTTCTTGTAAGTATTCCTACATGGCGCATGCCAAAAAGCTTTGAATTCTTGGTGTGTGTGTGTGTGTGTGTGTGTGTGTGTGTGCACGCGCGCGCGCGCCCATGTGCTTTGGTGCATGTTAGAGGTTAGAAGATAACCTATTATGGTGTCTGGTCCTGGCCTTCCACCTTGTTTGAGGCTGGATCTTTTTGTTATTTGCTGGTGGGCAATATATTCCACACTAGCTGGGCTCAAGCTTCTGGGAATTCTGTGTCTGCCTCTATTTCTCTGTAGGAGTGCTGGGATTGCAGACAGGCTACTCTGCTGGATTTTAGATAGTTTGGGGGATATGAACTCAGGTCCTGATTCTTGTGTGGCAAGCACTTTACTCACTGAACACCAAACCCCTGGATTCCATTTTTCAGCTCAACTAGGGAACAAAGGTTTCATTTGTACAGAAAAAAGAGGAAAAAAGTGTGTGTTTCATGACATTATTTTTATTTTATTAGCAAGAATGAAAAAAAAAAGATTCCCCAAAATTTCCAGTTTCTGGTAACAATTTCCCACCTCTGTCTTTTTAAGAATTCAGTATCTAGATACATGCTCCTGCAACATATTAAATATTTGCCTTTGCGGTGTCTGGAAACCGATGTATGGAGAAATGATTATCTTATCTTTTCAGATAGGTAAGATTGTGAATTTACTTTAAAGAGTAGAAATAAACCTATATTCCCTAAGAAAAAAGTCTGAAGACCTGATTATATTATTCTTCAAATTTAGCAGCCATTCTTTTTTTCCCCTCAGCATGTTCCTTTTAGATAATGAGGTTGATCTTTAGTTGATCTGCACTTTTCAGTAACATGGTGATTGTCAAAGCATGAACTTTGACAAGGTTGAGATGGAGACAGAGAGAAGATGGGATGAGAAAGTATTAGAACTCACCTGCTTGTAGAATAAATTCTCCTCCTGAATTCAGTTTTTTTTTTTTTTCCAGAGAAATAAGATCTGAAACCAGACAAGTAAACATGTCTGTTTCTTTTTTATTTTCGGTTCCAAGAGACAGGGTGTCACTGTGTTGCCTGGGCTGGCCCTAGACTCCTGGGATCAAGGATCTTCCTGCCTCAACCTCTGAATAGTTGGGGTGCAGGTGCATGCCACTGTGATGGGCTGAGATGTTCACATTTTTTGATAATGCATTTTGACTTGTATAGTTACATTACATGAGGTATCCACAAAACTCCAGGGTTAGGATACTTCTGCTTCATGGAAAGCACAGGTGACTGGAGCAGGTAGAAGGTGATGTGGAGTTGGGGTCTCCAACTCTGTTGCAGACGACTTTTCTTGGACAGTGTCACTCCAGCCCCAAGCAAGCCTGCTTTCAGACGGAAAGGACACATGACTTTCTTCTCCCAAAGGTTCAGCAGTTTGTGCTCATGCAGAGTCGTGGGTTATTGCAGCATGAAATTAAACAATAATTGTAATTGTACTTTCTTCCCCAAGGACCTTAAATACTAGAGATATTCTTCGAATGTATTTTATTCAGACTTGCCTGTGGCCACTTGTGCACTTGAGCAGGGCGAGTAACCATTTACAGAAAGCTAATTCCAGCCTGTGCACATTTAAGGGCCACGTGGACTAATGAAACTGATTTGTAGGCTTGTCCGGAGACATTCACAGACTCATTTGTAGGCATCTGCTTTGCATAGTTCAGGCACCCTTTAGTTTAATTGATCAAGAACAACACAAAGCAGTTGAATCTTATGCATATTGTGCGATCACATAGCTAATTAAAAAAAAACAACAGCTGTTTTTCAGTTAGCTTTGGGCACAGATAGTAAGTGACTTATGTACATATATAGAGTTTATTTTTTCTATGAAAATAATTATACAACTATAATCTTCTGAACTGACAAAACGGAGATAAGATGGAGCAGATCCTTCACACATATGCTTGACTTTATATGTATTTACTCTTCATTGTTTCAGATAAATTTTCACTTCTCTGATCACTTAAAACATTTAAAGCAAAATTATTTAGATAATTTCCTTTTCCTCCCAAATAGGTTAAGAAGCTCAAATGGAGTTGACAGTAAGTTTTATATTTAAACATCTTGTTTTGAACGTTTAATCTTATTAATGATGGGGTTCATGGTCCTGCTGAGATCTCCTAGTTTGCGTTCCAGTCAGTAGAAAAATAGAGAGTTCAATACCTCTATTCATATGCATCAGAGGCTGATATGACCCATGTGCCATTTGAAATTACTTTTTTCAAACATTTATTTATTTAGTGTTTGTATATGTGTGCACGTGTGTGTGTGTGTGTGTGTGCGTGTGTGTGTGTGTGTGTGTGTACTTGCTCATATATGTGATAATGCAGATGTGGCAGTAAGAGTTGATTCTCTCCTTCTATCATGTGGATTTCAGAGACTGAATTCAGGGTATCATGTGCTGGCAAGTGTCTTTACCTACTGAATACTCATTTATTTATTTTTCCACACTGAATTTTTTGAATGATCTATGTTATCATTTTGAGCGATCTATGTGTGTTGATTTGTGTATGTATTTTCCTGACTTT
Source organism: Typhlomys cinereus (assembly GCA_023101885.1). Classification (NCBI taxonomy): domain Eukaryota; kingdom Metazoa; phylum Chordata; class Mammalia; order Rodentia; family Platacanthomyidae; genus Typhlomys; species Typhlomys cinereus. The sequence continues at coordinate 404,483 of JALPQD010000710.1, forward strand.
GCCATGAATCACAGCATAACCACTGAACTCACTTTGCCTGTCCAACAGTTCGTTATCAGCTGGTTCCATTCTCTCTCTGGGACCAGTCATATCAGCTTCCATAGGATTCTACCCAAAGTGGCTGCATAGGGCCCCTCTAGCCAGCAGCTTTGCATATTCTTCCTCTTGAGCACAGATCCCTGCTTGGCCTGCAGAAGATGCTTGATAAATATGTATTAAGTAACTGTGACTGATGTCTTGAAGCTTTAAGCAGTGAAGCCAAGATCCATAGTCAGTTTTATCCATGCAGATATTCAGGCCCTTTAGCTCACACTGTCTGTCAGGGGTCTGCCCTCCAGGTAGCATTGGCATCAACGAAGCTTGGTATGTGCTGCCTGATGTTATTTAGCAAACTGTTGTAATTTCCCTTGCACATCTCTTTCTGTAGTACACTGCAGTTGCTTTTCTAGAGGGCGGGAACCTCACCTGGTTCATCTTCTGTGATCCATGTGATCCATAGCAGGAGCCGCAAGTGCGTTTCATTGCTGAATGAATTCAGAAATGCAAGTCTTTTCTGCTGACGCCTACTTTTGCCATGTGCCCTCCGAGGATGCTTGCTCCATTATCCGGTCACAAGAGTCGGAGGTGTCTGTGAATGTGGGCTCACGGCACTGCTCCTCCTTGGCTGGGAAGCAGTTGCTGCCACGAGACTGAACTTTCTCTACTTTAATTTTGATTTTATGGAAGAGCAAAACTGTCTCGAAGGATTTCTCTGGAGGCTCATGATTTAGGGCTGGACCAGATGGGAATGACTTAACATTGGAGGGGGTGTTCTCAGCACACAGGCCTGGAGTGGCTTAAGAAATGCCATGGCGCTATTTTAGCTGCCCCCTCCTGTGCTTTTGGCATTTCCCTCTTAATGTCTTTTCATTGCTTTGTTGTTAGTTTTGGTCAGTGAGGTAGTCTGTTAATAACTTGGCATTAATAATGTCTTTCTCTGGTAGCGCATCTGGGTAGGGATTCAGAGAATCATACTTCTGGGATGTCATGAAGTGTGATGGGCAGGTGTGCACGCTCTGTAACCCAGAGGTGTAATTGGTTCAGAGGAAATACATCTTGAAGGTTAATATTACCTGTCTCTCTTCAATTCCCTGTATAAATATCTCTGCAGATATTACATTGATGATTGGAAGATGTCAGGATGCTACGTACAATAATGTAGTTAAAAGATATTAGGCAAGCTTTTCTGGATACTGAGACACTGTTCAGTTGAACCTGTTCAATAATAACTTTGAAGGCAGTATATTCACATGCATGTATTTATCCCCAGCTGAGTAATTAAAACGCCATCTTTTCTGTACTTGCAGAGATCTCGTCCTCCTTTGGAAGCCCTCAGGAGCCTCAACATCATTATTCAGGTAAGATGCACATGGGCCCAGACAGGTCAACTGAGCTTCATGTCCGATTCTACATCTGTAGACAGAAACATTGATCAGCTTCATGGTACGGCTCTTAGAAAATGGGAAGAACACTCAGTTTTCCTACCATGGCATTGATTTGGGAAAATATGTTTCCAGGATTTAAGAGAATCCCATTAAACAATGTTTATATTAGCAAATTCCAAACTGGGAAGGGACAGGATGGGTGACAAATTCAGTACAAGCTCAGGGTCGGGTATCTTCATGCTTTGGACAGCTTCTTTGTAAGTCTTTTTCTTTTCTTATTGCTGTGCTGATAATTGAACCCAGTGCCTTGCCAGGCAAGTGCTTTGCTGCTGCATCTCCAGCTTGATCTTAGCATTTAGGAAAGAGAAAATCTGGGTGCCAAGATGGCTTAGAACAAACAAACAAAAGGACCTCAGTTCGTGTCCCCAGAACCTGTGTAAAAACACTGGACAGATATGGTGGTGGTCTGTACTTCTGGCCCTGAGAGTCAGAGCTCGGGAAAGCCTAGAGCAAAACAATAAGATAAAAGAGCAATCTGGGATAATTCCCAATTCCCATGTCACCCTTGAGCCTCCATAGGCACACATACTCAAGTGTTCTATTGTAAACACGCACACACAGGCAAAAAAAAAAAAAAAAAAAAAAAAAAAAAGTAAAGAGGAAGAGTAGATCTGAAAGTAATGCTTTAGAAGAGGGTTGCGTCCTTCTAGGCCCCTCAGTGAACATAACCATTGGTAGATGCCAACTCAGAACAAGTGCGGCAAAGACGTTACTAAACAGAAATGTCGAGGGTCTTAGGTCTGTGAAGCAGTGGCTCATAGTGCACAGTATCTTTCCTCCAGAAGAGCAGTGACTACCCTCGCCCATCCGGAAGGGCGCTCTGCTGGAGAACAAGTTGAGAATTAAGACAAAAATGCTTTGAGATGCAAATTAGTATAGACTAACTGGACTTGTGCCATGGTGTGGTTTTTGGGGGTCTCTGCTCTTGATGGGTAAGATACTACACAGGCAAGGGTTTTATGCCCTTTGACACTTGCAATATGAGCAACATCTTTTCAGTGCTGTAATTAACAGTATTATTATATCAAGGTCATTTGTTGAGGGGCCAGTAATAGACGTGTCTTATCCTCAGTTCTCCTCTGTGGTGGATTTTAGACTCCTCATTCCAGGCTCCTGTAACTGGGCCCTCCAGCTCAGCAGTAATCTATTATTTTGACTCCAACTGTCAGCTGTTCAAAGTCTCTGGTGAGAAATACTGTAACTCATATTGACGGATCCGTTAACATACGGCTCTTAACGGGAAAATGCAGATCGCTTGCTTCTAATTAAAATGAATCTTCTCCCTGGGAGAAAAGAAGGTGAACTCTGCGAAGTCAACAGTAGATGTCCCCACAGACCACTGTGCGCCTGGCTTGCTTTGGGAAAACCAAAAACCAGAGAATGAAGAAAAAGGTTAAAATGCAATTTCAAAGAAAGTCCCACATATACAAGTTGGTGTCACACAGTGGGGCACAGATCTTCCCTTGAACCACAGTGTGGACTTCATATGAAAGTTTCCTAAGAGACAACTTTCCTACTTAAAGTTTTGTTTATGTTTTGAACTATTATTTATGATAGTTTTAGTAAGGGCAAAAAGAAAGTGTCTGCGATACTCTGGTATTTGTGACTGTGCTGGGGCAAGGCACTCCTATGCAGTTAGCCCACTGATGCAGGCTGAAAGCAGTCCATCTGTTTTGTTTGCAGCTATCGAGAGGAACAACTTGATGAGACTTTCTCAGACTATCCCATTTACACCAATCCAGCTGTTTGGTGAGTAGCATCTTTTCCCTCCAGGTTGGGGTAAGACTGTCACATCCGCGTACAACCCAGGAGAAACCACGTGGCATCTTTTTACTTGCAGATTCCACTTGGACCATGGGTTGTACACTAGGGAGCTTATTTCTTGGCAGACACTCTTGTTAACTGTGGTTAGCATTCAGGGTCACATGATAACCTTCTGGGGATGGGACTGACAGGGAGCAGTGGTGGAAGGAGGCTGTTGGGCTGCACCTGAAATGCACCACTGGGAATGCATAGGAAGAGGAGTCACTCCACACCTGGACACAGAGGCAGACCAGCCTTTGAGGAGAATTCCTTTGTATGTTGCTTTTTATTTGTTTGTTTTGTTTTATGGACACTGATTGCTCTTACTTCAAACTGCAAATGTCTTTTTTTTTTTTAAAGCAGGAATAGTAAAGAAAAACAAGTTTGTGTTAGCCAAGTTTTTCTGTCTGTGTGGAAAGCACTGAGCTAACTGACTGTGTATCAAGAGCCCCACGTTGCCGTCTGGTTCCACCCTCCTCACCCTATTCCCAAGGGGAGAGGCCAGGTTGGCTTCTGTTGGTTAGCACAGATGCTCCTTCCATCTGGCCTCAAGGTTCATTTTGAAAATCAATATTTCTGTTCTAAATCCCCAGAGGTATAGGATTCCAAAGAGATTCTTTAGTGGCATTTAACTGGGCATCAAGAATAAACATTTGAAAGTACAATGCCAAACATTCTGAGATGTGTTTCTCAGTAGAGAATTAGATGCAAGAGTGAGGGAACCCAATGCTTTCTGGCAACGTGGTCCAGCATTCACTGAAAATAATAACAGCAAACAAAATTTAAAAAATTGAAGCAAAATATAAGAAAATAAAATGAATATAACCTTGAAAGAAACTTAGATTGTTAAGTGCATTAGCACCCTGTTAGTGGGATCAAGTTCAGGAATAATAATAATAATTGCTCTATTGCTTAGAAGTGGAGACTGAATAGCAGTTAGATAGCATGTTGTGTCTAAAGTCCTTCCAGTGGGATTGCGTCTGTACTTGAGATTCTAGTTTATTGTAGACATGATAGCATTTAATTGCTGTGACAAACCAGTGGTACACATGGCTTTCCTTCCATTTTACTCAGGAGGAAATTGAGAACTTAAGGAACTTAGTAAAGGGAACAAAGGAAGAGAGGAGAGACTCTAGGTAGAATCTTGGACCTGGCTGATTCTCACTGGATAAAATCATTCGTTCTCTATTCATTTTCCATTAGATTGTATCACTACCCTAATGGAGTGAGAAAACCCAAAACAAATCTAGAAAACCTATCTTGACTTCCATGACTACATGTATATCAGTTATATGTAGTTACATTTGTATTGTCTGTACACATATATAAAAGCCATAAACAGATATACACTATATTTTTAATATGTTATATGAAAGACAATTAGGAAAATGCTTAATGAGGCTCCTTATAATGATAGCTCTCTGTTAAATTCTCTCTCTAGAAATATTTGTCTTGAGCCAGGCATTTGGGCACATGGCTATAATCCCAAAACTAAGGGGGCTGAGGCAGGAACTTCTCAAGTTTGAGGTCAGTCTGGGCTACATATGAGTTCTAGATCCTTTTGAATTACAAAGTAAAATCATGAATTGAAAAAAATTATCTTGACAAAAGAAATCAACCCAGAGTGTGTTCTAGTCTATAGGAAGCCGGACTTAATTCATGTAGCTATCTGACACCAAGGCCCTCCTTCCCTCATCTTATTCTGCTCCAGCTTCTGCTACCTGTGTCCCCCTCTGCATTCCTCGCTGATCATGGCATGACTGAGCTGGCTTTCAGGGCATGGGCAGCACCTGGCACTGCCGTCTCCCTGAACCCCCGCCTTCCCTTTCATTGCAGCAGGGGAAGAAGTGACGATCTACAAGCTAGAAGAGAGCTCCCCTCTGACCCTTGACAAAAGCATGTCCTCTTGGTCCCAGCACGGCACAGTTGCGATCATCCAGGTGCTGTCACAGGAGGAGATGGGTGGCGGCCTCCGCAAAGCCATGCGGGTCATCAGCACTTGGTCCGAGGATGAAGTGCTCAAGCCAGGACAAGTTTTCATCGTGAAGTCCTTTCTGCCCGAGGTTGTGCAGACTTGGCATAAGATCTTCCAGGAGAGCACTGTGCTTCATCTCTGCCTCAGGGTAAGTCGGAAGCTCAGAGACCTGCAGCCCGGATAGATAAGCCAGAAGGGTTGAAATCTTTGTCTTGGTCTTTGTTCAAGATGGTTATCTTGTGTGTGTATGTATGTGTGTTTCCATGTGGGTCAGTGCACATGTATGTGTGGGCACGTGTTCAAAAGGGCACTTGAGTATGTGTGCCTGTGAAGACCAAGGATGACTTCCAGAGTCATCCTGGATTACTATTTTACTATTTTGCTCTGGGATTTCCCAGGCTCTTCCAGGGCCAGAATTGTGGGTTGCCTGGCGTTTTTTTTTTTTTTTTTTTTTTTTTTTTAATGAGGGATCTGGGGATCTGAACTCAGGTCCTCTCACGTGGGAGGCAAAGGCTTTAACACCTGAGCCATCTCCACCAACACCAAGGTGTTTATCTTTAACCTAAGGAGCCCTTGTTTTTTTTTTTTAATTTTAATAATTTATGTGTTGTGTGTGTGTGTATGTGTGTGTGTGTGTGTGTCCCCCTGTGAAGGACCAAGGATGACTTGGGAATCATCCTGGATTTCTTCTGTCTCCTTTTTATTTCACTCTGGGATTTCCCAGGCTCTACCCACTGGACCAGAAGTACAGGCTGCAGCTGTTTCTCCTGGTATTTTTTTATGTGGGATGTGGGATCTGAACTCAGGACCCTCTGCTTGAGAGGCAGAGTCTTAACCCCTGAGCCATCTCTCCAGCTCAAATCTCTTAGTTTTGAAGGTCATGGTTATTATAATTTTTGCTTTGTAGGGCAAAATTTGAGGTATGGAATGTTCAGAATCAAATAATTTTAATAATTGTATTTTGTCAGACTCTGGGAGTTCTATGATCATTAATAAGTAGCTAATAAACCTATATATATTTAATCAGTTCTTACTGTTTTATAGGAAATTCAACAGCAACGAGCTGCTCAAAAGCTCATCTACACCTTCAACCAAGTGAAACCACAAGCCATTCCCTACACACCAAGGTAGGAATATCTTGGCGCTTTGGCCCTTCATTTTAAAGAGAATTCCTATTAACCCCTTCTCAGCTCATTAGACATGAGAAATACCAGTCTCAGGGGAAAATTCCCCCAGGATCTTATTTTTGGGTTCTTCCTTCTATAGTTACATAGAGTGGTAGAAAGACAATTAGAAGTCCTAGAGATACTTTGGCTTGAGTCACTGTACTTATGTGAGCGGAAAAGAGTTCAGGCAGGTAGATGGCCAGCATTTCGATTAGGTAAGACAGGCAGCTTCTCTGTGAAGTCGCTACTGCCAGAATCATTAAGGCCAGAACTGTTTCTATTTTAAACATAGCTTTTTCCTAGGATCTTCAACAAACTTTGGTAAGAGTGAACTCTTGTGCCTTTCATCTGGGCATCTTAATAGACTTGTCTTCACTTATGAAGATAGATAATAACTTGATAGCGAGATAGATAATAACTTGATAGCAAAGGGAGTCAAGTGAGCCTGGGAACACCTCCCCTGCGTCTCTCCCTCCAAGACAGACCCTGGTCAAGCCATTTAGGCTGCACCAACTGCACCAACTCAGGATATCACTGTGCCTCCTGCCGTCTCGTGAGGCTTCACTGGTCTTTTTTTATTCCCTTGTAGGTTCCTGGAAGTTTTCTTAATCTACTGTCATTCAGCTAACCAATGGTTGACCATTGAGAAGTACTTGACAGGGGAGTTCCGGAAGTATAACAACAACAATGGAGACGAGATCGCCCCCGGCAACACGCTGGAGGAGCTGATGCTGGCCTTTTCTCACTGGACCTATGAGTATACCCGGGGAGAGCTGCTGGTTCTAGATTTGCAAGGTGAAGAGCGGCACGGGAGACAGGTTTCCCATAGATCCCACAGGAAGCAGTATGGGCCTTGAGTGGAGTTTCAAGGGTGTGCAGACGTTTAGTCCAGAGGCATCGGCACAGTCATCATGAGGCCTGTGACTGATAGTCATTTCCAGCCCAGATGGAGGGTAATGCAAGCAGGTGATGCGAGCAGGTGATCAGTGCTGAAAGCTGAAAAACAGCTGAAAATTTGAAGTAGATGAGGAATGATTTTGCACCAATTTTCTTTTTAAAAAATTTTTTTGGCTTTGATTTTTTTCAATTTTTTAATTATATTTATTTATTTTTTCCTCAATCATACAAGCTTAATAGGCACCCAGGTCCCCTCCCTCCTTGCACCATTTTTCTTAGTGTTACAACTTTGCTGCTTTGGTTTGTGTTTACCTTAAAACACAGGGAAGTTTAAAATTTTGGGTGTTTTTTTTTTTATCATTTTTGAGTTTCTTGCCTTGGCAGTTTATAATTTTGCTTGCTTTCTTTGATGTGCCCCTTGATATGACAGTTTAGGAAAGCACTGGGCTCTGTCTGCAAGGCAAGGGAGTGCACTCTCACTTAATGAAGCGTTTTATCAGCCCGCTCCCTACTAGCAACACCTCCTGTGGGTTGTCTGATCCCACAGCACCAATGAAGTCTCTCCAGCAGGACTTCCTGTGCAGGGACAGCACCCAGTAATGTATTAAGGTTAAAGTGTACTCCTCAGGCTAACTGACTAGGGCTTTGGTTTCAAATAAGGGCTAATTAGCCCAGGACTGCCACAGAAGTTATTTCATTGAGTCCTGGAAGCAGCACCTTGAGGCACATCTTATGGGAAATGTAGGTTCAGAAAGTTTAAATAACTCACCTAAGGTTGCACGGTTACTTAAAGGCGGTGCAGACTAGAGACTTAAGCTGGCTTAAGCATCTGCATTCTTTTCTTCTTACTGTTGTGTCTTGTTTCCTTAAAATTTCCAGAGGAAATAACTATCACATGGATCATTTAACGACTCTGTCTTCTCTCCTGCCTTCTCCGACTTTTTCTTAGCTCCCAGATTTGGGGAAAAAAGTCGGACTCAGAAGCCAGGAAATGTAGAGGTTAATGGACACTCCTGAGTGTCATAAGCTATACTCAGGGAGACTAAGTCACTCTGAAATTGATGATTTGTATACACTTTTAAAGGTACATATAAGCACTTTTCTCTTTTGAGAGTCCATCTAGCTGTTCACAAGGTTGGAGTATATTTCTCATCTCCTAACACAATATTTTTAGGAAGGAATGGAGGCAAGTTAAAGCATCCAATAACATGATTCAGCTTTTATACCAGCAAGCCCTTGATGACTGTAAACCCGAAGCGTGGGTGCCGGAGGCATCTGCTTTGTAGCTGAAGTTGGGGAGAGGCTGATGGTTTTCATTTATGTTCTGTTGTTTGTTTTTTGAGTTTGGGGTGGAATTGTTTAAAAAGCAAAAAAAGAAACGACAACAAGGAAAAAAAAAAAAAAACCAACCAAAGAAAAACTTTAAGGAGTCAATGATGAGTCTTCAGTGTGTGTTTGTATTCCATTTAAATAGGTTTTTGTTTAATGATGTTTACATTTGGGGATTTTTATGTCTCTTAGTAATCCAGACTGACATTAAACAGAACAAACGCTGTGCTGATAGTCTTGGGGGGGAAAAGGGAATTAGCTTTATTCTTTTCTGGAGCAATTATGTGAATTGCAAAAATAGGTCACTCTGAAAAAAACGATGTCAAAACATTGACCTTCAAAGGCAACATGAGCATAGACCCCATAGCATCATAGAATGGGGATGATAGTTGTTGGAGAGCTAGGCTAATTGGTTAACTCTGAATCCTATAATTGTCATTATAAACAAACAGTTACACAGCTAGCGAGCGTTTACCAAGTATTTATTTTGTGTCAGGCATTAGGGTCAAGGCTTATATGTACATTAGCATATTGAATCCAAACCAGTTTGGAAAGGAAAAAATGTAATGCTTTTTAAAAGATCTCTAAAGCTTTTTGTTTCAGTTTTGCATTGCATTCCATTTGCTGGTATTTGTAGCCTTTGGAAAGACAGTAGGTTTTGCATGGTGGAGGCTCCAAGGGGGCGGGCAAGAGGAGGATGGAATGGCGGTACTGAGCTGCTCACCTCCTGTGATTAGCTGCGTGCCTGTGAAGCAGCCAACCCGAGTTCCACCTGTCATTAGAACAAGCAGAATAATACTATGGGCCTAAGTTACTAGTTGTTAAGGAGTTCAAGTGCGACATGGTAAGCTTTTAGTGAATGCTAGCAACTGTTGTTAGAATGGATGTTGATCTTCAGATGTGGGAAAGCTGTCCTTAGCTGAGCTGTCCCAGAGTCACTACAGGGAGACCCCACTTTAGCCACTGCTCCTTATTGCTCAGGGGGAAAGAAGTGAGAAAACTTGGGCAGTTGATTCTTTCTGGTCTTTTTTTCCCCTTTGTTTACATTTTTTTTTTTTTTAAGAAAACTTCAGAGGCATGCACAAAGGAATATTACTTGGCCATCAGGAAGGATGAGATAATGGAATTTGTTAGTAAATGGATGGAACTGGAAAATTTAATATTGGGTGAGGTATCTCAGAGACAGAAAGATAAACATCACATGTTCTCTCTTATAATACTGGAATTACTGTAAGAGCCAGAAAATTCAAAAAGGCCAATGAGTGGGAAAGTGGGAAACACTTTAAAGGGGAGATTTAGGATGCCATACCTGCAAATAGGGTGAGGGAGGGAATAATTGGGAAAATTACCTAGGAGAGATGAGGGGATGGGATATGAGAAGGACAGAGGGACTTATAGAAATACCCTGAAATTGTGGAACCTCCTATACTAGTAATATGGTAAAAAAACATGTCCTTTAAAGAAAGGAAAAAGAATGGGCAGTCCTATGCAGAGGAGCACAGAGTGAGGAAAACAGGGCAAAACAGACAGACAAAAAGCCCTGAGCTGATCCACTGAGAACACGGTGATAATTAAAACTACACTAGAAATAACAGAAATGTGGCACTTTCTGATAAAATGCTGGTCAGAGTCATCTCTGACCCCCCCCCCAAACATTATAGATTTTTGTCATTGCTCTTGGTTACTCACCAAAAAAACCCTGCCAGTTAGACCCTATTACTGAAGACGCCACACATATAGGTCACAGAACATGGGCAAAGTACAGCAACTGGAACTGGTCTGAAAAGTTGCTGGATAGCTTACATAGTACAAGAAATACTGTGGAAGTTACTTAGGGAGAGAAATAATCACAGGCCTCATCAACTCAAGAGATCTGCAAGTTGCAATAAAAATCACCATGACAATAGATGTAATACTGGTATGAGTATCAAGAAGACAACCAATAGCTTTCTGATTGAACTCAAGACCTGCTTGTCAGAATGGAACACATTTCTGTTACTGCTAACTAGAACAAGAGTCTAAAGGAGGGAAGGAAATGGATCAATTGGGAAAAACAGCCTATGAACCTACCCTGTAAATAGTTGCTATTATACCCATAGATTTGAAAAGCATTTAACACTCAGTCTAGAAGTCTTCTTCTACAACAGAGGTAGAGGATATCAACATCCTGACAGGATGCAGCCTAGGGCAGTCGAAGAGCAGTGAAGTGAACAATAAGGGCCAGCCATAATGCAGAATATCAGGGAACTAGCGAGACTCACCCAGAATCAGGCCATCCTAATCTGTTCCCATCCTAAGGCTTATGGAACTTCATGGAAGAGGGGGTGGTGAGATTGTAAGAATCTAAAGATGGGAAGATCCACCATTTTACAAAACATTCCACTCAAGGCAGGATTGCTATATCCAGGATATAGCTCACTGCAGTGAGACTTGTCCTTACCAGACCTGCATAATGACTGACATACCATCATGCCCCCATAGACTATTTGAAGAACTCAAGAGAGATAAGAACATATAGTAGAAATCTTGGGGGTTAAAGCTGTATGAGTGAAGGGAAGTGCCCCTATCTGTGGGGTGGCCCGAGGAGAGGCAACTTGGTATACTACAGAGGCCTGAACCCCCACAAGAATAGACAAGACAGAGGGAACCCTGGGGTCCATAGCAGCAGACAGGCAGTTTGATGAAAAGAAGGGAGGGCATGGGAGGAAGTGGGGATGAAGGAAAGCAGAGGTAATTATTAAACATGTTTGTAAAACTAGAAAAATAAATAAAAATTTTAAAAAAGAAAACTTTATTACTTCAAATAAAAAATTTTAAATAGGAGTAGAATTCACAAAAAAGTGTAGGAAACAAAATTCCTAAACCATAAGAGAAATTCAACATCACAGAAAATTCTACAACATGTGAAGACAGAAAAACAAAAATAAGTTTTTGTTTACATTCTTTTTTGATTAATTTTTTTAGTTTTACAAGCATATTGAGTACTAATCCCTGCTTCCCTCCATCCCCTCCCTCCCTTCTCCCTTTGTTTACCCTAGGAAGCTACCCCAGCTAGGAAGCCGAGCTTTGAGGGGAGGAGGTAGGACCAGTCTTCCACCACTTTTAATTACACTGAAGTTTTCATGTCTTTTCTTACTTCTAATCCCTACATGTAAGAGCCTGACTCATCATCATTACACTTAAAATCCAACATTTAAGTCTCAACAACGGAGTGAAAAACAAATGTATTTTAAATTAGAGTGACTTTTTTCTCATTCTGTTTTTCAAGGGAATTTTGGAGACAGAGTATTGATTTATCAGTATTTTTACTGATAAAGCAATTTCCAGAATAAATAAGCATCACATCACTATGAGTGATGCTGCTGTTAGAAGCAGGTGACCATTTGTGCAGATGTAGTTCATGATGACCCAGGTTGCTAAGGTTAGAAGTAAGTTTCTGAGTTGTCTCCTGATTTCTGAGCATGGACATTCACTCCTATGAAAGTTATTGAAGAGAGGTCACTGGAGGTCATAGACGTCAAATTGTCTCTCTGTCCCCCTCCCCCTCCATTTTCCATACGTGAAGTGAAGAGAGCTTGAGGATGGGTGGGGCCCAGTCAGCTGTTTGCTGCAGGTGGGAGAACATGATTGCCTGGATGACTGCCAGGGCACTGCATGTGGTGTTCTCAGCTTCTTGCTCTCTTGCCCCATATGGAGATACCCTTTTCCATTTCAGGGCCTCAGAAGATGCATCTCAGAGTCAAATTCTGCAATGTAAAATTGAGTGTGTAGCTACGCTTTAATCCTCCTCCTTCTAAAAGATTCTATATATCAAGAAATAGTGCTTTTGGGGTATAAGATAATCAGAAATATGATTTTACTAATGATGAAAAATAAACTTTCTCTTCATGAGAGACCCAGATATAATAAAAATAAGTTAGCATTTTTCAACTTCTAATGGATCAGATGTTTTGCCAAGCACTGCATGTCTGACAATTGTCCAGTCTTCTCAGTATCGCTCCACCTAAGATCCGGTATTCCTTGGGTATCAGAGGGTTAAGGCAGTAATCAACTAGAGAGTGGCTGGGTTAGGGGTGTGTCCTCTGCCTTTTTACTTCTGTGTTTCTGACAACCACAGTATTTAAATAGGAGATGATAAAATTTTAGAAGACCCCACCCCAAACTGATACTTCTTTAGTATGTATTGTTAGCTAAAATTTAAATTATACTAACATTAGTGTAAAATTTAATCATTGCTTTTAGTTCTGGGTTTTGAAGTTCAATCTGAGCTTAATAAAAATGCCAAGAATTTGCAGTAGTTAACTTCTCTATGAATAGCGCTTGGAATATATTTTTGTCTGGCATTCTGTTGATGGTTGTCATTGTTAGAAAAGCAGGGACTCTTCTGGGTCTTGTGACTTTCTTTTTTCTTTTTTTTTTTTGATTTATTTTTTTCATGGTGGTATCTTTTTTTTAATACATTTTTTATTATTATTTCAGCTCATACAAACTTAATGGGTACACCAGTTCCCTCCCTCCCTCCCCCCCCCGTACCCCCTACTCCCCCTCCCCACCCACTCCCTTCCCATCCCCCAGTGCCTCCCGCCCCAATTCCCAGAGAGTCCTTTCTTGTGCATGCCTGATTTTCCTCTGGGCCCTCCTCTCCGATGACGTACAAGGACCCAGTGGCCTTTCCCTAAACCCTTTCCCGTGTTCCCCTTAGCTATAGGAACACTGCTGTGTCTGCCAATCCCTTGCCTCCAAACATCTTGGTGCCTTTAGCAGATGCTGGACTTTGTGGGGTCAATAGTGTGTTGGACAATGCGCAGGGCATGTAAAGTCCAATTATGATTGCATCAGCCCTAACTTGTATGGAGTATCTTACATATCATTGCTCCTCCCATCCTTTTGCTCTTACACTCTTACCGCCCCCTCTTCTGCAAATTTCCCTGAGCTTCAGGATGGGGAGAGATTAGTCTGGCCTAGATATAGAGTCTCTGAAGTTCTGGATTGTGGTTTGTTGGTTTTATTTTGCAGTTTTGCTGATCCTGCAATGCCCTTCACTCCATCCTGGTGGGCCTTGTATGTTACCCCCTGGCCAGAGACAAAAAGCTGTTAAACTAGAGTCTTGTGATAAAAGCACATTCAAAGGTAGATGTAATAAAAGTGGGAAACCACAGAGAGGGAGGGGTCTATCACCAATTTGCACAACGGTTACTTTTTATTTGCCAGACTATATGCCCTCCTCTTCTGGTGAGATTATACCCCCTCAGTAGTAAATGATCAGGAACAAAAGTCTGTGAACTTAATCAGATGTCTCATTACTTATTTGAGTCCTTGATGGAGGCCTATTTTCTCTGCTGTAACATGGTCCCTTCTCTCCTTGTTTCTGGTGTGGCCCTCCAACCCCATCCCTCCTGTTCATAATCCTTGCAATTACTGTCTCTAGGTGGGCTGGGTGGGTTTGGTAATAGGAGCCACCTATTAGGGAGTACATACAGGCGCTTATTTTCTGTGTCTGGGATACTTCACTTAATATAATTGTTTCTGATGACATCCATTTCCCAGCAAATTCTAGTAATTCATCATTTTTGATGGCTGAGTAGTACTCCATTGTATAGATGTACCACAGTTTTCTTATCCACTCGTCAACTGTTGGACATTTGGGCTGATTCCATGTCTTTGCTATTGTAAACAGTGCTGCTATGAACATGGTCATGCTTGTGCTATCGAGGTGAACCTCTGCTGTATGGGGGGTTATTCCCAAAAGTGGAATAGCAGGGTCATATGGCATTTCAATCTTTAATTTCTTTAAGAATCTCCAGACGGCTCGCCAGAGTGGCTGTATGAGCCTGCATTCCCACCAGCAATGTAGGAGAGTTCCCCTCTCTCCACATCCTCTCCAACATTTGTTGTTGTTTGTATTGTGGATTTTTGCCATCCTGACCGGGGTGAGATGATATCTCAGGGAAGTTTTGATTTGCATTTCCCTGATGGCTAAGGAAGTGGAGCATTTTTTCAGATATTTGTTAGACATTTTAATTTCATCCCTGGTAAAGTTTCTTTTAAGTTCCAGGGCCCATTTCTTAATTGGGCCATTGGTTTCCTTGGTGTTTAGTTTTCTAAGTTCTTTGTGCACTCTGGACAGCAGAGTTCTATCAGATATGTGGTTAGTGAAGATTTTCTCCCATTCTGTGGGTTACCTTTGAGCTCGTGTTACAATCTCTTTATCTGAACAGAAGCTCTTTAATTTCACAAGATCCCAACTGTTGAGAGTTGGTAGCAGTGACTGTGCCATTGGATGTCTGTTTAGGAAATGTTGGCCTAGCCCAATCAGCTCGAGGGAATTCCCTATCCTTTCAACTATGGTTTTTATAGTCTCTGGCCTTATATCAAGGTCCTTGATCCATTTGGAATTAATTCTTGTACATGGTGACAAGTACGGGTCCAGCTTTAATCTTCTGCATGTGGAGATCCAGTTTTGCCAGCACCATTTGTTGAAGATGCTGTTCTTTTTCCATTGGATTTTTTGGGCCCCTTTGTCAAAGACCAAATGGCTGTAACTTTGTGGGCTTATATCTGGGTCTTCAATCCTTATGCATTGATCTGTGTGTCTATTTTGGAGCCAGTACCAGGCTGTCTTTATAACTATGGATTTGTAGTATAGACTTAGATTTGGTATGGTAATACCTCTAGCAGTGTTTTTGTTACTCAGGATTGTCTTTGCTATCCTGGGTCTTTTGTGCCTCCATATGAACTTTGAGATTGTTTGGTCAACTTCTTTGAAGAATTGCTTTGGGATTTTGATTGGTATAGCATTGAATCTGTATATTGCCTTTGGTAGGATGGTCATTTTTACGATGTTGATTCTGCCAATCCAGGAACAAGGGAGGTCTTTCCACCTTCTGGTGTCTTCTGCTATTTCTTTCTTTAGGGTTTTAAAGTTTTCATTGTAAAGGTCTTTTACCTCCTTGGTTAGGTTTATACCAAGGTATTTCATTTTTTTAGGGGCTATAGTAAATGGGATTGTTTCTCTCAAGGCTTTTTCACTTCTTTCATTTTGGGCATTTAGGAAGGCCTCTGATTTTTGCACATTTATTTTGTATCCTGCCACCTGCTGAACTTCTCAATTAGTTCCAGAAGCTTCCTGGTGGAGTTTTTGGGATCACTCAGGTATAAGATCATGTCATCTGCAAATAGGGATAGTTTGACTTCTTCCTTGCCGATTTGAATCCCTCTTATGTCCCTTTCTTGTCTTATGGCTTCAGCTAAGACTTCAAGTACAATATTGAATAGAAGTGGTGAGAGTGGACAGCCTTGTCTAGTTCCTGATCGAAATGGGAATGCTTCCAATTGTTCCCCATTGAGCATAATCCTTGCTGTGGGCTTGTTGTATACAGCTTTTATTATATTGATAAAAGTTCCTTCCATTCTACTGTCTCCAGCGTTTTGATCATAAAAGGTTGTTGGATCTTGTGAAAAGCTTTTTCTGCATCTATCGAGAGTATCATGTGGTCTTGGACTTTGGACTGGTTTACATGACAAATTACATTTATTGATTTGCGTATGTTGAACCAACCTTGTGTGCCAGGGATGAAGCCTACTTGGTCCCCATGAATGATCTTTTTAATATGCTTTTGAATCCGATTCGCTAAGACTTTGTTGAGAATCTTTGCGTCTGTGTTCATCAGAGAGATCAGCCTATAGTTTTGTTTTTTAAGTGAATCTTTATTAGGTTTTGGGATTAAGACGATATTAGCTTCATAGAAGGAATTTGGTAGTGTTCCTTCCTTTGCTTTTTGATGGAACAGTTTAAGGAGTATTGGTGTTATTAACTCCTTAAATGTCTGGTAGAACTCTGTGCTGAATCCATCTGGTCCAGGACATTTTTTCGTGGGAAGATTTGAGATTACTTCTTCAATTTCCTTATATGTTATAGGACTATTTAAATAATTCACAACTTCCTGATTCAATTTAGGTAAGTTGTGTTTACTTAGAAATTCATCCATCTCTTTTGTGTTGTCAAACTTCACAGAGTATAAGTTTTTGAAATATGATGTTATAATTCTCTGGATTTCTTGGGTATCAGTAGTGATAACTCCATGTTCATTTCTGATTTTGTTAATTTGGGTTTTCTCTCTCCTGCTTTTGGTTAATTTAGCTAGGGGTGTATCAATCTTATTGATTTTTTCAAAGAACCAGCTTTTTAACTGGTTGATTTTTTTCTATCGTTTTCTTAATCTCGATTTCAGATATTTCTCCCTTTAGTTTGCTAATCTCCTCTCTTCTACTACTTTTGGGATCAGATTGTTCTAGTTTCTCTAAAGCTTTAAGCTGCATTGTTAAGTTGTTTATTTCTGATGTTTCCATTTTTTTGACATAGGCATTAAGAGCTATGAACTTACCTCTTAGAACAGCTTTCATTGTGTCCCAGAGATTTTGGTAAGTTGTATTTTCATTATCGTTCACTTTCAGGAAATCTTGAATTTCCTTTTTAATTTCTTCCTGAATCCAGTTCTCATTCAGCATCATATTGTTAAGTTTCCAGGAGTTAGTGTATTTTCTCTTGTTTGATGTGTTGTGGATGTCCAGCTTTAGGCCATGGTGGTCTGACAGGGCACAGGTTAGAATTTCAACTTTTTTGTACATGTGTAGATTAGTTTTGTGGCCCAGTATGTGATCTATTTTGGAGAAAGTTCCATGTGCTGCTGAGAAAAATGTGTATTCTTTGGTACGTGGGTGAAAAGTTCGATAGAGATCTGTAAGGTCCATTACTTTAAGGGTTTGATTAAGTTCCAAAGTGTCTCTGTTAAGCTTTTGACCTGTTGATCTATCCCATGTGAGAGGGTGGTGTTGAAGTCCCCAAGAATTATTGTTTGGGGGTTGATTTCTTGCTTTAGACGCTGTAGAGTTTTCTTAGTGAATGTGGAGGGGCCCGTATTGGGTGCATATATGTTCAGTATTGTGAAGTCTTCCTGGTGAATTGTACCTGTGACTAAAATGTAGTATCCATCCGTGTCTCTTATAATTTTCTTTGGTTTGAAGTCCACTTTGTCTGATATCATAATGGCTACCCCTGCCTGTTTTCTGCTTCCATTAGCTTGTAGAATTGTTGACCAGCCTTTTATTTTTAGAGCGTGCCTATCTTTTGTGGTGAGATGGGTTTCCTGCAGGCAGCAGATTGATGGATTGTGATTTTTAATGCAAGTTTGTAATCTGTGTCTCTTGATCGGTGAGTTAATTCCATTAACATTTAGTGTTATAATGGTGAAACTATTTTTGATTTCAGGCATTTATTATGTTTAGTAGTTTTTATAAGTATATTGCTTTGCTTTTAATGGTGTTATACTTGCCTTCTGCTCTCCTGGATATGCCTGTTTTTTTCTTCACGCTTGAGTATCATTTCTAGCATTTTTTGAAGGCCTGGTTTGGTGGACATGTATCCCTTCAAGTTGTCTTTGTGCTGGAAGATTTTTCTTTCTTCCTCGATCGTGACTGATAGTTTTGCAGGGTAAATCAGCCTGGGTTGACATTTTTGCTCATTCAATACTTGAAGTATGTCTCTCCAAGCTCTTCTTGCTTTTACTGTTTCGACTGAGAAGTCATTTTTTATTTTAATAGGTTTACCTTTAAAAGTGACTTGTTTTTTCTCCCTTGAAGCTCTCAGCACCAGTTCTTTATCTTGAATGTGGAGTGTTTTGACTATTATTTGCCGTGGCGAGCTTCTGTTTTGGTCATATCTGTCTGGAGTGCGGAATGCCTCTTGTATATGGATGGGCCTCTCTTTTTTTAGATGAGGAAAGTTTTCCTTGATGATCGTTTGGAAAATTTCCTCAGGGGTGGTATTTTGAGATTCTTGCTCTGGTATTCCATGAATACGCATGTTGGGCTTCTTCAGGGTGTCCCATATCTCCTGGATATTTCTCTCAAGCATCTTTTTGGCTTTAACAATCTCTTCCATTGAGCTGGTTAATACTCCCACTTTATCTTCAAGATCTGAAATTCTGTTTTCTGCTTCATTAGTTCTGCTGATAAGACTCTCTGTGGAGTTCTGGGTTGAAGATAATTTGTCTTGTAGCTCAGTTTTAAACTCTGCTTGAGTCTGCTTTAACTGCTCTATGCCAGGTTTTGATTCTTGCACTGTTTTTCTCAACTCCTCCATGTGTCTGTTGTGTTCCTCCTCAAAGCGATTGATTCGATTATTTAATTCCTCCCTGATTTCCTCTTTCATAGTATTGAACATGGTAATGATCATATTTTGAAGGTCGTTATCCTGGGTCAGACTTTCTTGGCCATTTTCCATGGGTGTGTTCTGGTTGGAGTCTAACATTATGGGATTAATTCCTTCAGTGGGAGATTTGTTTACTTGAGTGTTGTGTCTCATGGATTTGCACTTAGACTTTGGCATTGTCGGTTTAACTCTTAAGATCTTTTAATTTCTGTGCGTTTTTCACTAAAGTGAATTATTTGGCCTGGGTTCTGGGGGTGGGCGGGGACCGATCTTACGTGGGTCGCGGCGCGGTGAGGCCCGGCTGGACCGTGCACGCGTCCCGGGTGGCGGAGTGGAGGGGGAGGTCTTTTTTCTTTTATCTATCTATCTATCTATCTATCTATCTATCTATCTATCTATCTATCTATCTATCTATCTAGTGTGTGTGTGTGTGTGTGTGTGTGTGTGTGTGTGTGTGTGTATTAGAGGCACTGTGTGTCCTTGTGGAGGACCAAGGGTGACTTTGGGAATCATCCTGTATTTGCTTCTTTCTTGCTCCTCTCTGGGATTTCCCAGATTTCTGCCTGGTGTTTTGTGTGTGTGTGTGTGTGTGTGTGTGTGTGTGTGTGTGTGTGTGTGACTGGGAACTGAACTCAGGACCTTCTGCTTGCTGACAGAGTCTTAATCCCTGAGCCATCTCTCCAGCCCTGACTTTCTTTAAAAAAAAAAAGAAAAGAAAAAAGAAAAAAAAATCTAGGGCCAATGCAGTTTTTCATGCTTTCCTTGATTTGTGTTTCTTTTTTTTTTTTTTTTTTTTTGATTTGTGTTTCTGACTTTCTATTTCCCTATTCAAAATCAAATCTGGGATTCTTGAAGAATTCCTGAGTAGAATTCCGATGGAATGTGAGCTTTGATGGAAGAATAAATTGTACCTCATTTTTCACTACCTGTAACTGATATTCATCATCTTCAATTATGATGTAGGTTACAAACCATAGTGATGCAGTTATGAATGTCACTGCTAACCAGAAAAATGGCAGATATTAGCATGGAACTTGCAACACTGGCAAATACTTCACTCATTGGATAAGTATAGTGGCCGACAGACCTGGGCAAGTCCCTGTTATTCAATGTACTAATAACAAAGCACATGCACGTATTGTAAGATAGCAACTGAAACCTTTTGCTATTGGATTCTGGATCATTGCTTTCCTTTATGGGGTTGTCTACTTAAGTTATGCATGTGGGGCTGGTGAGATGCCTCAGTATGTCAAGCGCTCGCCATGCAGCTTGATGAGTTCAAACCTGGAAACTCATGGAAAAGTGGGTGGAGAGAAATGACTCCACAAAGTTGCCTTTGACCTCCATACATATGCTGTGGCACATGTGTGCCTACCCCCCAAACACACACACACACACACACACACACACACACACACACACACACAAATAAAAAAGGTAACTCTTTAAAACATTTTAAGAAGGCCCATTAGCTTTGCCAGACTGACAAAGTCCTGAAACACCCTAAAAACATCAAACATTGCTACCCTAGTCTCTAGACTGCTCTAAGTTATTTTCCTGAATGAATGAGTTTCTTAAAGGAAAAATTCATAAGGATTACATTTCCACATGAAACGTTTACTACTTTAAAAGATATAGATCATAGCAAAAATCTGAAAAAAAATCTTGGTTAGAAATCATAAGCTCTTCCTCTCCAACAACTAACTATCCATAATAGTATTCTAAGTCCCCAGAGCTTTTAAGTGACGATGCACCCAAGTTGTTTTTTTTCAAAGGACATGAGGGCTTGCTAGAGAATAATGGAAGAAATTGTTGAGTGTTCCCAGCTGGTTCATTTCTACTTAACTGACTTATCTGAAAGTAGTAAGTTCATTATGGTAAGAAACAGCCCCCCTTGTATTTTGTGACAAAAATTCATTTTGAATGTTGATCCCAGTTTTGGTGAGGTTGAGCTTTAAATTGTACCCATGCTATCTTTGTAGGTCTTAGTTTCATCCTTCTAATACTCAATTTTACTGAAGACATATCACAAAATGTGTCTGTAACCTGAGCATACACCTCAAAGAATTCTGCCAACTGAACACATGGTGGAAGCAGCTTTCAGATCAAGAGTTTGGTGTGGTTTTATTCTAGTGTTTATAAGTGCTATATATACACAGCATTTGATGCGTGCCTTTGATGCAGCAGAGGCCATACCTGCAAAGCCTGCCAGGCCTTCCCCCTTGCTGAGCACTGATGGACTCCATCTGAGGAGACCGCGAACCAGTGGGAGGAACACAAGCTCTGCCCCAGCTTTAATCCTGTTATGGCCCTTGTGGACTAAGCGTCTCAGTCTCTTTGAACATCAGTGTACTCATTGATGTATGAGGATAAGATGTAAATTGAGGATATGAGGATAAGTTTTTTCTTTCATGAGAATTAGAGAAAATAAAATTAGAACGCTTGGTGCACACAAGTGGTAAATAAATGGCAGATGCCACCATCACAACTATGAAGCTATTACTAAAACGCTCATTTGTGGCCTAGATGTTAATTATAACAGTGGGGGGTTGAAGCAGACAGTGTATCAGTTAAACTATTTTGGACAAGTTTTATGGTACATTTAATTGTCATGGTGTTGCAGTTGCTATGGAGTGAATGTAACCTTTGTTTGAGATGGGACTCCCACTCCTAGAAATTACTGGTTTGCTCAGACTGAATTGAATAGGTAGGTTAACCCTGAACTTCTGGCCATCCTTCTACCTCAGCCTCCTCAATGGTGGAATGCAGGTGTGAATTAACATACTAGGTCCTGAAGGGAACCTTAAAAAGCAATGGCAGGCAGAAAATGGAATTTGGCAATTTTTTTTTTTTAATTTCTAAGACAATGAACCCCCATTTTCCTAATTGAATTTCTTTTTTTTTTTTTTTTGAGGTGTTGGAGAAAACTTGACAGATCCATCTGTTATAAAACCTGAAGACAAACAGTAAGTTGACATATGTGTTATCGGTTAGAAAATTGCATTTAATCTGCTCATGTTTCTAGCATCATTTTTAGTTGTTACATAAAATGTGGGATATCATAATATTTGAATTCTGTATACATTGTATAATGTTAACTGGTGTTAAAAATAGCACAAATGAATCAGTAATTGTTTCTCAGAACATGGTTTTAAATAATTTATAAACATGCATGCTTTTGTCTACAGACTTAAAACATTAAGATTTTCTAAAAACCTTGGGAAGTGAGAATAAAAAGAAGGTATGGAAATAAAATATGATTGAATCTGGCTTTGTAAACATAAATAGAATTGGCTGCAGATTTGCATCTTGAGTTTTTTACTGGTCTAAACACAAGGGAAATAGGCGTAAGTTTCACATCCACAGGGTTTGACGGGGCGTCGGCGTCCCAGGCAGACCCGTTCGCCTTGTGCTCAGTTGCACCACTGATCCAGCATCCTCCTCCACAGGCCCATCAAACAAGGACCGGAAGCATAGAGGGCCCTTTAGCAACAGCCAAGCTGTGCATGCTCAAACTTTGGGGCTAAGATTTGAAGCATCAGGTTGGTTAACTTCATTCAGAGCCAGGACATATAGAGGGATCCCTGTCTTTGGAATTCTTTTTGAATTCCCACCTCTGTTCCATTGGCAGGAGTTTTGGAAGGCTTGGCACAAAGGGTCTGAGGTTTTTCTGTTAAAGGCAGGATAGAAAGAAGCGACTGTGCGGCACAGTGACTGACAAACCCACAGGCCCCCCTTAGACTACGGGGAACCAAGAGAGATAACCTTGGGGACTTAAGCTGGGTGAGCGAAGGGAAAAGCCCCTATTGGTGGGGTGGCCCAAAGAGGGGCGACTTGGTATGCCACAAAGGCCTGAACCCCCACAAGAGTAGACAAGCCAGAGGGAACCTAGGGACTGTAGAAGTGGCCAGACAGGAGGGCGTGGAATGGATTGATGAGGGGAAAGGAGGGAATGGGAGGGAGTGAGGGTGAGGGGAAGCAGGGATTAATACTCAATATACTTACTTTTTATTATGTATTCAATTGTGTGTGTGTGTGTGTGTGTGTGTGTGTGTGTGTGTGTGTGTGTGCAGAACCACGGGCAAATTCAGGAACCACCATGGACTGCCTCCACCTCCTCCTTGTTCACTCTGCCCCAGGATTCACAGGCTCCGCCCTACCAGGACAGGAAACGCAGGCCGCCCCCGCTTCCGCCTGGCGTCTATACGTGGGGTCTAGGATCCGAACTCAGGACCTTCTGCCTGCAAGGCAGAGGCTTAACCCCTGAGCCACCTCTCCAGCCCCTCACTATACTTACAAAACTAAAAAAAAAAAAGAAGTGGCAGTGCTGATAGACTAGACTGTTGGCTGATCAGCACACGAGAGCCAACAGAGGTTCTTGATTGGCACGACAGTGCTGTAGAAAAGTCATCTGTGCTCGCTGGAGTCTCTGTGTGTGTGTGCATTTACTTGTTAGTGAGGATGCACGTGCATGTGCACACGTGTCTGTGGAGGCCAGAGGTCGATGTCGGGTATCTTTCCTTTTATTTTATTTTTGAGGCAGTGTCTCTTACTGAACCTGAAGCTCATGATTTGGCTGAAATGATGGCATTGCAGGTATCCCCAGTTTTTAGGTGGGTGCTGAGGATCTGAACTTAGGTGCTGATGCTTGTGTGGCATTAATCTTTCAAACGGAACCATCTTCCTAGACATCCCCGCCCCCATATTATATAACCCAGGATGACCTCTAGCTCTTCATCCTTCTGTATCTGCCTCCTCTGTGCTAAGACCATAGCACCCGTGCAACGTGACATTTTTAAAAAATTATTTTTACTTTATCTATCTATCTATCTATCTATCTATCTATCTATCTATCTATCTATCTATCTATCTATCTATCTATTTAATTATTGTGTGTACCAAGGATTACTTCTGGAATCATCCTGAATTGCTTCTACATCCTTTTTGCTTTGTTCTGGGAGTTTTCAGGCTCTGCCCACCAGGGCCAGAAGTGCAGGCTGCTGCCATTTCTATCTGGTATTTTTAACATGGGGCCTGGGATCCGAACTTAGGACCTTTTGCTTGTAGGGCAGAACCTTAACCCCTGAGCCATTTCTCCAGCTCGCTAAGTGGCATTTTTACTTTTTAGTTGACCTAAGGGTCTATACTTGTTCCCTGGGTCATTGAAAACCTGTAGGATTACATAAGTAAGTAATACTGACAGTCAAACCTGAATCTTTTACATCCCTTATCCTGAAACTGTATTAAGAACCATTGATTCAATGCACTATTCTTTGACTGAATGATTTTATTAAATCTAAATAGGTCCCACCTGTAGGCTCCTATACAAAAAGTCCTGAACTAACAGTGTATTAGATAACAATTGGATTAGGTGAATTCAAAAAGATTCCGGTGGTCCATATAGTCATCTAATTGCTGTGATGTTCGTTTGATGATGAAGTCTTTGTTGTCATCTTTAGCAACTTTGTTATTTTTTGCTTTAGTAGATCTAATGTGTCTTTAGCTTAGAATATTATTTCTTCAGGAGTTCTGTGTGTCCAAGGGCTTATAGTAGAAATTTGTCTGATAAGAATTTTCTTTTCAACTTTTCAGTGCAGTTTTTGTATATATAATAAACCAATCTTATTATGTACACTCTGTTCATTAAATTTTGACCTTGTCATATATCACTTAATATGACCTGATTATTCTGTCTTTTTCGGAATTCTGAGATTATCTTATCCCACTTGACAGTTAAGCATTTCATTTTTCTCTATAGGAAATGAGTTTCAGTTTCTATTAAGGACACCTGGAGAATTGGAAAAAAGTTGCTTGGGCTTGGCATCTAGATAGAATGTCTGAATAGGGCCTGATATCTGTATTTTTTATGTTCTCCATGTAATTCTTTGGGATTATTATGGCAGCTTTATTTTTAATGTCTTAAGGACACGATCTCCTGAAACAGAATAAGATCAAACTGGTCTGCCTTGTTGTGTAGGGTCACCTAATTTTGTATATCCTCACAATGACCCTAATAAGTTTTATTTTTCTCGTGACTAGTTCAATTAGAACTATATCTAATTAATTATCGAAGCTCACATTTTTTAATGTTTTCCGTGTGTGAAACCCTCACTAAACAAAGCATGAACCATGGATCGACACTCCCAGGATCATGGCATGTTGGAACTACACGTGTCAGGACTGTCTCTGAACTTAGTGAGCCAGACAAGATCTTTGGTGGCTTGGTGTAAGTTAATGATTGAGAAGTACAGATTTAAGCAAATGCTTTCACATATGATGCAACACTGGCTGTAAGTATGTTCACAAATGAGAAAATAGACTCAGTGAAGATCATAACTTGCAGGGGTCAATGGAATGGAGCAATCATCTATTAAGAGGGACCATGTCTTTGTAGTATAAATTCTAATATTGTTTCTTAACTTTTCCTAGCCAGCTTATTGGGATTTTATCTTTTTAGCTTTCTGCCTTGATGGCTTTTGGCATTTGACAAGTATGAAATTACTAAATCTATGTATAGATGTAACTAATTAGTGTTTTCTTGCACGTGGAACCAAGCTACCACCTGTTTTTCCTGTGTTGTAAAAAAATCCGGAAAACAGCTAGTCATATATATATATATATATATTTCTTTTTTTTAAAATTTAGCTTAGTTATCTGAGATCACACAACTCAGGACATGTTATAGGATATGCATGCAAATGCAGATGAAAGCCCTGACAACCCTTGTTCATGCTTTCTGATTTGGGAGTGATTATTACCTGACATACATATTTTGTAGTAATTCTGATTGTCTTCTCTTAATTTTCATGAAGCTTATAGAAGGAAGTGATGGGCCTTACAGATTTTTTTCTAAGAAGGTTGGATCTCTAAATTGAGGATCTTCACACTTTCCTGAGAGGAGAGAAAGGGCAGGCACGAACATGCAAACTTGTAAGACAGTCTGATGAGGTCATGCCAAGACTCCTAAAAGAAATTCTTCCATGTCAATGACTGAACGGATAACTTGACTCTTCACTTTATTGGGATCAGAGAGTTCTAGTCTGGATACTGAGTTCTTTTTCTTTTTCTTGTTTTCTTTTCCATCTTCAGTTTCACCTTACTGAAGTAGTGAGTTACCAAAGAAAGCACCATTAACAAGAGGTGGCCTATGCAGCTGGGTAAATACCGCCAGAGCTGTACTCTGAGGGTGATTGAAAGGCCAGGAAAGTTAATCCCGAATGTCTTTCCACCCTGTCTTCCCAAGAGAGTTCCTCCACTGACCCAACGAGGAGCAAGCAGGGAGGCAATCTGAGATTAACTGACATCAGCCCTCATTCTCAGCTTGGCACATCTTCAGAGCAGCTACTGTTCTTCTGCCAAAAGGAAGTGGAAATTGAGATAAATGTTTCAGTCCTCGCATGGAAAAAAAAGTCCATTTTTACACCATGTCCCTTTTGAGAAACCACATTCCTTAGAAGCGAAGTTTATTGTTTCCTTTTGTGATAGTCTGCTCTGCTTTTTTTCTGAAGATGTGGTATTTAAGAGCAGTAATTGAGTTCAGATTTTCAAATGTGCTGTTTCCACTGTGCATGACATTAAAATAATATATTAGCTTTCATAAAGTTTTTTTGGAAGGCTTTCTGCTGTGGCGTAGAGGGTCACAATTTGAAGATCAAGGTTGTGCGAATAGTGATGGTAGAATCTGCCAGGATTTTTATAATAGAATATTGAAAATGTATCTTATAGATACCACTTCTATTTGTTATTCTGTCACCTACATTGAGTGTATGTGGTTTGCTTCCATAAACTCATTGTCTCATAGTGTCTGGTTTTCCCACAAAGAGTTCAGCTAGAACAATTCTAGTTGGAATTTACAACCCCCCCTCCAGCCAGGGATATGGGCTCTGGGGTGCAGTCAGGTATTTGTTTTAGGGAATGGTAATTTTAAGGAAAGCATTTTGGCTTGCCGCAATACATGTGCATCTTTTTAGAAGGTATGTTCCAATAGTCAATTTACTTTACTCTTTACCTTTCGGGTATTTTAGTAGAACATTTGGTAATGAATGTCATTCTCTCACCACATATGCATTAAAAAGGGTAGTTTGTCTTAATGTAGTACCCAGAAAAATTCCCTGTTCTATCAGATTTAGTGTTGGAATGAGTTTCTCAGTAGGTCTTGGAGTTGGGGACAAAGATTTAAGTGCATTTGAATTTTAAATGTGCAAACCTAACATTGTTTCTTCCCCAGAGTGCTCTGTTCTTTGTTGGTTCCTTCAAGTGACTGGGTTACTACGGATACTGCTCAGTATCTCAGAGAATCCTAACTGAACTCCTTTTTCTCAGCTGTGATCTAATTGATATTCTGATATTCCCTCTAGATCAAGAGGAATGGTGTTTGGACCGGCCAATTTAGGGGAAGATGCAATTAGAAACTTCATTGCAAAACATCGCTGCAACTCCTGCTGCCGGAAGCTCAAACTCCAGGGTAGGCCAGGGACAATTCTATTTTTCTCTAAGGAAATCTCTCCTACAACAACATCCATTGTAACCTGGGATCGAGTAGGAAATCTTAATCACATTTTTATCTCATTCACAGTCACTCCAGGAGCTTGACTTGCTGAGTGTAAAATATTCAAGTCTTTAACAGGAAGAAATGGACAGAGATTTACTTTAAGCTCTGCCAAAATGTGATAAAACAACATGGGGCCCATGCACATCACAAGCCCTCCAAAGGAAAAGTTTTACCTACTTAAATAGAGTAAAATCAGACCAAGACCCCACCCTTCCTTCTGAGGTCTTGTTTTGTATCCAGATCCAGGTTGGCATGCCTGCGGTTTTTTTTTTTTTTTTCTTTTATACTATTCTAGTTTGCTGAGTAGATGCCTGAGAGTGTCTAGTGGTAAACAAAGGCTGTGAATTAAAGCACTGCTTCCCGCTGGAGCAGCTTGCTACTTTATTTACTCATTTGGTTTGTTTGTTTTACAGTACTTGGGATGGAACCCAGGGCTTTGTCATGCCAGGCAAGCACTCTGCCACTTTTCTACTCGAAACACACATTGCAATATTAAAAAAAAAAAATGAAAGCAACAGGCTGACTTAGGAAGATGGTGTGTTTTCTCTGAGACCAGTGAGACACATAGTATTTCATGATGTGTCGGAAGACCTCTCCCCTCTAGCCCGAGTCCCATCTAGGTCTTTTCTTTCTTTTCAGAAGGGGGCTTGATGTCTGCCTTAACTGGATTTCTCTCCTTTTGAATTATTCCAACTCATGCGTGTATGTTGGCATTTCACACATTGCATGATGAGCAGACCTGAGCTGATCAGGACTCATCACAGCCCTGCCCTGGACGGTGCTCTGGAGGCTGAGGCAGGAGGATCCCCGGGGCCCAGGATTTCACAGTCAGCTTAGGCAGCACAGCGAGGCTCTGTGTTTTTAAGGAAAAAAAAAAAAAAAAAAAAGAAATGAAAAGCAAAAAGACACATACAATAAAGAAGACTGATTTCTAATCCTACTGGGGTTTGAGGATGACTCCACAGGCAAAATAGCTAAAGGCTGGGATTGAGAGTAGTAATGAGGATAGATGGAGGATGATGTGGAGTGAAAGGGCAGAAAGGAGGAAAGAGGGAGGGTCACAGCTCCTGACCGCCCGCAGTGTGATCTCAGGACATAGAGGATGGGTAAACTGATCAGGGAATAGCAGTGTCCTCTAGTCTAGTTAGGATAAGGAGGGGCTGGCGCTGGGCTGAAGGATGTTTTTGGCCTCTATGTAATGGCTTTAAGGGAGGCAGGACAATATCTGACAAATATCTGAGTCGACCCACAGGTGCGGCTGGAGTTGACTCATGAACTTAGGGCTGGGTGCTGTCCAGTCTGACTGACCATGGCCTGGCCAAGGCAGCCTCCATTCTTGAAAATCCAGGGACAGTCAAGGCATAACTCATAGCGCACAGTTCTTGAGCCTAGTGAAGAGCTTCTTCTTTTCCTCCTCCTTCTTTATCTTTTTCATTGGCAAGTTTTGAATGATTCTTCCATCTTTGAACCTAAACTGTGTCAAAACTCTAGTTTTCTAAATTAATATTGAAGGGGAAATAAAGGAATATCTTAATTTTACATCATTGGTAATCTTGAAAAAATGTTAGCTTTGGAAAGTAGGATGAAGTACCTTTTTCATGCCTCATTTATTTATTTGTTTATTTAATTATTTATGTTCAAACAGAGACAGGTTAGGACAGTACATGAGAACATAGACTTAACACCCAGGGAGGCAAGGCTCAGATACCCTAGTTCTGCTTTTCACTAGTCTATTGAGCTTGGTCTTCAGCACCCTTATTTGTAAGCTAGCAATGACTGTGTTTGTGTCATAAAGTATTAAAATTCCCATTTAATATTGGTGCCAGAGGTTGGATCCAGGACTTCACACACTCTACTCTTAGGTATATCACCCAGTACAGAAGAAGTATACAATCATTTGTTGCCCCTTCTGTGTAGTCTGATCCCATAAATCACTGTTTAATGTTTTTAAATTTCTTTTACAAATGGAATATGGGGATTTAGGAGCCATAGGGTCCATCTGTGGATGGGGATTTGGTAGATGACCACACAACAGAGAACGATGTTCCTACAAAAGGCTGAGCCGTGGCATCTGGGGGTCACCGTTTGGACTCAGTCCCCCTGAATCTGCCCCAAATTTTCATTTTCTGCTTGACCTCACTTGACTCTGGCCAGACACTGACTGGAGTCTCCAGTATGAGAGTGTAGAGAGTCACAGGTGCTCATTGAGATGGTGAAAGTACTGAGTTTGGACAGTTGCACATGGTTTGGGTCCCATATACCCAACATCTCCCTGGACACTTAGCGGAAGCTAAGTCTGAGGTCCAGTCTTCTGTGATCAATGTGTTCTGGACACCCCTAAAACTGTCTTTATTCTTTTGCAGATCTAAAAAGAAATGACTATTCCCTTGGAAAGGCTGATGCCGACTTGGGAGAAGGAAGTAGAAGTTGCACAGAAGATGATACACGACTCTAGACTATTGAAAAGGAGACACAAGAAGATGCCAGCTTTAACCTCCTTACCATGAACACTGGAGGTCGATGCTGATTGAGATAACACTGATTGTGTCAGAATCTCCATCAGGATGAGCTCACCTTGGGGGCTACCCTCTCTGAGCTCCCTCTGTCTAGACCAGAGGTTTCAGTATATGATGAACTCACATCCAAGATACTGACCTCTCTGAAGGATGTTTGGTACACAACAACTCAGGTGCCAAATGCTGCTCAGAGGAGTCGCTGGGAATACTGTTCCTTTATACCTCATTGCTTCAACTGACCACTTGGAACCTTTGGAGCCGAATGCTGTGCACTAAAGAACCAGGGGATGGACTAAGTTATTTTCTCACTGTGCGGATTCTACCTGCTGCTACTCGTCCCTTCACCTACAGATTGTACTTACATATGTATATGAATATAAATAGACATTAGAAGGTATTTGAATTCTTTCTTTCCCATCCAGCAGCATTTGAACAGTATAAATAGGGGAGTGGAATGAGTGTGTATTGGATTTAAGCTGTGAGCACACTCCCTCACAGCTATAAGACGTTGATGTTTTGGACTAGAGAGATGGCTCAGAGGTTAATGCCTTTTCTTAAAGGCAAAAGAATTTGAATTTGAATCCCCAGATTCCATGTAAAAATGTCAGATAGTTACATGACAGTAGCCTGAAATTCCAGCCCTGGAAGATGGATCCTGGGAAACCCCAGAGCAAAGCAAAGCAATAAGGAAGTACAGCAATCTAGGATGATTCCCAGTATCACTCTTGTACCTCCACAGACACTTAATTGCCCTTTTACACACACACACACAGACACACACACACACACACACACACATTCTATGGCTGGTAAGGTCTATGTCATATAATGCTTGAGCACTTTAAGTTCCTTGAAAGAAGGAAAAGGATAAATTGAAGACACATTCCTTAAATTTCTTTTAGTTTTTAATGAGACAAAGATATGTAAAACGGGTATTAAGACAGGGTTTCCTCAGGAACACTGTTGAATAGAGTTGCTCTTGGAACGTCTACTCCTTCACCACACTGTACTTACTCTGAACTCTCTGTCTCATCCTGTGGGAAGAGACACTGCTATAGGTTGAATTGTTTTATAGGTGTCTGCCTCCTTCCATCACAGAATTCCATTAGCTTAAGTCTGCCCCAAATGCATCATTGGTTTCTGAGGCTTGGAGCATGTTTGTGGGGCCAGCTGTGTCTCTTGTATCCCGGGGGGGGGGGAGTAAGGGGGGAGGGAAGGGCTGTCTTACTTCAGAACAAGCATGAGCTTTTCATGCCAGCAGAGACGGGGCTGGGAGTCCCTCCTCTGCCCCTGAAACTTCTCTCTCATTAAACATTCTGCTTGGTAGCAGAAAACCACCTGTGACTAAACAGGGTGGGAAGATAGCACAGTGGATAAGCACTTGCCATGAAAGTTTGGGGCTGCAGTTTGGATCCCCAGATCCACCTATAAAAGCAGGTGGGCAGGCAGCCTGCCTGTGATCATAGCACCTGAGAGATGGACATGGCAGATCTCTAGGGCGAGCTGGCTAGCTACACTATCTAAATGGAGCGGATGACATCTGGGTTCAACGAGAGATTCTATTTCAATAAGTGCTGCAGTTAACCTGAGTTGATGCTGATAAATTCATGGCTAAATAGTTGAAGTGAATAATGGGTTTCGTTTTGGAGGCCCACACTAACATTAAAGGTCAAGAGAAATGGCCACACAAAATCCACATGACTGCTAAAGAGGGACAACCCTCACTTTCCAGACCAGCATATCTAGCCAAGTACAGCAAAGGATACTCCTTCCAGCCAGCTCCTTCCATCTTACTTACCTGCCCAGCGACCAGCCCCACCACCATGGGCTGGGTCTTCCCCATCAGGTATACAATCTTCTTCAGACTTACTTGGGGCTTAACTGCTAATTTCTCAGAACTGTGCTCTGAGTTCAGTCTTCAGTTGCCTAGTTGAAACCAATATTAATATGGCAGTGAGTAAAGTGGAGAGTGGTCAGGGAAGAGTCCTGGTGTTAATCTCTGACGGTACACTTGTACACTTGCACATGCGCCCACACGTGACCATGTACACCACACATACACATGCTAGAAAAAGAAAAAGAAATCTCTACTGCTTTTGAAGACTGTACTTCAAGGAAATGTTGCCTGGTAGGGTGGAACACCAAGGCTTCTTTCACCATTGTGGTGCTAGGTTCATGTCAGTTTGAGGGGTCATCTGGATCCCTTTTACCTTTGTCTTGGGGTTGTAAGAAATGGGAAGTTTTGATAATTTCTTCACCCTCTCCTTTTCATTCAGACTGGCTTCGAATTCCCAATCCTCCCCCCTCAGCTTCCTGAGTGGGTAGGGTTCCAGGTGTGGGACCCCAAGTTTGGGTGAGAAGTTGACTGGCAAGGAAGTTGCAGTGTTAATACTCTTGGGGCAGTTTTATCCTGTCTACACATCGGTCATGGATCTGTTCGTCTTACACCAGAGCTGTGATTGACTGGAAAAAGACAGAATTCACCTATCCAATCAAACATATCAATTTATTGCCCAAGTACTTGCTTCTTAGAGTGAAACTTGAGAGCAAATATATTCTGATTTCAAATTTCCATGGTGCGCTTTTCTTTTCTCTCTCTCTCTCTCTTTTTTTTTTTTTGGTAACAGTAAGGAAAACATACCTACAGAATATTAATTTTAGAAGAGTAATTGTGGACTGGGGAGGTGGATCAGCGGTTAAAACCTTTGTCTCACAAGCAGAAGGACTTGAGTTTGGATCTCCACATCCCACGTAAAAATGTTGGGCAGATACGGCCTGTAATTCCAGACCTGGAAGGCAGAGCCTGGCAAACCCTAAAGCAAAGCAATAAGGTGAAGAACAACCCAGCATGACTCCCAGTGTTACCATAGAGCCTCCATAGGCACACACACTCTAATGTCCTCTGGTGCACACACACACACACACACACACACACACACACTCTAATGTCCTCTGGTACACACACCCACACACACACACTCTAATGTCCTCTGGTACACACACACACACACACACACACACACACACACACACACACTCTAATGTCCTCTGGTACACATACACACACACATACACACACACACACACACACACACACATCTGAGCAAATACTGGAATACTTTTGACCTGGATGTTTGATCACCACGGGGAGTTTCTCATTCTTACTCACAGCTGTCTTCATTCTTTATGAAGCGCTTCTCTGAGCTGCCCCTTGGATTGGGCTGCAGCAGTGCACACAGCATGTGTTTGCCCTCCAAAATCTTCACGACTTATGTTTCTTCTCGGTTCTTCCAAGTTTGGACTTCTACTAAGTCCTAAGAAACCTGACTCCTGGGCACATCCCATCCAGAGACATGTCCTATGCCCCACCTGCTGGAACAGTAGGTTTCGGTTGGGATAAGAGAATTCGGGCACGTGAGAAGTCACAGCCAGGACTGTTTTGGAATCCCAGAGGGAAAGAACCATGCAGTCCTCTTCCATGCACAGGAGGACTCAGAGCGTGGGGCTGGAGCCCAGGCCAAACTCTGTGAGTTCCAGGTTGGGGTCGTACTGTGTAGATTCTCCATACCCCCAGTGTGCACAATTCTGGATTCTGGAGTGGAAATTGTCCTGTTCACTTAAAGGCTCTTGCACTGCCACAGGATGAAATTTAGAACGGTCCAAGGTGTTTCTCATCTATTCTCTCCTGTGTAACAAATGCTAGATGACCCAGACTTCCTGATGGTCTCTGGTCTATGCTTTAAAATTGTTTTTTTTTTTTTTTTTGTGACTGTTGTTTTTGATAAAACCTAACACCTTGGCGGAGTGTGATGGTACAGATGCCCTTGTCATTTCTTCTTGGTCAGCAGCATCTACATCAAGTGTGGCAGAGTACTCTTTCAGCAGCATTTCTAGAAGGACATAAAATCTTCAAATGATAGTAGATTTAATTCTGCTAGGTAATAATCAGATTTGCATTTTTAATCTAGAGGCAATTCCATACGAACCAATATAATTCTTTTGAAGTCTCTCTGTTTTAATTTTCTAGGAAATAGTTTTTTAACAATCTATACCTTTCCTACTAAATTCTCATTGAGTTCTTGCCCTCTTTAGCATCCGTGATAGCGCCAAGATGAAGTTCTTTATTGGTGACTATTGAAATGAGATGATAACTTCCCAGAAACTACTTGAAATAATCATCACTTATTACCCTTTGAAAAGAAGATTGATAGAAAAGTCATTTGAAAGATGGTTCATTACCATGCCCTAGTACGATTTCTTTACTCACATCTTGCCAAAGCACGAGAAAGGGAGGATTATTCTCTGAGGTCGGAATCTGAAGGCTGTGTGTTTGCCTCTTTGAAGTCTAGGTATTTAATTTTCTGTAGTCATTTCTTGGGCAATTTTCTAAGAAACTAGTTGAAGCTAATTTATCATAAGTTAAAGTCAAATGACAGAAAAGATCCCCCCCACCTCCTTAGCAACATTTTATTCCACAGAGGTTAGCTTCTGAAGGAAAAGAAATGAGACTTAAATAGCACTTCAAGTCTCCAGCCACACGCGTGGGACGAGAGAAGAGAGAGGACTCTGGAAGCCACACTAGTCTTGCATTTAGCATAGTTATTATGATGTGACTTTTTCCTTCTAGATCCTGATGCAGAGATAAAATATTACATTTTTGAGAAATACTCTCCTCCCCAAAATAATTAAGGTATTTTGCTTAATTTTCGAAGAAAGGCACGCAACCCTCTAGAGACCACAAGTCTTGGTCTCTCATTTTCAGACTTGTAATATGAGTTTATGTAATTTGTTCAACCTTTCTGTTAACCTTACCTCTGAAATGGAGATGAAGATACTTAACTTTTCAAATGAAAGTGAATGATAATGATTAGGTCCTTTGAGAATCTCGCTTAAAAGGCTTCTCATGAACTCAGCATCCAGGCCTTCATTTTGACAGTCTGTGATCATTACTGGGTGTTGCAAAAGATGCCCAGAGGACCCGTTTCATTGCGTACACACAAGTGTTTCTACTCTTTTCCCATCTCTGGAGGGAATAAAGCTCAGGGCTACCTTTTTTGGCTTAAAGATTAATTAAATAATTTGAAACCAGGAAATTTCCCATTTTGTAGCATCTTGCGCTTATTTTACTTTTTGATAATTATGTGTTTATTCAGCGGGTTTGCTTAGCTATATTCTTTCTAGACAAAATGTTTCAGGACAAGAAGAAGAGCCCAAATCTGGCACCATCTCTGGCGATATTTTGGGAGCCTAAAAAATAGAAAGACAGTATATTGATGTTTGTAAAACAAAGCTTTAAAAAAGTCTTAATTAACCATGTTATAAATTTTTTTCAACATGGTTGCTTAGTAATAAGACAATTTTGGTCTCTAGCTTACCAGCATCTTCTATTGGCAACTAACGTCTTTAGGAATTTTCATCTCCCAGTGGACTTTTTCCATTGTGCACCTTTAGAAACTCCCATCTATTAAATTAGTTACACATACCCTTGTAATTATTATTGTAGAAACTGCCTGCTAGTGGTTGTCTAAAAGTGGATATAACAGTTGCCTTTTCTTGGAAAGATTTGGGATGATTTTTCATGGGGTTTGTACTTCAGTTTCTAATGAACCTTTGGCTCTGTATCTTGTTGGTAACCAGGCAACGATCATAGAGCTTCAGGATGTTTTGGTAACCAGAAGAGACCATCAGTGTGTTGCCCAGTTTTGGAATTTTCATAGCAATCCTGAAATTATGTCAATAAGGACTCAGGGAACAGACCAATGGGAGGCAAAGTTGGTAGGAGGAGCGCTGGTGTGCATGTGTCTGTCATTAGTGAGGTTACAGTGTTTCACAGATGGCAGTAGTATTGGTGGATTATTTTATTGCAGGAGTGGTATGTCTGGAAGATCTCAGGGATGTTGCAGATGAAAGCAAGCTAGAACTCCACTTCATGGAACGAGACGTTTGTCCACTTCTAGAGGATGTTGGGAAATGTTCTAGAGGATAGTGTTGGAAGAAAGATGTGCTGCGGACTTGGGGTTTGGTCCTTAGTTTTGCATCGCCGTGCAGTGGACATTCTGTTTCAGGAATAGTTTTCAAGTGTTTCTACAATGCACTGACACTGATGTTAAAATTACTTGGTGAAATCTGATGTCTTCAAGATTATCCCAGAAAAATAAGAATTTTCAACATAGCAACTTATCATTGATCAGAAATAATAATCATTGCAATGATGTTGCTATTATAGTAACATATCCACACTCATTATCTCCCAGGCATTGTGCTGGATGCACATTGTACATAATCACACTTAATCTAAACAGTGACCTGATACATTGAATCTATTCTGTCCATTATAAAGATTTGAAAGTGCTACTTTTAAGTTAGTCACTTGACTACAGTCATATGTCCAATGAGAGCTGAGATTGATGGAGCTGGAGTGAATCAGTGGCATGAAAATGTATGTGATCCTGGCCAGTTGGAAGCACAGATTTGAAAATTCAATCAATTTTCTGCGTTTTTTTTTCCAGTTCTGATAAAAAGTATTTTTTCAATAATTAAAATATTGAGACTTGCACACTCCCAACTTAGAATTCGTATCTACACAAATTTACAATATTTATAAATAGGTCACAGGCAAACGGAATTGTATTTACCAAACTCAGTCCATGGAGACAGACATCATCAAAGCTAGCTGACTTGAAACCAACTCAAATTCTGGACTTATATACGACAAAGGATAAAGACAGGAGACACAATGGAACATAAACTGTCCAAACAACGTAATGACAATTTTGTTAAGTGCCAGCTGGATGGTCACATACATTTGAGTTCAACATAGGTCAGTCTGCAGCTGGTTCTCTGCACAAGAGTATTCAAGGTGGGCGATGAACCTCAGAAAACAAGTGGAGGCAGAGATGGGAGCTACAAGGCAGCTATGAGGGAAAGTCCCTGCCCAAACACTCCAAATGGCTGCAGTAGCATTCCCAGACGCTTAAAAGCAAGGGAGACCGACAGGCAGTCTCCAAACCCATAGCATTATACGTCGTCACTGTGTGCACACTTTGGGCACATGAGCAGCAGCGAGGGGCAGAATGTTCCTAGCTCCTCTTGGGAATATCAGCCCAAAGCCCCACCCAGTACTAAGTCAGACCCTTAGGGAGGCCCGGACAATTGGCCAAATTGTTCTGGTGGCTTGGTCTATGTCAAGAGCAGATCAGAGCACCTGCAAGACATGGGTACATCAGGGGATACCCTCCTTGCGCTGGCAACACTGTGACGGAGGTGCCGACCAGTCGTAGACATAGGAGAGGCGCAACTGCACCTCTCGTCTGCACAGCTGCCCCTCGTGCAGCAGCGTCTGCTGCTTCTCCAGCATGTCCTCTGGGCTCTGCTTGTGTGTCACCAGGTACTGGTTGCTGCTTTTCTTGGGACTAGAGAGATGGCTTTGCCTCCTAAGCTATAGGACCTGAGTTCAGATCCCAGATCTGATGTAAAACACAGATCCCAGATCCCAGATGTAAAACACAGGGCAGACATGACTGGCCAGCACTTCCCATCCAGGAAGAGTAAAGGAAAAGGAGGCAGAGCAATCCAGTATGATTCTGATATGACCTTTGAGCCTCCAGCCACACAGTGCCCTCTTCTCCACCCCTCCCACCCACTCCCACACTCACATACACACAAAATAGAATGAAATGCATTTCTTAACAATTAGATATTTGCAACGATACTTACAATAGGAAAGGACCTAGTATCCTTTTAGTTTATCATTATAAAGTAAAAAATCAAACATATGCAATCAAAAAAGTTTTTGTGGGTCTCTCAGTTGTCCCTATAGGCTTCAGAAGCAGAGTTATACCAACAAGGTGACTTGAAACACATGGAGTTGGAGCAAAGAGAGGTGAATGAGTTGCATTTTCAGTGGTGCTAATAATCTCATTTCTACAGATGGGCCTGTCAGTAGGAGTGGAGAAAGCCAATTTTGAACCCCCCAGATTGATTCAGAGAGTCAGCAAGGGTCCAAATAGCTCTTCTGTGAGCCTTGAGGAACAGGGACCGCCAATCTTTCTTCTCTTCCTTCCTTCTTCTCACCATCTCTTCCTTCTTCTTGCCCTCCTTGTCTCCAGCTTTCTTTTCTTTCTCCTCTAATCTGTTCTTCCTTTCACTGATTCTGTCTTACATTTTTTACATGAATGATTGCAAATGCAGATAAAGAAACAGCAGCTTCTCAATAGAGCTAGAATACACTTTATCTTTTCCAAGACAAGTAGAATTATCAAGAGTGAGAGCTAAAAGGTAAATGAGAAAGGTATCAACAGAGACTGTTTTTTCACTCAAAGAAAATGTAACTGTCGCTGGAGGGAGGGGTAAGATCTAACACTTGGTAAATAACCAGTGAGCCCAATAATGACTCCATTTGTATGTTAAAGCCAATAATGTTCCTGTAATGCAGTCCAGAAAGAATCAGATCCCTAATTTTCATTTTGGAAATCTTAATAAGACTGTCATTAATATGTGTCAGGTAAGCATTTTGTCTGTTTCTCAGTGAAAATAAGTCATTAGACATGTAACTGCAGAATGCCAGTTGAAAATGATATTATAAATTAAATTATTTTACCAATTTTCTTGGTTTAGCATGTGCATGTTTTGCATGTATGTGCATTTTATGTAGATGGAAAATAGCTACTTGAATGAAAAGTATTTGTAGGATTTGAGTTTCAATGAGTGACTCAAGCACTTAACTTAACTTACTGGGTTTATATTCATTGTGCATTGCCAGAGAACATCCCTTAGGCCCGAAAAGTCTTTTTGTAGAAGAGGCTACATGGAATGGTAGAGAAATTTCTAGATCTCTGAGTCAGATGGATTTGGGTATGAACTGAAACTCTCTTCTATAATAGTTGGTGACTTTAGTCAGTTGGATGTTTCTCAACTGTAATTAACTATCTGAAGATGGTAGGAGAACTTGGTAATATCCCCACTTGTGCTACTTCTGGCTACTGCTATCCCAAGAAGGGGGGCAGATGCTAGTGTGTCAGGACTTTAGTGATGGGTAACTTAGGTAGCAATGCCCCAATATGACAATTTGCCTGTAAGACTTTTGGAAATTGGGACTATCACTTGGAATTGATGGCAGAAGAAGACATTTGTTAAGAGCAAGATCTAGATCATGAATATCAGGAGGATTGACATAGCTGTGGTCGATGAAGTCGTTGGATGCAATATATGTCCTTACCAGTCATAGACCAGATGGAGAATCTTCGGTGAATGGCCCACACAAGTTGTTCTTCAAGCTTAAATGCTGTAGAGTAAATTCATCATTATAATCTAATGAATCCCAGGCAGAGCCGTGAAGTACATGAAAGACTTATATTGAGCACCTAATATAGTCTGGTGCAGTAGGCATGATGGGAATAATGTTCCTGTAATGCAGTCCAGAAAGACTCAGATCCCTAACTTTCATTTTAATAATTAGTTTTACTTATTTTTTTGTGCTTCACCAACATCCTCTACATCCATGGACAAAGATTTCTCTCTTTAATTTGAAGGCAAGTAGTGTGACATGGACCTTAGAAGCCAGAAGTGAAGGGTTTAGTGTGAGGCTAGGTAACCAAAATGTGATGAAGTGAACAGAAGAAATCTACATGAGTGACTAAGAAAGATTTCAAGTGAACAGACTGTAACATTTGGATTTCAATGAATGGTCCGAATATTTCATTGGAACATTTCAATAATAGTATTGTGAAAATTTATTATCTGCTTTCTTTGTGCCCCTAAGAACTATTGTTATAAGAGCATAGAGCTCTGTACCACTCAGCGTTTTAGGTGGTAGGGTTCTACCATCTTCAACTGAAGGGTCCCAAGGCAGGTCTGAGGGTTTCTTAGCCCAGTGGCACATCTTATGGACCAGTACTGAAGGAGGCATATATCCTCCTTTAGCCATTAGCAAGAGCTCAGTCACTGGGCTATGCCATTCTGCAAAGGAACCTAAGAAATGCAGTCTAGATGTGTGCCCAAGACAGAGAGAAAAAAGGGTTTTGATGAACTGTTAACAATCTTGTCATATCAGGAGGTATCTATTTTGCTCCAGTTCTTTGTGGAATTGATTATGGTTATTGAAGATGGAATAGCCTTTTTAATTTTTAAAATATTTAATTTATTTATTTACTTATGAGAGAGAGAGCAAGAGCGAGATTAGGTGTGTGTGACATGTGGTTGGAGAGAGTCAGGAGACAACTTTTGGAATTCAGTTCTGTCTTTCTGGCTTCTGGGGGTGTAACTCAGGTTTCCAGGTTTGTGCACAAACACTTTTATCTGGTGTGCTATCTTGTAGGTCCCTTTATGAGCTCATATATATATTTCTTTTAGTGTCCAATACACCAGTATAGTGAACTTATAATATTTTCACATTGAGAGTGATTTTTATTTCTTTCTGTAAAGATGTTCAACAGAAATTTCTCTTTATTTAGGACACAGAACACTTTTTTTAAAACATTTTTTATTATTATTTCTGCTCATACAAACTTCCCTTCTCCTCCCCCCAACCCCCTTGTTTCCCCTCCCCTCACTCCTCCCTCCCCATCCCCCAGTGCCTCCCCCCAAATCCCCAGAGAGTCCTTTAATGTGCATGCCAGACTCTCCTCTGGGCCCTCCTCTCCGATGACGTACAAGGACCCAGTGGCATTTCCCTGAACCCTTTCCTGTGCTCCCCTTAAGCATAGGAACACTACTGTGGCTGTCAATCCCTTGTCTCCAAGGATCTTGGTGCCTTTAGCAGATGCTAGACTTTGTGAGGTCAATAGTGTGTTGGACATTGCGCAGGGCATGCAAAGTCCAATTATGATTGCTTCGGGCCTAACTTGTGTGGAGTATCTTGCAAATCATTGCTCCTCCCATCCTTTTACTCTTACACTCTTACCGCCCCCTCTTCCGCAAATGTCCCTGAGCTTCAGGATGGGGAGAGATTAGTCTGGCCTAGTTCTAGGTGGTTGATATAGAGTGTCTGAAGTTCTGGATTGTGGTTTGTTGATTTTCTTTTGCAGTTTTGCTGCTCCTGCAATGCCCTTCACGCCATCCTGATGGGCATTGTATGTCAACCCCTGGCCAGAGACAAAAAGCTGTTAAACTGGAGTCTTGTT
The DNA here is from genome assembly GCA_023101885.1 of Typhlomys cinereus. Taxonomy (NCBI): domain Eukaryota; kingdom Metazoa; phylum Chordata; class Mammalia; order Rodentia; family Platacanthomyidae; genus Typhlomys; species Typhlomys cinereus. Next base: position 445,534 of record JALPQD010000710.1, read on the forward strand.
ATAAGGCACATTCAAGGGTAGATGTAATAAAAGTAGGAAACCACAGTGAGGGAGGGACGTCATTTGCAAAATGGTTACTTTTTATCTGCCAGACTATATGCCCTCCCCTTCTGGTGAGATCATACCCCCTCAGTTGTAAATGATCAGGAATGAAAGTCTGAGAATTTAACCAGGTGTCTCATTACTTACTTGCAGTCCTTGATGGTGGCCTATTTTCTCTGCTGTAACATGGTCCCCTCTGTCCTTGTGTCTGGTGTGGCCCTCCAACCCCATCCCTCCTGTTCACAATCCTTGCAATTACTGTAGGTATTACATAGATTTATCTTTGAGTGTCTCTAGGTGGACTGGGTAGGTTTGGTACTAGGAGCCACCTATTAGGGAGTACATACAATGCTTAATTTTCTGGGTCTGGGTTACTTCACTTAATATATTGTTTCTAATGACATCCATTTCCTGGCAAATTCCAGTAATTCATCATTTTTGATGGCTGAGTAGTATTCCATTGTATAGATGTATGACAGTTTCCTTATCCACTCGTCAACTGTTGGACATTTAGGTTGATTCCATGACTTTGCTATTGTAAACAGTGCTGCTATGAACATGGTCATGCTTGTGCTATCGAGGTGAACCTCTGCTGCATGGGGGGTTATTCCCAAAAGTGGGATAGCAGGGTTATATGGCATTTCAATCTTTAATTTCTTTAAGAATCTCCAGACAGCTCGCCAGAGTGGCTGTATAACCCTGCATTCCCACCAGCAATGCAGGAGAGTTCCCCTCTCTCCACATCCTCTCCAATATTTGTTGTTGTTTGTATTGTGGATTTTTGCCATCCTGACTGGGGTGAGATGATATCTCAGGGAAGTTTTGATTTGCATTTCCCTGATGGCTAAAGAAGTGGAGCATTTTTTTAAAATTTTTTTTTGTTATTATTATTTATTCAACTGTGCGCATGTGCGTGTATGTGTGCGCGCGTGTGTCTGTGTGTGTGTGTGTGTGTGTGTGTGTGTGTAGAACCACGGACGAATTCGCGAACCACCATGGACGCCCCCACTTCCTCCGCCCCGGGATTCACAGGCTCCGCCCCACCAGGACCAGAACGCAGGCCGCCCCGCTTCCGCCTGGCATCTATACGTGGGTCTGGGATCTGAACTCAGGACCTTCCGCCTGCAAAGCGCAGGCTTAACCCCTGAGCCACCTCTCCAACCCAGCATTTTTTAAGATATTTGTTAGACATTTTAATTTCATCCCTGGTAAAGTTTCTTTTAAATTCCACGGCCCATTTTTTAATTGTGCCATTGGTTTCCTTGGTGTTTAGTTTTCTAAGTTCTTTGTGCACTCTGGATAGTAGAGCTCTATCAGATATGTGGTTAGTGAAGATTTTCTCCCATTCTGTGGGTTGCCTTTGAGCTCACGTTACAATCTCTTTATCTGAACAGAAGCTCTTTAATTTCACAAGATCCCAACTGTTGAGAGTAAGTAGCAGTGACTGTGCCATTGGATGTCTGTTTAGGAAATGTTGGCCTAGCCCAATCAGCGCAAGGGAGTTCCCTATCCTTTCAACTATGGTTTTTATAGTCTCTGGCCTTATATCAAGGTCCTTGATCCATTTGGAATTAAGTCTTGTACATGGTGAAAAGTACGGGTCCAGCTTTAATCTTCTGCATGTGGAGATCCAGTTTTGCCAGCACCATTTGTTGAAGATACTGTTCTTTTTCCATTGGATTTTTTGGGCCCCTTTGTCAAAGATCAAATGGCTGTAATTTTGTGGGCTTATATCTGGGTCTTCAACACTTATCCATTGATCAGGACACAGAACACTTTTAACTAATTTAAAATCTTGTCACATAAATTCTCTTTTATTTTCCATAATTCCTTCATAATGGCAAATTCATTATGCACAAAAAGTAAATTCTAATTGCAGTGAGGGTTGCCTTTATTGCACCACTGTTGGCTTGGTGACAGCTATAAAATATGTCCATTGTCCCTCTTCCTTCTCTGCTTGACCTCTGCCCATCCCCCGTGGCTCTAAGCAACATGGTGCGAAAGCAGACATCCTTGCCCTCCTTTCTAAATTGCATGTAGTCAGCTAGCAGGTAAATAAGCAGTGAGGTAAGAGTAGAAATTTACATAAGGAACCTATTAATATAGTATACAAATGAGGGTCCTGGGGAGAATGTTAATTCATTTCCTATACAGAATGGCTGTGATCACTGTGAATTGTCACCATGGTAAGAATTAAGAAGGGAGTGGAAAGTCTGGGTATACAGAAGAGACTAGAATTGACAAAATTTTCTAAAGAGAGCTAATTACCATGTGCCTTTCCCACAAAGGAGGAAAGTTGAAAGCTTGGATTCATAAGCTCAAAAATGACATTTAAGAATCATCTAAGATTATTTCTTGAAGAATAAGTGGGTGGGGAATGGAAATATTTTAATAAAATGTTTTAGTCTGTCAATTCTTAAAACTGGAAACACATTTAGAGTATTATTGTGAAAAATCAGTCTACTAGAAACCTCCAGTAACTACAATAGGATGGGGGAGTGCGTGAATCTTTGTGACATCAAGCAATTACCTGATTACTTTATTTGTTGGGTTATTGATTTATTGATTAAATTAAGATTAATTTTGTGCCTGGCATCTGTCAAGTACTATGCAGAGATCATTAGATGGGTATTTATCTGTCTTGAGGAGGCAGATACACAGTGACCTCCTTATCTCAAGAGATACAGTTGAGTGCTTTGCCAAAATGGTTTTGGAGTCAAGTGAAGGAGAGGCTGCTCCTCTTTCAATAGAAACATATATAGAGAAAAATCTTCCTGAAAGATTATGACTAACATGAAACTGTTCATTGGCGGTGGGAACAACATGTGGGTCAGAGGTCTGAGGAATGGGGAATAGCTGTTAGTTAAAGAGCAGGTATTGGCTCATTTAGTTCCAGAACTGGTAGAGTGGGCCAGTTTGTTAAAAGCTGTTCATGTCCTCATGAGATGTTCATTTTTTTGTTTGTGTTGGTTTGGATTTTCTGAGACTGCGTGTTGCTGTGTAGCACAGGTTGGCTTCCTGAAGTGCATGTCCAGACATGACTGCTGGACTTCATTATGTAAGTTAAGTACATTAGCATGTGTTTGAAACAACCAATTCTGGGCCAATTAATTCATCAAGCACTCATCAATCATCCACTGCATATAAGCTGTTTAACTTGGAAATTATAATGACATTATGACATTTATAAGATGCCTGTAAGAATATGTGCCTGGGATGTCTTTACCCATAGAGATGCCTGTAAAGGTTTTTGGGGAAGCGCTTTACACTTATACCATTGATTGATTCTGGTTGCTTTTTATATCACACTGACATCATCTCTGATGTTTCTAGTGGGAGTTTACTGAGTGTCAAATATGGTTTTAGAAAAGACTGATAATCTATTGTTTCATTTTATGAAACTATGAAAACACTACATCAACAAGAGAAGATTTCTAGTCTACCCTTTCAACTCTACGGCTCCATTTCCACACTCATCCTGTGCAGGAGTTATGACATCAGGTTTTACAGTATATTGAAGACATGATTGTTCTATGGTATGCGCTGGGGAATGCACACCCAAACTCAGTTGCTATAGCATAGAGGAGAAAAAGGGAGAGAGAAAGAGGGGGGAGGGGGAAGCACAGAAGTGTCTGTCGATGACTATTGTGTGTATTGGTGGAGACTCCCTAAGCAGGCATCCAGGAGCCTGGGAAAGGGCATTCAGCAAGGAGTGCTGGATTTGACTGAGTATCAGGTGCTCCAAAATGACTGTCCTGGGGAGAAGATAGTGGAGACTCCATGGAGACTGAGGAAAGCTTGAGGAGTGAATGGGTTTGAAGACTATGTTCAGGCTCACATGGCCCACACATTAGCCCCTTATAATCACCAGCAGGTTCACCTGTAATGTGGGAAGTCAAAGGACTCAGCAAAGCTCTTTAGTAAATTCATTCTCTTGTTTCCAGAAATATCATAATGGCTGTGGCTGTGACTTAGTGTATATTAGGCAGCTATTATGCAAGAGGCCTTGGTTTGATGCATAACAAAGGCACATGTGCCTGAGCATGCACACACACACACACACACACACACACACACACACGTATATACCACACAAATTCCTTAAACTAATGAAGGTCATGGCCCTAGTATAAATTACTGGTATCATTTGGGTAAGTTCCCTAAAATTTCATGAGTTCAAAACCTAATCCCCAATTTCATTTTTGGCAGCACATGGTGGTGAGGCTTTTTGGAGAGAGTGAGGTTGAGATGCGGTCTAAATGAGGTTATGAGAGTGGGGTGCCATGGTGGCAGCAGCGAGCCCTATGGGAAGAGGAAGAGAGACCTCAGGTAGCACACTTGCTGTCTGTATGCAGGCGAGGCCTGGTGCAAGAAGATCCTCGCCAGACACGGGACACACGCTGGCACCGCCTCTTGGACTTCCCAACCTTCACACTGCCAGGCAAAAAACTTTCATTTTTCCACACTACTGAGACTCGGGTATTTTGCAACAGAAAAGGAACCACAGTCTGCTCTTCAGAGTCACCGCATCTTTCTCGTGGCCTTTGTGCACATTTGACCTTTGCTTTCCCTTTGTCTGAATGGGCTGCTTAAATTGTGAGCAAAGTGTTTTTCACTGGACCACAGTATCAGCGCCTGGGTCTGGGGAGGGACCTAGGTTGAGAAAGAACATGCACAGGAAGACGGAAGGGTGGCATGAATTTAAAGGATGGAAGGTAGGCCGGCCTCTGTTGAATGTTAGCGGTCCCAAAGGAAACTGAAGGTTGAACGCTGTTGTAGTGAAGTGCCATTTCTGATGACCTGGCTCTGATAATGCCAGGGATCACTGGCCCTCTTGTCTGTCATTGTGATCTCTAGGCATATACTTTTTCTAGGAGTGGTAGGCACCTCCTTTGGTAGTTTTGTCTGGGATACAATTCTTCCTCACTTTCTTCCTCCCCTCCTCTCCCTCTCCATCCCCCCTCCCTCTTTTCCCTCCCCACCCTTTTCCCCTCCTCTCCCTCTCTACCCTCCTCCCCTCCTCTCCCTTCCTCTCTCCCTCCCTTCCTTCCTCCCTTCCTTTCTTTTTCTTATTGGTGCTGGGACTCAAATACAGGAAGTCACCCAGTTTAAGATTCTTTGCTAAAACAATATAAAGCCAAGAGTTGGCTGCAGGAGCAAAGGGAAACACAGTGAACTGTTCTGACTAGTAACTTCACCTCTCCTGACTCTGAACGTTTTAGAATGTCCTACCCAAACTGACACTGTCTTCTAGAAGCCTCTCTCTTCCTGCTGAGATTAAATCAATAACCATATAAAACATCTGGGGGCCATTAGTATGTTCTTTGGGTTTCCAGCCCTTGGTCCTTGCCCTGGCCCAGAGCAATTCCTAAGCCATGAGTAAAATTTTAAATTGTGTCTGATGATGCACTTTCAAATCCTAGGAAAGTATTTTATGAGGGCTTAGAAAGTTGCTGAGAATTCCATCCTGTACTCTAAGCAGGAAAGAGTCTCCTTTCTAGGGCCTGTGAGATGGCTCAGTGAGCAAAAGTGTGTGTGTGGAAATCCTGCCGTGAGTTTGATGCTGGAACCCAGGTCATAGGAGGCAGGAACTGGTTTCTGAAGTTGTCTTTTGACCTCTGCGTTCATGCCTATTGGGATCTATTTCTCTCTCTCTCTCTGTGTTTCATAAATAAACATTAAACATTAAAAAAGACCCTTTTTCCTGGGGTCCCCTTATGACTGAAAGATGCTTTGATACTCTGGGAGGAGAAGGGCTCATGGGTCAGGCAGTACCCGCATCTGCTGGTTCCGAGAACTTTTCACTTTTTATGGCTTCAGGGAGGTATGTAACCTCCTACTGGTCAGTCACATTCAAGAACCATCCCCATCTCCAGGCCCCAGCTCTAGTGTGGGCCTTCCAGCCCCAGGGAGGATTTGAACTCATGGTCCCGAGAGCAGGGATGGATTAGCACTCGGGGGCTCGCACGCTGACTTCCTCAAAGCTTTCTCCTGCACATCTCCATTACTCGAACAGCTCTGTTAACCAAACCTATTATCTTTCCCCCTTGGTTTTCAAGTTGAGAAAGGGAAAGCAGCTTCTTTAATGGCCCACAGATTGATGATTAACATTTTACATGTCCCTGCTGCTAAGTAAAAGAGCCGCTTTGTGGACAGTGAAAATGCCTGGGAGGAGGAAGTGGGAGTCGACTTGGTTTATTAAGTTGTCCTGCTTCATTAATCACCATCTTTTTTTATGGTGGTGCTTGAAGGCGCATCCATTGTGCTTCTCGAGAACAGGGTAGATCAAAACCAAGTGCTTTTAGTGCACCTTTGACATCTGGCATAGCAGCCGGCTATGCGCGATATTGCTCTCCTGCAGGATGGGGAGCTGCAGTCACTGTGACCATGCCGGCCCCTCTGATTTAAGCTACTGCAGAGGGCAATGAATTACCTTAAAGGAGCTCCGCCGTACAACTCCAAGTTTTATGCCGGACCCCCGCCGGCTTCCCCACTTTCTGAGTATGAACAATCAGACAATTGAACTGATTTGACTTCGCCACTCCTGGAGTGTCACTGCCACAGACCTGGGGACATAATGATGGCAATACCAGGCTAAGTGCCGCTCTGACTAGCAGCTGTGCCTGCTGCACGCTCAAGTAGGGCACCCATTCTTGTTAGCTGAAAACCGCTCTGATTTGCAGCAAGGAGGAAAATAGATCCCATGCAATCAGATTAACTCAAGTCTGAAAGTTATTTTCCTTTACCACTGTGGAACCAGGCAGTGTCCCAATTTTTTTAATGGTAAACTCATTAAAAGGCAAGGTTCTTTTGCAAGGAGTCTTTGCAGCACACATGCAAAAGGCACCTGCTAAGCCCTGGTACAGATTGCAGACATTCAGACTCACAGAAACTTACGTATGTAAAGTTCACATTCACTTGCACCACAGACGTCCTCGGGCTGCCCCCTCCAAAGAATCAGCACAATAAATATTTACCGACTCACCTGATAAATCCAAGACAAGAAAATAATTTACCTTTGAAGCACAGAAGATGCATTGACCTTTGCAACAGTAAGTGCAATAATGATAGTACAATGGTATTTTTCAGTGTTTCTAAGAAAAAACCCCTGAAATTGTTATGAAGGCATTCTATACTCTGCAAGTTTCTTGTGTGAAAATGACAAGCAACCCAATGTACCAGACTGGGGAAGAATAATTCTCTACTGAGATATTCGTCAGGTCACTCGGCAAGTGTGAGGACGTAAAAAAGTCACTGTAATAACTGTGTTTGTACAGTGCGGGGAAGTCTCCATGTGCGGGTATGAACTGGTTGTATTTGTTGTGCAAACCACTAACTACAAGAGTCAGTTATCTGGACTGTAATTGTTCCCTGTTCCGCAGGAAGAAGCTGAGGATACAGAGTTTTATTTCGTGCTCAGAACCATACAGCATACAAAAGTGGGTATGGGGCTGAAGCCTGGATTTTGGTTCCCAACTTGTACAGTTTATCCATAGGCTATGTGATTCCTCTAAGTGGCCTTTAACATGACCACAGGAATTGATATTGATGCCAAAAGAATTGATGTATTATTTATCAAGTTGAATGACAGAAAAAAGAATTCTTACTTCAAATAATATCATGTAGAAAATAGAGAAAAAGAGAAAACAAAGGAAGTGGGACAATATGTTTTTTTTTATTATTTATTATGTATTCAATTGTGTGTGTATGTGTGCGTGTGTATGTGCGTGTGTATGTATGTGTATGTGTAGAACCACGGGCGAATTCGGGAACCACCATGGACCACCTCCACCTCCTCCTTGTTTACTCTGTCCCGGGATTCACAGGCTCCGCCCACCAGGACCAGAAACGCAGGCCGCCCCCGCTTCCGCCTGGCGTCTATACGTGGGGTCTGGGATCCGAACTCAGGACCTTCTGCCTGCAAGGCAGAGGCTTAACCCCTGAGCCACCTCTTCAGCCCCGACAATATGTTTTTAAAGCAAAAATTACCATCACTTTAAAGGAAGGCTCAAAAACAATCATTTTGGTTTTTCTATTGATGATTAAGTTAGTGTAGATTCAAGCACATTCTTTAAAAATTTTTTTATTATTATTTTATTTTGAGTGTGGTGTACGTGTATGTCTATGTGTATCAGAGGACACTGTCAAGCACATTTTTTTTTGTAGTTTATAGAAAGGACATTTATTGAATTCATTAATTTGACCGAATGTCTGCTATAGAATATAGCATTTAATTTGATCCTGGCAGTAAGCAAATCAGAAAGAGTATCAACGAAGGTAAATTGTATCTTTCTTTTCCTTCCCTTCCTTCCTTCCTTCCTTCCTTCCTTCCTTCCTTCCTTCCTTCCTTCCTTCCTTCCTTCCTTCCTTCCTTCCTTCCTTCCTTCCTTCCTTCCTTCCTTCCTTCCTTCCTTCCTTCCATCTAAGGCAGAATCTCACAGCGTCAAGAACATTCTTAAAGAAAAGAGTATGAGGGGATGATAGACAGCTCAGGGGTTAAGACTCTGCCTCACATGCAGAGGGCCAGGCAGAAACAGTGGCAGTCTGGTGGGCGGAACCTAGGAAATCCTAGAGCAAAGTAAAAAAGAGGTAGAAGCAATCCAGTATGATTTCCAAAGTCACCCTTGACCCTCAACAGGGACACATATGCCCTCTGATACACAAATTCCCTTTCTTTCTCCCTCTAAATAAAATTTTTGAAAAAAAATGACAAGAAAAAAGTATTGAAAAGAATAGCTACATTTCAATTTTTTCTATTAAGGAGTCTGAAAATGCTGTTAAGACACAAAAAGGATACAAGGATGTCTTCTGAACACATTATGATAGAATAAAAAGAAGAGATATCTATATTGAATGGAATACAAATACACAACTACAGAAAACATAAAAATATAGAGACTAGTTGATGAAGCAATTATTTGTGGTAACAGTTATGATTTAACTCTTCCTTAAAAACTGCTCACAAAGACTGAGTATTTGAAACAATTCTGGCAAATAATCCCCACATATGCACAGGGATGTCCCTGCACATTGGACGACGTGTCTCACTTGAAAAGGGCTTAGATGATTGAACCAGGCAGGTCATATCTACTACGCTCTGTGTGTCCCTGTGGAGTACCAAGGGTGACTTTGGTTGCTTCTACCTCCTTTTTGCTTCGCTTTGGGATTTCCCAGGTTCTGCCCACCAGGACTGGAAGTGCAGGCTGCTGCTGTTTCCTCCTGGTGTTTTCATGTGGGGCCTGGGATCTGAACTCAGGACCTTCTGCTTGTGAGACAGAGTATTAACCCCTGAGCCATCTCTCCGGCCCATTGTAATGGCTATTTTTCATAGCCAACTTCACTGCAGTTAGAATCAATTGGGAAACATACTTGTGGGTATGTCTATGAGTTAAGCCTTCCAGAAAGGTCTAACTGAGGAAGAAAGACTCACCCTGAGTTTGGGCAGCACAATTACATCAGCTGGGGTCCCCAACGCAATGAAATAGAGGAATAAATGGAGCATTAGCATCGCTCTCTTGGTCTCCTGAGTTACAGATGCAACGTGACCTGCTGCCCCTCGCTCCTGTTCATAGTGGAGCCGTTCCAGCTGCTGTACCCTCCTCACCGGATGGATGTACCTTCAAACCAGGAGCCAAAATAAACCCTTCCTTCCTGAAGTTATTTTTCTCGTATCTCTTGCTGCAGCGGAAGGAAAAATAACTAATGCAGCACTTCACTGGGATAGGCGTGGGGAGAAAATAACTCTAAAGTGCAGAGTTGATTAAAATTTAAGTTTTAAGGAAGAGTTTTCACAATTTTTCCACACTTTTGATACTGAGTGTAAGTTGCAAGCGATCCTCAAATTTCCCTCCAGTGTGATGACTTATCAGTAAGACTCAGCTCTCACTGAAGGCTGGGATTCTTGTGGATTTGGTTCATAACAAGGAAAGGATATAAATTAGAAGCTAAGAGTCAGGAGGGTCCCCAAAATGGACACACTAGAGAAGAGGATGGCTTTTCTTCTTCCTTACCGTGCCTGGTGTCACATTTGGCCAACTGTCAGCTGAGGAAGCTCAACCAGGACTTTCGTGGGCAGACTTGTTATTAGGACTTGATTGCATGCTTTCTGCATGGCTGTCTTTTCATGTTCAAGTTGTCCAGCAAATTGGGATGACACCCCTTCAGTGTGTGGTTCTCCCTGAGGTCAGGACTGACAGGGTCTACAATTCTACCACGAACTGTCACCCTGTGCAGCAATCCGAGCTCCCAAGCAGATTCTCCTGTCAACCAGAACATTCCAAGGACCTGGAGACCCCTCCCAGTCTCTGAGAGAAAAACCCAGACCTATTTTAGGGTAAGTTTAATCTTCTACTCAGCTTCAGTAAATACACAATGAATGTAATTAAAATAATAAAAATTTCTTTTAAGCAACCGTTACTATACCCATAGATTGGAGGAATACTCAGAACTCGTTTTAGGGGCTTCCTTCCGCATTGGAAGGTGCTTTATCACAGAAAATCACAACTGGTAAAAATGTAGAAAATAAGTGACTACAGGCTGCATGGTCCCGAATAGGACATCTAAGTCACCCCCACTCTTACCATGAGGCTCTGGGGCAGAAGAAGGAATGGTAAGATTATTAAAGAAGTCCCAGTACTCAACCAAGAAAAACCCATGTGCAATGGAAGACAAACAATATAGAGGACAGTAAATGGCCATAATACAAAATAAAAGGAACTGTGGATGCTCAGTCCTATTCACCTCCCATCCAAAGCTCCAATGTACCTTACAGAAAAGGGGATGGTAAAAATGTAAGAGCTGGAGGCAAGGATAGGTAATGTCAGGCAGTAATCATGCCTGTGATACTCAACTACTCAATGCAACATTGTCTACATCCACTAGACCTTTATAAAAGTTGCCCTAACAATGCTTTGCAATGGAACAGAGAAGATCTCATCAGGCATGACCTTGAGGGGCTTTTATGGAATAGATGCTAAACAAAAGAGAAGGGGAGCTTCTGTTTTCTACAGTCTATGCACAGGTGGGCCACCTGATAGGTGACCAAGCACCAAGCAGAGCATCCTAGACGCAACCCTGTCACACACTTAGGGGGTTGAGGAGAGGGAGGAAAATGGGGAGGAGACACTGGAAAGGGTGAGATGAGAGACTAGAAGGGGTAAGAAGGGATGAAGGGTAGGGGTAGGCAATGGGCAATGGAAGTACTTGAATTTAAAAATAAAGTTAGCATATTAAAGAAGAAAAGAAAAATTACAAAGCCAGGTAAAGGGACAGAGAACATTTTGTTGACCTATTTTTTCCGGTGAGTTGAATGATTCCTTCTTTCTGGAATTTATTGGGAATTTTGTTGTGAACTATCACATAGTGTATTTTTATGAATGTACCATGTGCTTGAAAGTAATGCACATTTTAAATTTTATTGGGTACAGAATTAAATATTTATCTATTAATCTATTAGATCAAACTTGTGCACTGAACTATTGCAATCTTCCATAAATGTTTTTTTTTGAAAAAACAAAACAAAACAACCCTTTGATCTCAGATCTAAGAACCATGGATTTTTGTTCCTTCCTGTGGTTTTTCAATTTTTCCTGGGAACTTTAGTATTTTTTGCTTTAAAATTTCATTTAAAATTTCTCACTATGGGAGTTAGGCATGTGAGCTTATGCGTCCTGAATTCTCTAGGTCAATTTGTAACTTTTTTGAAAATTTTCTCAGGTTCTCTTTTTGTCTGGTTAGTCTGTCTACACTCTTAAAAGCCCCTTTTTGAGTATTTTTCTAGGACATTGTTTTTGTTCCTTTATTCTGTGTTAATTATCTTTAAGTTTTCTTTTTAAATATTACATGTGAAGATGCTAAAACTCTGATTTGTGGGTGCGGAGGGAAGTCCTCAACACAAAGGAGTGCCACCGCCTCTGTCACCATGATCACCCGAGAACTTTGAGTATGTTGGGGATCACACTCAGCAGTCTTGCCCAGGAGAGGAAAGCGTGGAGGAAAGATCATCCCTGTTGGCTTTGTGGCTGTCCCCACTAAGAATCTGACGGGCACGATGAATTGATGATCTGGGAGTGTGCCATCCCAGGGAGAAGCGGACTCCTGAGATCCTTCTTTCTCTGGCAAAATATTACATCTCCACCCATGCAGCTACCTAACAAATTATATTCAAAATGGTGCTAATATGGAATTTTAAATGTAGTTTTTTTTTACATATCCACCCATGCAGCTACCTAATAACATTATATTCTAATACTCTGAGCTTTTTGGAACTACAGTTATGTTTCAAATACAAAGATAATTTTATTTTCATGTTTTGATATTTGTCAGATTATATAATGCTCTTCATCAAGTACACTCCACACATTCCTTCTAGCCACATATCAGCAAGAATCTTTATTAAGAATGTCTTTTTGAGGCACTAGTAAATGTGTAAGTTCTTCTATGCTCTAAACAACACCTACTTAAAACCAAGATTTACAAGATTTATCAATGCAGCATACAACTTATGGTAGTGATGAAACTCATTTGCATAATTATAAATAGCGTCGACCTTGAATTTCTGGTCCTGTTAAAATCCAAAGGGCTTCCTCATGTCTCTCAACTGAACTTTGCTTCATTTTAAGATGGAAAATTGTATTTCACAGCTGATTTTAGAAGTATTGCCTGCAAATATACATCTTCGGTAACATCTGCTTTTCTCACTGTGGTCCGCTGGGATGCTCTGCTGAGCAACGTGTGAGGACATGAGATGTGGAGAACACTAAACCCACTACTATTGTCATATGAGGAGTTTGATTGCATGAGTTAAATCAAGTTGAAGCCTAACTTGGCTGACTTCATCAAATATTTCAATTTTCAGTTATCTATGCCATTTGAAAAGACAGTATGAAATTATTTGCCCAAGGGCACAGTAGATGTGTAGGAATTACTTATTTAGAAATAAATTTTAACATACAACTTCCTTTTCAAAACAGACTTTAGGGTCTTTTTTTTTTCCTGCTGGTTCTGATAACATATCTGTGGAATACTGTTTCCCAGTGGTCATTTCAGTCAAAGGAGAGGCTGAGCAGATGCTCACTGAAGTCCCAGCCACCTGGCAGGCCATTGTTGACTTGGCGAGAGCCCCCAGACAGGGGAATTTGAGGAAGACATTTCATCTCGACTGAAGGCAGGATTAGGAGTTGTACACTCGGTGTGAGATCCAAGGCTCAGCGGCATCGTTCGGAATGGAGTGGGGGATCTGGGAGAATCACATCTACTAGGCCAGAGCAGCAGGAGGCAGCGGGTGAATTACAGAGCAAAGCTGTCTCGCCAGCCGGTGAGATGTTGCAGGTCAATTCCAGTGCAGGTAGAATTGCCCTCATTAACAGAGGGCAGCCCGGCAAGGTGGCAAGAAAAGACCAGGATATTTGCCTATAGGGGGAACATATTGTACGCGGCAAGAGAAGACTAGAAAAATGGTCTCTGGTTTCGCGTAGGTTGTGTCATGAACTGCTTTTCAAGTAGAGAACCAGAGAGTCTGAAATGACTTCTTGCTCACAGACATTCGGTGTAATCAGCTGTTATAGTTCCATGTTTGTGGCACTACCGATTCAGGGAGGCCCTAGCCCGGCTCCCAAATTCAGGACAACTTGGACATACAGACATACCCCGGACATGTCCCAACAGAGGACCATGCAGGCGGAGGGATAACAACCAATGGGAAGCGGCCATCTAACCTGCACCTGCAATGGACACCTAGTAAACAGTTAAATGACTGGTGGCTGTCCCCCCCCACCCCCCAAGAGGGATGGCAACACCTGATTGGACCCTGACCCTATATAAGCCCAAACACTCTTAATGACTCTGAATCTGCGGCATCTCATCCACTGCTGCATCTCACCTGATTCCTGGGGTCTGGTGGTGACCCCGCCGCCAGCAAGCCCATTGGCCTCTAGCCTCGAGGCCCCACAACGTATTTATTTATACGGCAACACACTTGTTCCTCCTCACAAAAATACTCATAATTTTTCATCAGATGTTAATATTTACCTCAAGATAATCTAATGAATAATTTCATTTTAAACACTATTTCATTAGTAATTAAATTCTTTTTTTCGATTCATTTTAATGACACCCTAAATAAAACTCAGAGAAGTGCCAAGCAGGGCCTTTGGGATCAGCAGCTCAGAGGAGGGGGCCCCAGTACCTCCTAAGGTATGTGACTGCAGGAAGGCATTTGAGGGGGGACCTCAAGCCCCTGGGATATTTCTTCATATAAAATTGGGGTGGGGGAGTCCCAAGAGTGAGGGGAGAGAGAGAACCATCCTTGATGGCCCAGGGGCAGAATAAATTCTTTTTTTTTTTTTAAATTTTTTTATTATTATTATTTATTCAACTGTGTGCATATGCTTGTGTATGTGCGCGGCGTGTGTATGTGTGTGTGTGTGTGTGTGTGTGTGTGTGTATGTGTGTGTCTGTGTGCGTGTAGAACCACGGACGAATTCGCGAACCACCATGGACGCCTCCACCTCCTTCTGCCCCGGGATTCACAGGCTCCGTCCTACTAGGACCAGAAGCGCAGGCCGCCCCCGCTTCCGCCTGGCGTCTATACGTGGGATCTGGGATCCGAACTCAGGACCTTCCGCCTGCAAGGCGGAGGCTTAACCTCTGAGCCATCTCTCCAGCCTCAGAATAAATTCTTATACAAACAGTATTTCATTAAAATTTTTTTCTCCTATGAGATTCAGTTTAAATATACCATCCCATGCTTGGACTTTAAACCTTCTCTAAAGATTGTTTCTGGGTAGTGTTAAAATTCTGAACATTACATAAATCACTTTGAGGTTGACTTTGGTAACATTTGGGGGCGCATGAGGGTGCCATTACGGTCCATCTATACATGGACTCTTATGTATTTGAACCGCTGGTTCCTGACGGCTGCCAGTTTTGAAGTGTTTTGGAACCTTTTGGGCTCTGGCTGGGTTTCAGAGGACCCCAGGGCGGGGCCTTGAGGATTATAGCCCGTCTGGCCCTCTGTCAGTCCAAGAGCCGAGCTTCTTGTCTCCCTCTGTGACGTGACCATGAGAGCAGCCCCACCATTGCCTTCCCTGCCATGAAGCATTGTAAACTCTAAGTGAAAACAAATCTCTGTTCCCCCAGGTTGCCTCTCAGTGATTTGGTCACAGTGATGATGAGACAGAAACTAGCATGGGTGCCATACTAATCATTGCTCAGTCAACAACCCAAGCCACCTTGAATGAGAAATTCATGACTAAATGGCTTAAGGAGAAAAGTTTTACCCTTTCTTAGATTTCTGCCCATATCTCAGTCCAACTTGGCAGGAAAGCTCATATCAACACCAAGGACCACGGAAGGTGGCCCAGCTCCTGCGGGGCTTGCTCAAGGTTTAATTCAACTGTGCCCAGAACTTGAGCCTGAAACCACCCATTGACCATCCAGTTCTTCAGCGGTCCCACCACAGAGAGTTTCTCATCTACCATAGTCCTATCAGTGCCCTGTTTCATGATGTCATTGGTTCCTTTTTAAAAAAAAAAAACCTTTTTTGCTTTATGTATATATTTATTTATTCCCCAAACACACAAGTTCAATAGGTACCCTGGTCCTCTCCCTCCTTCCACCCCTTCCCAGTCCCCTTCTTTTCATCTCCCTCCCTCCCCTTCTGCCAGTGCCTTCCCCCCTCCCACTCCCTGGAGCATCCTTTCGTGTGAATGCCAAATTTCCCTCTGAGTCCTCCACTCTAGCGAGCTGTAAGGATTTAGTGGCATAGCCCAGAACCGTTTCTTGGTTAATCCCTTGCCTCTAAGGATCCTAGTGCCTGTGATCCATGCTAGACTTTGGGGCTTCGTTCACATGTCAGTCATTGTGCAGGTCATGCAAAGTCTGATATGGCTACTGCGGCCCTAACTTGTGTGGAGTATCTTGCATTTCATTGGTCCTCCCCATCTTTAGGCTCTTACAATCTTGCCATCCCCTCTTCCACAAGTTTCCCTGAGCTTAAAAAAACATTCTTTAGTAAGAAGTTTTTATAAACAAGCAAAATGACTTTATGTCCTTGCCCCCTTCCTCTTTCCTCCTTCCTCCTGTCTCAACCTCCTTTGCTTCACCAATCCAGCCACGTCCCTCTAGTCCTCATGACTCTTGTGTGGTTTACAGGACTTACTTTTCCTGTATTGGTAAAGGGCCACTTCTTTGTGGTCCCCACAGGTGGGGAAGCTCCCCTTCTCGTCTGGCACCAGTCCCAAAGATTTTCTCTGAGTGCAGTTATTTCTCCTGAGATCCTTGCTGGTCCACGGGTGAATGTTGATATTGTCAGCCATCATGTAGATCTGGGGGTAGCAGATCTCATTGCAGTGAGTTCCTGAATGCAGTAGCCTGCTCTGACTGGAGTGTCCTGTCTAACAGTATCTCCCCATCTTTGAGCTCTTACAATCTCATTGCCCCCTCTTTTGCTAGGTTCCCTGAGTTTTGGGATGGGGAGAAGCTCTTTTCTTGAGAATTCTTCCCATTTCCTCATGTACATTTTTCCTTTGGGAGAGTCTTGGAAGCTGAGTTTCTCTCCACCAGCACTTGTAGGTCCAAAAGTCAGCAATTCTCAGTAGAACAGAACATTTCCTATATAATAGTAATAATCATCTTCCTGAGCAGGAAAGCAGTGAAGATAAATAACTCTGTTTCCTAGCACATTCCACATAGAGGAGTTTCAACCAATCTCAATGCTTTAAAAAGAACTCTACACTGTTTGATCCCACACATAGACGGTCACTTCTTTGAGGACAGAGTTGTAGGAAGCACTGAGCTAAAAATTAGCCCCTCAGGAGTCATGCCAGTGTTGTGTAACGGCTGCTTCTGATGGTCTTCCTCACATCTTCCATCACTCCGCACCATGTTCCCAGCTTCTGCGGAGCTGGACAAATAGGAAGACTGGAGAAAGCATGTCCTGTCGAAAGAGAGAACTTCAACGCGGACGATTCAGTGTTTCCATGTGTCAGTGTGGGAACACTGCTGCCAGACCCCTTATGTTTTGATTTACAAAAGAATCTGGAAATTTTGATTTAAAATGAAATTTCCTAATTAGATGAAAGCCAAACAAAACATGTCTGAATAATTGTTTGAATGCAGTTGCCAGTAACTCTGCATTCTAGATCTTTCCCTCCTTCCCTTCCTCTTTCTCCATTTCCTATTTTTCTCCCTTCTTTTGTTTCCTCTCCTCTTTCTCCCATTACTCCATTCATTTCTCCTTCCCTTTCCCTCCCCTTTCTCTTTCTACTTTCACTGCGTCTGTTTCCCTCATTCTTTCTTCTCTTTCTTCCCTTTCCATCTTTTCCTCCACTCTCCTTTTCTTTCTTCTCTGTCTCTCCCCTATTCTCTTCTTTTTCCTTCCCTTCCTCTATCCATCCTATAAGTAGGATATTCTAAAGATTGCTTTAAACAATCAGGAACTAGGGGGTAGGAAGAGAATAGATTCTTCCTCATTGATTCCAGGAGAAATGAACTCTGCCAATACATTGATCTTTCAGAAATATGAAGCAGTGCATTTCTGATGTTTAAACTGCCCAGTTTGGGAGATTGTTGCCCTGGAAGACTGACCTTGTGAGATGGCTACCTTGTCTGACCATGGTAGTGGACAGGAACTGCATGGGCTGGCAAACTGTCGCACTCACATGGGACGTCTTGAGTGTCTGGAAATTGGAGTGGAGAGCCTGTATTTTACAGTCATTACAGCCACTGTAATCCAAACCTTAGAGCAGAATATTGTATTCTTTGGTTGCCATGTCACCTTTGCTGAACGGAGAACTCAGGAGCTAGAAGTCAGTTTTCCGTCTTGTAGAAATCTTTTAGGTTAGAAAGTACAAAGAACTTTAGGTTGAGCCTGAACCTAGGTGGGATGTAATTGATGATCGCCAACATTTCCTTCCATGATAAACAGATATTGCTCAAATACTTTCTCACTGACTAAATATGCATACATCATTTCATATTAAGCCTGTCTTTTTTAACTTATGCTTTGATATCTGGAGATCTTTCTGACTCTGGAAAGATGGCTGGCTGCTGTGTAGACATTTCTTCTAATAGAAACATTCCATCCAGGAGGGCGGTGACATAAGGCTCAGGAGGTTTCAAATGAAAACATTCTGACCCAGAGGAAAGCTCCTTAGGACACGGGCCTTAAGAAGCCCCTGAGACTTCCAAGTTTCACAAGGCCCCTCCTTGCCCAAGGCTATGTGAGCCTGAAGGACAACTGAGAGGACATGTTTCCAGGAGTCAGGGAGATTCAGGGGTGTGGTCTGGCAAGTCCAC
Organism: Typhlomys cinereus; assembly: GCA_023101885.1. NCBI lineage: Eukaryota > Metazoa > Chordata > Mammalia > Rodentia > Platacanthomyidae > Typhlomys > Typhlomys cinereus. Next base: position 463,873 of record JALPQD010000710.1, read on the forward strand.
ACGCAGCCTGGCATGGCCATTTGGTGACGGAGGTGCCCTTGGGCTCTCCTTGAACCTGTGAGTAGCCCCGGTAAATTCACTGGTTCACCAAGTTGGCCTTCAGTAAAATGGTTCCTCAGGCTGTTGTGGAAAAGCACATACTAATCACCACTCGCAGGTTCTCCAGCTAGCAAAAGACCTGTGACATGCAGAACAGTTGGTGCTGTGCCCGGACCCCATCCCCTACCTTCACTGAACTCTCACAGGTGCCATCACATTACCTTTTTGCCCCAATCATTTGAGGACCAGGTACCAGGCAACATGCAAAAGGCCCAGCAATCTAAGAAACTGGCCAATCTTTAGCCTCTTATCTGGCTGCACCTGGCCCTTCCCACGGAAACTCAAGGCAGGCTCCTGCCCACATCTCCCCTTGCTTGCTTCCTTTGCCTTCTGATCAACTCTGCTATTTCCTTGAGTGGTCTCAGAAGTGCGGCTCTTCCCTCTGGGAACTGTGAGTTCCAAGCTGCCTTTACAAAGGCAGTCACTTGATCTCTATGTCTTGATGTATCTGAGTTGTAGTGAAACCTCCATTGTAAAACACAAAGCCCCCCAGAGTCACGCTCTGAATGCACAGGGACTCACATTATTGACACACGGGCACTCCTGGTGAGTGTGATGGCATTACCTGTGGAACGGCTTGTTCTCACCATCATCAGATTCGTCTCTCAGCGGAATCAATCTGTGAGAGATAGTACTGTGTGGACAAAGTAGAGGGGGAGTGAGCGCCTTCCATTTCCCCTGCTGCAGGTGTGGAAGGACAAACATTGGTTTGCTCAAGCACTTGATATGAGAAGTCTTGAGTAGATCCAACAGTAACAGGGGTAAAAGGTAAGAGAAGGAAAATTTTGTTTCAGTGTTAAGAAATTATTCAATACTGTTTATTTTATTTATTCATTTGAGGGAGAGACAGAGAGAGAGAGAGAGAGAAAGAGAAGAGACCAGGGCTCATGGGTAGAGGTCAGAGAGGGCAACTTTTGGAAGTCAGTTTTCTCCTTCCCTCATGTGGACTTCTAGGGATCAAACTCAGGCTGCCAGGTTGGCGATTGGGTGTGCCTGTATCCCCTGAGCTATTTCCTTGGCTCCATGATGTTGTTTAAAACAACTGAAATTGACTGTAGTGGATGACGGTGAATTCAAGAGGAGTTTATTAGGATGATGCCGTTTAGTGCATGACAACTGGCTGTCAAAGATGGAAAGGGCACAAAACTGAAGAAAGAGGCAGTAGAGCTAGTAGCATACCAAGTCTGATGTTCTGGAGACCCGTGAGTGTGCATGTATGCTTGTCCTGAGCAGGATCAACACAGAGGAAGGGGTTTCTATGTAATGGAGACATAGTCTCATTGCAGCTAATAGAAATGTATGCTGTTAATACAGCAGTTGTCGAAAAAGAAACTGGGCACTAAAGAATGGCACAGCATGTCTGGATGACTGTTTTAGCAAGTTCTTTGGTTTTATAGGGCTTGGGATAGTAAGTCACCGGCAGGGTAACTGTGTTTTCTTTTTCTTATGGGCACACAGTTAGTCTACATTTCTCACAAATCTTGGCTGTTTTGTGGTGCCACAAGATTTGCTAGTGGCAAAAGGTGGGCTGACTAACCCATGTAAATTTACCGTGAAATCCTGCATGTTCTTTTCTGCCCCTCCCACCTTCCAGCCTCATGCAGAACACCAAGTGACTAAGATGACATTTAAGATGACATTTCTTTGACTGTAACAGCAGAAGCACATGACCACAGCCCTAATGGGTTCCATCCTTTGAAAACTAAGATCTTCTCTGAAACTTCTTGCTAACACAGTGATGTGACTTCAGATGTGATCAGTCAGAGCACAATGGAGGGTTTGAGAGCCCTGCTTGAATCAGGCTTTTATGTCAAGTTTTAAAAAATAAATGTTAGTTTTTTACAAATTAAACTCTCTGATATGTTTTTATTTTCTTCATGCCCAGATGGAAAAAACTGTGAAAATCTAAGATGACTTGACTGATAATGATTTCTCAGCCACTCAATAAACTCTTCTTCAGGTTTCTGGCTAAATCTTTGACAGTGGCCTACTTTTTTTTTTGGTCCTGGTTCTCGTGTTCAGGAGTCGAAGACTGAAACCAGCACACGAGTTGAGAATCAAGGAAGATTTTACTAGAGGAGATTAGAAGAAAGGATGGAACTCATGGGCATGGAGTCCATGAGGGGCAAGAGAGCTGGAAAAAAACTGGAAAAGAAAAGAGTCTGTAAGGGGAAAGTGAGCCCCAGAAGAACTCACAGACTCCAGACATGGAACCCATGAAGGGCAAATGAACCAAAGATGGCTGACAGGGTCAGGCTGGGGAAGTAGCTTTTCCTTATTGGTTAGCTCCAGTTTCTGCAAACTTGATTGGAATTTTTGGTTCCCTACATCTCGCTGATCTGTTCATATAGGGGCTCAGCACAGCTGACCTTGCAGCCAACTTCATAGTAGAGCTGTTTCTTTTGAGGAATTTAGCTTATTTGCAATGGAGAACTCATCTCCATATCCTTTCATAAACAGAGGGTTGGGGGAAGTTGGCCATTATCTCTGTGGAGGATTAGAACCAATTCCTACAGATTAATAGGGTGTGTTTCTTCAGGCTAATCCCAACAGGAGGAATGACCTTCAAAGACCTTCAAAGACCTTCTGAGCATGACCCTGTTCTGAAACTGTCTGACTACCATCTTCCTCTTCACCGAGCTTGCCAAAAGTGTGCCTGTGTTTGGTGCCCTTTGCTGAAGTGAAATGACAGCAAGTAGATGGCAGGGGAGTTGAAACCAGGAAAAGAGAGGATCCCAACATGCTCACTGAAGTACCAAATGCTTAAACCGTGTAATACACTTGGTTGGCTGAAGTTCCATGAAACATAGTTGTCAAGGATTAAATAATCCTGTAGACTAATCTTTTCAACTAGTTAAATTTAGCAAGGTCATGTTCAGAAAGCAAGTACAGAAAACTTGGACAGAGTGGTGGCGTGTGTGACCCGAGAGTCCCTGCTGACCTGACAGTTTACTTGATCTCTTCTCTAATTGGGCCAAGGGGCTGCCGTCACCTGGAGGATGTTAGACTTGAGCAAGCCCTGTGACACCTGACATGCCTCTATGTGCACTGTCCCACTGCGATTATGGGAACATGTGCTAACCTTACATTTAAAAGAAAAGAATCTTTGTTTTGGAGCACAGCATGGTGCGCAGCAAAGAGTAAATTCAGTTTGTGGTGACGTTATCGAGGGTTAGTAAGTAGACTGTCATGTCATGTGGTCTGAGGTAAATTTAAAGCCAGTAAATTTCATTTTGTATTTCAATGCTGCAGGATCTGGATTTGTAAAAGCAGCTTTCAGTGATGATATTCTACAGAGCTCCATGACTGATTGTTGGTGACAATTTCCAGGAGCCTGGAATAAGTTTTGATAGCATGTTTGCTATTGCTGAGTAGCTATCAGAAAAAGCTGATCAGGAAAAGCGGGACACATGGTACTCTCTCTCAGACACTAGGTGCATCTCTGTCTCTGAGGCTTCTGCCTAGGTCACGTGGGATAGACATGTCTTGAGTCAAGAAGTTGCTGGAGACATCCTGCAAGGAATTTCACTGGCTGCAAAAATGACTTGGGAAAAAACTGCATAAGGCTTTCCTGGCTTTACTCTGTGACTTGAGTCAGCGCTTCCACTTTTAAAAAGAGATCTTGTTCCAGGTTACTGTTTTTGGAGCATTTTGGTTGCAGGGATTCCAACCTGCAGCAACTTCCAACACGCTGAGCATACTCTGTTGGCCTCTTTTAGAATTGCTGCTTGTAACTTCACTGCGAGACTGTGATCATTGGCAGCTGTTTCCCACTGCAGGATGGCGGCAGGGTGTGCTCGAGACATTCCCCTGTGTTGGAAGATGTGGATGTCTGTGAGTCTTCACGAAGCACAGCATCACCAATAAATGACAACACAGCACATCCGGATACCTAGTCGATAACTTGAAATTTTCATCAGATTCATTTCAAACTTGTTGCAGCTTATTTCAACAAAGAATTCCAGGATGTTGCTTGGGTCTCTGCCAGCTAGACCTTCATTTTTCACAATGAGGAGAAAGGGAAAGCTGTTAGTTTGAGAGATTACGCTCTCATTTTAACTGTAAGCCACAGTTGTCAAGAATCAAATCTCCTACAACAATAGCATTTCATTTATTTGGCCAGTTAACGCAGCAAGGTCAAGCCAACTGTGTTTTGGCAAGCTATTTGGTCAGAAGGTGGTCTGGGTATTTTCTTCATGACTACTTCTGACTCAGGGCAGGTACGTGAGGCCACAAGTTAGTTACTGGGAACCGACAAACCTTCAGGTAAGAATCAACTGGTTCTCCCCTTCCCCCTTTTTGGAACTGTGTAGGTGTGTGTGTGTGTGTGTGTGTGTGTGTGTGTGTGTGTGTGTGTGTGTGTGTGTGTGTGTGTGTATGTGTGTGTGTGTGTGTGTGTGTGTGTGTGTGTAACAGAGGGCACTGTGTGTGTCTGTGGAGGCCCAAGGGTGACTTCGAGAAGCATCTTGGATTGCTCTATTTCCTTATTTCTTTGCTCTGGGGTTTCCCAGGCTCTGGAAGTGCAGGTTGCTGTCATTTCCACCTGACGTTTTTACGTGGGATCTGAACTCAGGTCCTTCTGTTTTTGAGATAGAGATTTAATGCCTGAATCATCACAGTCCTATTCTTAAAGCCATAGTTGTTTTTTCCTTTTCACCCACTCCTTGTTCTGTGTGTATTAAGAAAACTATCAAGCAAGACTTTTTTCATTTTCTTCTTTTAATTTGTTCAGCATTAAAGGAGGGAGCGTCATAAACATTGATTGTCATTTACAGAGAACATTCAGAAATCATGTGTGCATCATCTGGGAATGCTAACAGTATTCAACTAAATAATTTACAGGACATAAAATAAAGACAAAAACCTATTACATTCTAAAGTAATATAAAACTCTTTTTAATTGTCAGGGAGTGCGGATTTAACCTAGCATATTTATAATTAAAAAAATTCAATGCTTACTTCCTATTGACTCAGGCTGCAGTTTTACTCACATACACAGAAATTAGGTCTTAAATATTAAACAAGGAGAGAAAGAGAGAGAGAGAAAGAGAGGGAGAGAGAGAGGGAGAGAGAGAGAGAAAGAGAGAAGAAATATGTAGATTTCAAAACTACGCATGTCACTGGGCTTTCGTAGTTTGCCTTTTGCCTCTATAGGCTGGTAAGAATTCACTGTAATAATGTAATTAAGCTCCAGAAAAATCAATGGCTGACTACAGGAGCATTGCTCTTTTATGAAAGTATAATTAGGTTTTTCAGAGCAAACACTTTTATTTTACAATGCTGTGGGCAGTGCTACTTTGGGGCACTGCCAACAGTGATGTGCATGCTAATGAGGTGAGAGCCATGCCCCATCCAGCAGCTGCTCCTGTACGGGTGTGCTGAGGAGAGGGTCCAGCCCAACCCCAGGCAGCCCTAGTTTCAACGCTGGAGGAATCAGTAGCTCTGCACTTTGCACTCTAGGTTGGAGCTACTGCAGAAATATTAAATCTTGGAACACTGGAAGTATAGGAAAAAAATCACTTCTCTCAATCCTAAAAGCAAGGAAGTATTGTCAGGAATTTCAAAAATATTGGAAAGTCTCATTTAAATCTAAATATCTTTTTTATTATAAATTGATCATCATAAAATACTAGCGTTTAAAGTCGCATTTGGGATGCAGGAAACACGTCACTGTCGCCAGCCGAGCTCCTGCCTGTGTTGCCAACCTCACAGACACCCTAGGGGTTTTTTTGTCCCTCTCTTTCAATCTTTCCCCAACCCTCCCCCAGTTTCTTTACGACATTTATTTGGTAGAGGTCAGTTATGGCTTCAGCAAATGAATACTCTGACCTCAGGTTATTAGTAAGAAATAAATGTGTACAAAAATATTTTGTTCATCAGAAAGTGGAGTTTGCTTTTTTTAAGCTGTTCCATGCAGAAAGGATTTGGACAAAGCCATGTGCTATGGGGAAAGATGACTTTTCTTAGACAACGATCCCTTTAAACTTTCCTGTTTTCATATTGTCTAATTCAGATGGACCTTGCCAGTCTAAGGCCAAATCTCAACATAAATTCTTTGGAGCAGTTGATTGATAGCCCTGTCCCTTTCTTCACTCCAGCACAAAAAGAAGTGCACACTTAACACCAATGACCCGTTGGGATGCTTAAACTGTTACAACCAGTTTCCATTAAAAAACTGAGAAGTACATAACACTCAGAAAGGAAGCAAGTACACACTTTGTTGTTTTTTTCCCCCCTCTAAAAAAATTGTTACAAAGTCTTATGCTTAAACAGAGACATAGAAAAATCAGTGTATTCACTGTCTCCAGTTATTTACAGCAAAAATTACAGAGACAGCTTACATTGTATTAGACCTTCCACAAGCATATATTAAAAGTAATTACATTTGAAAAAATATTTTTATTTTTCCTCTACATTTTCTACAATACATACTCAGTTTCCTGTGGGTGTTTTTTTTTTTTTTTTCTCTCCATTCTTGAATATGCGTCAATCAGACGAAGCAGATGTACTGTGCTTGGGTGTGGGGTCTGTGGCTTTCTGACATACCTCAGCTGTGTCTGGATCTGTGGGGCCACAGCCACAGCCAGGAGAACATAAAGGTTTGAATGTGAGCGTCGTGGGCCCAGCTAAGCTGCAGGCACGTAGCTGGCTTATGCAATTCTTGGAGGACCCTTGTGCTTTAGTTTTGGTCATAACAACAACCACTGAGCTGGTCCCTCCGATCCAATGGAAGTTGTGCTATGGTCATGCAGGAGGCAAAGGGTGCCGTGAACCAATTCACCTGGGAGGAATTTCAGCAGCTCTGAAAAAAGTGCACAGGCAGATACCCTCCGTCTTCTGCACAGCAGGACAAGGAAGGCCAGACTGTCCCCATGACAGAACACAGTATTCAGAAAGGTACAAGTTAGGGCAAGCGAGTTGTAGATTTGAATCCATAAATTTAAGGACACATGTAGAGACTCAGAAACAAACGACTTTGAGGAAATAAGGGGCTGAGAAGCCCAGCTGTCTGGCTCTTTGACAATGGCAGCCTGGCTGTGACAGATAGAAGTGTCCTTTAGAAGCCATCATAGCATTTCTTGCCTTCATTTTTACATTGCAGCTTTGTTCAGTCCACCTATTGCTGTACACTTGAGTAGTGACAGGTAAAAAGTGGAAACCACGTGGAGACCGAGAAGGGCAACACTGCTCTCCTCAACACTAAGACCATTCAAATGTCACCCTTGCTTGAATCTGGCCAGACTTCCTCCACCTGAATGAGATAGGATTTCAGTGTCAACTGGAGGAGGGAAGCTGGCAGCCTTTGGGTTTGTTGGACTCAGAGATGTGTTTGGTTGCTCTGCGTTAAGCTCTGAGTCAACTGTCGAGAGAGCTCACAAAATTCAGATGCTCTGGCAACATACAGCTTCAGCTGATTGGCACTGGGTCCATGGTTGGGTGGGGCATTTCCATGCCAGCTTGCCACTGGGCTATGAAAATCATTCGCCTACACTCTCTGCCATTGTTGGTTTGAGTCAGTAACCTCTGCTTAAAATAGATGTGCACCTTTGGTCCTGAAACGCCACTCGGTCAAAGGGAAAGGTTGTTAGCCTTTCTATAAAAAATGCTCCAGTATTCACACACTTTTCCTCTGTTTGCATATGCACCAGGTACACATGTAAACAACATCAAATCACACTACATGTACAGCAGATGGCCTTTCACTCTCCTTTATGAAGGGACTGTGCAGTTTCCCTCCAGATACACATCCTACACTTAGAGCTGTGTTTCTGAGTTATGCTGTCACAGTTCAAACCCCTGCCCATTGTAGCAACCTCATTACAAACAAAATCTTGGGGACACAAAAAAGTGCTAGAAAGAAATGATTTCCTCAATGTCCAACCGCAGTAGTTTTTTTTTCCACTTCTATAATAAACAAAAACTAGAAATACAGAATAACACCAACATTACTTGTTCATGAAGAAACATGGGTTGTCCTTCAGACATGAGATTGCTCGAGACTGATACACACAGCAGTGCAGCGAGTCAGTGTCTGAATGGCACTGGTGTCCCTCACCTCTTCTCACTAATATACAGCACTCACTACAATTTAGTGCCTAGATTCTATCATAGGAATCTGATCACCAAACTCATCATGTTCTCTGCCTTTTGCTTGCTCAGGGGTCCTTTAGTCTGGAGCCCAGAGTCTTGAGGCAAAGGAGATGTGGAAGAAGTGGGCTTGGAGAATACATCTCTACCTTCAGTGTTTCATCTGAGAATTAAAGTGACACAAAGGCAGCCCAAGTCAAAGAGAGAATGGCTGTGTGTGAATGTCAACTCAAATTGGTAAACCCTGATTTTTCCCTCCAAAATTTCCTTCCCATTTTATAGAGCACAGATGTGCTGGAGTTGGAATTCATAGGGTTCCTTTTTCCTTATCAATTTCTTTCAATGCCAGTTGGATTTGGTTATTGCCTTTGCTTAGAACTTGGTATAGACCTCAGATTAATGGGGTGCGGTGGGGTGTGTCTCTAAGTAGGCCAGCTGGGTTATTGGGCTCTTTGTAGATTTTAGAATGAAGTTAAGTTGTCCTTACTTGTGTCAGGAGTTTAGGCAAATTCAAACCATAGAAATAGTTTCATTCACTTTGTGACTTTAAGCCAGGTCTCAGCCTCTCAGAGAGGGATTCTCACTGGCACCTTTAATCAATGCCATTCACATTTCATTGTCTTTTTCCTGCTTTCTTTTTCCTTCTTCTTTTTGATGTGTGTGTGTGTGTGTGTGTGTGTGTGTGTGTGTGTTTCCCTAATGAAATATCCCTGAGCAGATTCAGTGCAAACATCTGCATCAAGCAGTGATTGTCATTGACGAAGCATGAAGTGAGATGTGATCTGGATTCCTTCTCCCAATGTATGCCTTATCATGAGTGCATTTGGAGCACGTGCCAGTTGTCAGGGCAAGGGACAGAGTGCTGGGACTGGGTGTGGTCAAGAGAGGTGTTCTTACCAAGATTTCAACATACCTTGACATGTAGTTGCCAAAGGTGTTCAAAGAGCAGCTTTTAAATCCTTTGTTTCAATTAAAAAAAAAAAAAACCCAAGAACATCACTGATGCTTTTTAAGGGGAAATTTGGCAACTGGAGCCAAAACTGGAAGTCTTTCCTTTGGACAGCAAGTGAACTGAACCTGCTCTGCTTCCCACTGCTTAGATCTGGCTCAGTTGCTAGCTCTATTTTCTGTGCTTTTGCTTCAAAAGGTTCATGCCATCCCAGTGAAATGCTCACACCAGTGGAAATGATACAAATTCAAAACCACTACCTCCAGAGGCAAATGTGGGGAACAATCTTTTTCCTACACTACCCACGGGACAAGGGAGAAAAAATTCTGAGCTACTTCATCAATTGAGCCAATTTAAAATCCTCTAAGGTAACTTGGAGGCAACAAACAAGTCTCTTTGCAGCTGAGCAGGAATTACAGGCTGACAATGGGAAACACTAGGCCAACAGAACAATGAAAACAAAGTTTGACATAAGTTCAAAGCTCAAAGGGAAACACCAAGTAGACACATTAAGCATTGCCTATCACAAGCCAATCATAAAACATACATTGCATTGGAAACAGCTTGGTTTAATTGAGTGCCTTCCATTACCCTGTTTTCCTAGCAATCAGTAAAGTAATCTTTCCATTAGAAGGAAATATGACTCTTGGAATTAATTCTTTATACAAAGAGCTAGCAGGAGTGACATTTACACCAAAAAGAACAGAGTCCCTGTAGCAGCATAATAAGCAGTCTACAGCTGTCTTCTCAGAACCAAAGGTAATTTGGTTCAATGTAGTTAAATTAATTGAATATAACAGTAGTTGAGAAAGAGATTCATTATTTTAAAGCCTTTTTGTTTTTCCCCAGTGGTTTGGAACTCATCAATCATGAGGTGAGGAAAGGCTCCATTTTCTAAAAGGAAAAGAATAACATTACTGCTTTGATCACAAATCAGGAGTTCTGAGTTCTTGAGGATGGATCTTAACCATGGACTTAGGAGAGCACATGAGATGAAAAATATATTAAAGTTTCAACTGACAGAAATTTACAAAGCAAGTGTGTGTGCATGCGTGCATTAGTGTGTGCATGTGTGTGGATATGTGTGTGTGTGTGTGTGTGTATGTGTGACAAGGAGAAGAGGGCAGGTCTTTATAAGTTAAGGGTGCTCATCCCCTAGCTTCCTTTGTAATAAAAGTCTCACCTTGGACTAGATCATACTAAGTGTGGGTCTTCCAGAGTAGGGAGAACTAATGACTTCAAATTCATAATGTTCTGCTTAATCACTGGAGGTCTGCTGGACAGGAACACCTACAGTCACTCTTACATTCTGTTCTTTTAAGTGGAGAAAAAAATAAGCCTGGGGGGGATGTGGGGAGGTAAGGGGGCAGGATGGGTCATGTCATTTCAAACTGCATAGGAAAAAGTTTTGTTACTGGGTATGTTAGTTCTATAGGACAGACATTTCTTTCTTTCTAATCTGTTAAGTTTCTGTTCTATTTTTATAATACAACATTTTGAAGTTGAAAACAACTCTTGGCCCTAGGTTAGAAGACAGGGAATCTTTATCTTCTCCTGTATCACCACTTTTTCTAACAGATGGCTAGTGAGGATGGACATCACGATTCATTTCTCTACTTTGTAATATTCTATTTCTTTTCTTTGTTTTTTTTTTTTTTTGGTCAAAAAATGGTTGGCAAATATTTATACGACTTGGCCTGGGATGATGCTGGTTTGTATTTTAATCTAATTTTTATAAGACATTGTTGGTTGTTATAGTCTATAGATTGCTAAAGACTGCATTTTTGTTGTTGTTGTTGTTGAAGATGTAATAAGCACCGATGTCAAGTTGCTTCACAATTGGAAGTTCAAATCCACAGGGGAAAAACATGTTTCATATTTTGGTGAATAACAGGGCATATCTATCGTTAGTTCGGAAGTTCCCAGGTCTCATAATACTATCTATATTCTGTAGAACAGGAATGTGGCTTCAAGTCTTTCTATCCTTTCTGAATGTGCTGTGGCCACAAAGTCATTGATAGGAATGTTTAGAGAGAGGTCATGCATAACATTTATTCTTTCCTATACTTATTTCTGAATTGGTACCATCCTGCTATTAACCACAGGCCAAAGGGGGGAAAACACTGATTGTTTAACTTAAAGATAACATATAATACAGAAGATAAATCACAGGTAAGCCTGCCAGACCACCATTGCCAGTGGGTGTGGTATTTGAAGCCACAGTGCATGTGCATGTATAAGTAATAATCATATATAATATTCTTGTATATTATATACTCATTACATACATGCACAGTACTTTCCAAGACAGTTACAAATCTCCACATGCGTCAACTATCTAAGAACATAGAAATAGGTAAGCCTATTAGGTGGAATTTTCTTAAATTATATTTGAACAATCAACAGGAAAAGTAATTATGTAAAGTACCGCTCTGATCTTGTATATATCTACAATAAAACTCTATAAACAGTTGTCTCCAAAACATACCCGAATAAAATTAAAAAAAGGATAATACTCAGTGTCCTCTATTTGTGTATTTATGGTCATTTCAAAAACAAACAAACAAACAAACAAACAAAAGAGCCCCACTCAGGTGTATATTTACATTCTTCAAACTGTAGCGGTGAAAAGACTTCTATTAAGTGCAGGACATTCCTAATGTTGCAGTAGTGACATTTCTCTTAAGTCTTCATAAACACATTGCTTTTGTCTTAATGATGATGTTATTCCATGACTATGAGACGGTTCTTGTCCCCTTCATTTGCAGACCGTGGCACAGTCAGGATTAAAGAGCTCCTTGTATAATGGAGGAAACAGTGTATTCACTATGTCTGGATGAGATTGCTTAAATACCTGCAGCTTCTCCCCGTGCAAGTTGCAAACTGCGGTGATGGTTGGTATCTTGGCTATTAACTGCAGAACAGAGAGACAGGGGCGGGGGGTGGGGGGGGGAACAAAGAGGGAAGCTCATTAGCTCGCTGTCTCTGAATCAGTATCTTTTCCAGGCTCAGATAAAGGTAAATGGCTTTGGAAAAAGATGTTTAGAAAGAGAGCCGACTCACTTTTAACTTCTCTTCAGAACAACACAAAAACATACCCCTCACTCCATGTTCTAAAGGGAAAAAATCAAGAGAAAGCAAGCCGGCTAGGAAGGCCCAGCTCTCTGGTGCATTCTTCTGAAATAAAGTATGTACAGGAGGCTGTCCACTTTCATAGCTGTGTGTGGGCAATCACAGGTAGTTGCCTGAACAGGAAGCCTGCTTCAAAACAGCTTAAGGATTGGTGTGGCTGAGATGGACTTTCTGTCTCAGTTTTTTTCATTTGTAGAGTGGACTTGGCAATCTCATCTTTGGGTTGCTATGTGAACAGAGTGAGGTAATTTGCAGACAGTGTTAAGGACACCGCAGGTGCGAGGCTTAATTGATGGCTAATATTATTATCTATCATTTCCTGCAGATTTCTGTGACACCCACATTAGAGCTTCAGCTTTGGAACAGGATGATGCTATGAAAGCATAACTGAACTATATGAGGCTACGACATGAGAACGGAAGGGGAACTATTTGAGTGGAAGAAGGGGTTGGGGGAGCCAGAAAGAGCAACGGTGCCATGACGAAGCCCACTATTTTGTGTCCTAATTAAAAAGATCTGTATTAGATCCAATCCATAATTATCAGAATGGTTTTAGAAGTCAATTCACTAAATTCATCTGCGATTCCAGGATCCCTTTCACTATGATGTATAAAGTAAAACAATGTTTAATCAAGAGCTTGATAAGTATTTTAAAAATGTGAATGAAAGAACATCCTGTTGTGAGCATGAGGCTTTGGTTTGTGTGCATGTACTATAACTTTTGGAGTTAAAATACCCAGAAGACAATGTTTTATATTAACCTAGATGGTTCACATTTGCTAAATGCTGTCTAGGTTTTAGGAGATGAATATTTCTGGCTTTTAACAGACTTTACAGAGAACAGTCTTACTAGAGATAAATGTGACAGTTCACATAGCCAATTAAAGATACAGTGGAAAGCAATGATGATAAAATAATATTAAAGAAGCCATATGACGACTGATTCATTTCACCATGAATTTTCTTTTGTCAGTAGGAAGAATCATTTTAGCCTTTCAAGTAAAATAGCAAGTAAATAATCACCTTGTAGTTTTCCTAAATTAGAAACTTTCCCTCTTCTGTAAACTTTCCTCTTATTTATTATTTTTTTCTAATCATGCTGTGTTATTTATTATTTTCTAATCATGTAAGAGCAGTGTGAGGAGTTGGGTTATTAATACCTTAAAGGAATCTGGGCTGCACAACAATTCTAGATTTGGTGAGGTTTGAGGTTTTAGGCTCCACAATCTATCTCCACTGCTAGTAGATGGGTTATATGTGAAAAAATTGGAATCTTTGTTTATAGAGGGATTGTCAAATTTTATACTGAAAATCAAGACTTTCTAATTGCACGTTAAATTCTTTTCATTCATAATATTCCATAATAATTAACTCAATATTTATTAGGTATCTGGCCCTCATTAGACACTAGAGTATACAAAACCATGATGGTACTTGCTTATAGTGTCCTTGTAAACACAGATGGGAATTAAGTTACCATGCTGACAAAAGCAGACAGAAAAGCTGTAGCCAGAGCTTTCAAAGGGTGGTGCCAGACAGCAGTAGTTCAGAGATACCCTGGCTTCTTTCTCTTTCTTTCTTTCTTTCTTTCTTTCTTTCTTTCTTTCTTTCTTTCTTTCTTTCTTTCTTTCTTTCTTTTCTTTCTTCTTGTCTTCTTTTCTTTCTTTCTCTCGTCTCTTGCTCTCTTTCTTTCTTTCTTTCCTCATTTCTTTTTCTTCTAGCTTTTTCTATTCTTTCTCTTCTTTCTCTTTCTCTTCTTCTTTCTCTCCTCTCTTTCTCTCTTTCTTTCCTTCTTCTCTCTCTTTCTCTCTCTCTTTCTCTCTTTCTCTCTCTCTCTTTCTCTCTCTCTCTCTCTCTCTCTCTTCTCTCTTTCTCTTCTTTCTTTTCTCTCTCTCTCTCTTTCTCTCTCTCTCTCTCTCTCTCTCTCTCTCTCTCTCTCTCTCTCTTCTCTCTTTCTCTTTCTTTCTTTCTTCATGCCTGGAAAGGCTGCGGCTTCAGTTCTGATCTGTAAGGGAGGGTGAATGCTGACCACCTGCTCAGGCAGAAGTCAGAGGCAAAGATGCTGCGCTTGCTGCTCTGAATGCAGCACAGGACTGGTAAAGCGGGTGAGCTGCACTTGGAAATCATATGAAGACAAGTGCACAATCAGATTCTGGAAGCCTTCGGAGTCCATGTCAGAGTCATCAAAAGGGTTTTAAGCAAAAATAATGATAATCAGAATCCAATTCTAAAAGACTTACTTTGAGTCCAATGTGGAAAACTGTTTTTTTTAAAAATATATTTTTATAGGTAAACAGTTCATAACTGTCCACTTAACTAGAGTCCCTTGGGAAATTATTCAAGTTGTCTTAAGCAGCTGGCTTACACAGAAGGAAACCACAGCAATTTAGGAACACTTCTTGTACTATTACATTTCTCCCCGAAATAGCTGTTGAATGCAGAGGACCTTTGAAAGTGTTCTATAATCACCCTGCAGTTGAATTGATGATCGGCTGCGCTCCTGAAATTTCCACATGCGATGCTGAAATAACTGTCAATCTACAGCATCCGTAGGATGGCTGAGGTATGTCTACAAAGAGCAGATTGCTAGGACTAAACCAAAGCACTCAGTTTTGCTAAGTCCAGTGGTAACATTCAGATTCCATATTTGGGCCTGTCATCTCTTGTAAACCTGAAAGTCATGAACCCATGTAATAGGCTCTGAGAAATACTGCTTTAGAGTTTTCAAGTTGTATAGACTTAAAACCCACTTTAACATCAGCAAGTAAACTTGTATTCTGTCTTCTGCGTGTCAAACAAAGGCATTTTCATGTCTACAGAGGGAAGGCTGTGCTGGCCTAGCTCTATTAGCAATGAAGGACAAGTTACAAAATCTCTGTGTTCCTTTTGCTGTGACATATAGACACTGCACAGAAAGACTAAAGAGCATGGGTTTTGGAGTCAGGTTGCCGGATTTGGATGCTAACACTGTCACTCACAGTGATGTGATCTTGGCTGGGCAAGTTGCTTCATTTCTGCTTCCTTTCACCAATGAGAAAGTGATGATAAGAGTCTCTGTTTCAGGGGAGCTTGGGACGTCTACAACGATGCCTGCCATATGGTGGCAATACCCACGGCTGTGACTGTATGAGCTACTTTTGGTCATTGTGAGCAAACACCTGAACATAACTTAAAGACAAGAGGGACAAGAGTTTTTATTTTGGTCACAGTTTCAGAAACATCTGCTCACGATGACACACAGGGAACGGTGGAACAGAGCAGTTCATGCCATGGTGGGCAAGGCAGCAGAGAAGAGGAATGTTGCGAGCAAGTAGCTGCTTCATTCTCCTTCTGTTTAGGACCTCAGCCCATGAGCCTTTTATTCCGTGCATAACCCAACACATTAAGGATAGGTTATTTCCCCCCTGAGTCATTCCTCTCTGGGAGATTACTATAGACACCATACGGTGCCTTGCCAATCTCTTTTGTTATTACAAATCCAATCAAAGAGATAAGAAGATGAGTCAGCACAGCCTTCCTGCTGCTGGCTCTACACATTGCTCCCTTGAAGGAGAGAAGGAGCTAGGGGTGCTATTCAGGCAAAAGATACAGAGGGCAGAAACTCAACTTTACCTTTAACCAAACACTAAACTTTGAGTCTCTGTATGCGACATGTTAAAACATGGGAGAACTAGCCACTTGCTGCTGTTGAAATGAAAATGCAAAATTATATCGATGTTTCCTTTCTTGTAGCAATAATGTAAATTGTTCGTTTTATGGACTGCAAAGTATAGAGTAGAATCTTAAATGCTAATAACTCTTCAAACACATTTCTGTGGAGACAAAAATCCTCTGATGGTTGGTTTCTTGTTTAGAGGTAGGTAACTCTGTGTCTGATTTTGGACAGTGACAATATCCTCTTCTTTCTGCTAAAGGCCACGGTCTTGAAAAAGTCTGGCTATATCCCATTCTTCCTTATTCATGGGATCTGGTCTAGCACCTGTTCATCCGTGGAATGGACTGGATGGTTCCAGAACACCGACTGGATCAGCAAGGAACATTGAAAAAAAGGATTTTTGTGAAACTCAGTTCTCAGAAGATGCTGGTTGAGAGAGACATCCACTCATCTGTGAGAACAGAAGTACTGTTGGGCATCCATCACTCAGCAAGCTCTGTGGGCCAGGAGACCGTGCAGCGACTGTGGCAAGCACTTGACAGAACCCAGAGGGCTCAGTGGAGGAAGCAGCAGGCAGTCAGTTATTGCTCATTAATATAATATACTGCAGCTGGGGGACCCCCATTTCAAAGGGAGCTCAGAGCAGCTTCCGCAGCAGTTAATGGCTCAACAACTTTCTAAACAGCTGGGGAGGTGATCCAGAAGCACTTGGAGATGGAAGGGGGCAGTCAATTTGACATCATCGTGCAATTTCTCCATGTTTAAATAATCCCCAAGCAGAAGTAGACAGAGTTCTACAAAAGGGCATTGTCACACTCGCCTTTTTCTTATGAGGAGCATTTCTTATAAGAAGTAAGCTTCAGTTTATACCTATGGGGGTCTGCAGGAAGAAAAAGCTGCTGTTTGAGAAGAGATAATAATCTCAGGCTTCTCCCTAGAGAGCGGTTTTATGAGAGGATTCATGATTTTATAACGGGTACATTTGATGTTGGAAAAATGGGACGTGCAGAGGGTAAAGCTAGTAATCTTGCTCCTGCGGGTTTCTAGGCCACCAGGATGCCATCCGGCCTGAAGCAGGAAGCCAGCAATGGTTGGATCAAAGTGAAAGAATTGTGGTGCCTAAAGAGAGGCTGAATCCATCTGTTTTACCTGTCAGGCTCACTTTTTTTTGTTGTTTTTTGTTTTTTTGTTTAGACAATCAGAGACATTTGGATTAGAATGATTATATTGACCTTGAGATATCTTTCCAGGTCTTAAGCCCTCCCTTGCTCTTCTCTGCCTGTCCCTAGCATCCATGCTGTGTTACAAGTGCTTTCCACCTGGGCATCGCTGGTAACACTGGAAGTGGGCACTTGCTGCCCTCCGGGGCTGGAACTTGGGATCAGACTGAGAACCTGGAAGACGCTGGAGGAGCTTCTTTACCATGTGGATCAGGAAAGAGAGACAGTGGCTAGTCAGAGAGGGAGAATATTGAGATCGATGCCCAAAGACACATAAACTTGCAAGGTGGAAAAATCTGCAGGCTTCCTAGTTCTTTTCCAGTATTTTCTGAATGGGACGAAATGTTTGACTTTAGATTCCAGGGTTTATTTCTCCACTGTTTCATTTTATTCATTATTTTTCTTGAAGTAGTTAAAATTGTTTTTTTTTACTTGTAATAAAAAATTCCAATGGATACAGTAACTTGATGAATGAAGAGTAACACCAAACTTCTCATTTATATAGATGCTCAACCTTATGGTTAACACTAGGAACTTTAAAGTACTGGCTTACAATAGGTTCTAGTCAATTATAAGCAGCTGAAAAAGCTTGAATCATCTGACCTTTTCCTAAAGTTTCTCAACTGCTATGTGCTGTTAGGGCCTCTCCTGGCATCTGGACATAGCACAGACTTATTGCAAATGCAGGTTGAAATAGAAAAACATCCAGGAGATAGTGTGTTCCTTGCATATAGATTTGAAAATTAAAAATAGTGGGAGGACCTCTGTTCTCTATTATTTTGCATACTCCTGTATTATTTTAATCTGCACTTTAACATGAGCTTCTGGGCTGCCTTAGAAGTTGTCATACAGGTACATTGACTTGGTGAGAATTCACTGACATATATACGTTTGTGACTTAAGAACTTTGAATATGTACTATACATTGAAACAAGTCACTGACATTTTAAATTACAAAACAAATTGTTAGCCAAATAGAACCATTAATGAGGAGATGAATTCATGCATCCCAGCATCTGTATATTGCCTCCTCATTTTCTGACAGGGCTAACTAGTTATTAGAAGATAAAATCAATCCCAATCTCTAGATAACTATTAAGAATTCTCTTGCTACACATAGTGTCTTGCAGAAGAATATGCAAACTTTACATAAACATGCTACTGTTCATCACTACAGAGTAAAGTGGGGGGTAGATATATTCTAGACCACATATATATATATATATATATATATATATAGAGGAGTGATCAATGAAAAATAGAAAATATCTAACAGGAGAGACAAGTAAAAACAAAGAAAAGAAAAAAACACTCCTGCCACATGAATTTCTTCTTCATGATGTCTCAAGTTAGGGCATTGCTTCCTGTAAAGTTGAGGCTGTGAACTGGAGTCACTCACCTGGAAGGGAAAGCTAATACTCAGATTCCTTACCTGGGTAAGAGGTTATGTAATAGACACAGTATAGAAGTGGCAGGCTGTGTCTTTGATGGGCAGGAGAAGAAACACACATAATATGAGCTGCAGATGCAATCTAAATTTTTCTAGGAGCCAAGTTATAAACTATAAAAAAGGCCAAGCATGTTGGTGCATGCCTATAGTCCCTACACTCAGGAAGTGAGGCAGGATAGTTGCATTCCAGTCCAACCTGGACTACACATTAAGTTTCAGGCTAACCTGAGTTACAAAGTGAAACCCTGTCTCAACAATAAACAAGTGAGATCAATTTCATTTACTTAATATTGAAAACATTAATTTTAGCACATAGCCATAAAAATTAATGATACACTTATCTTTTCTTTTCACACTATTCGATATTGGTGAACATAGGCCTGGGGGTACAGAGGGTGTGGAAAGTAGTAAGGCCCATGGCAAAATGTGTGAAAAGCAGGACCTGAGGCATCATGGGAAAGCTGATGTAAGCCTGTTTATTTGGATTCAGGTTGAGCTCCTCTGTGATACAATAATGTCTTTTAGAGCAAGTTAAGCTTGTTTTGGGGGATGCGATGAGAAGCAGGAGGAAAAAGTGTAATGATTTCCTTGAGGGCTGTACTATGGAAGGGAGAGGAGCCTTCCTCCAAGAGGTGTCTCTGACAATCAATCAGAATATCTGACACAAAGCTGAACCTCAAAAGGACAGACTTGTCACTTCAGGATCAGTTATGCTTCTCAGTTACAGCCAGCCTTAGGTCTCCACTGACTTTCCATGGCTTTAGATCAAAATGGATGCAAGGATGCTGTTGAGACTTGGTACATCAAGAACAGGAAGAAAGAGAGGAGACTCTACACAGTCTTTACTGCTTGGAAGAACTGAAAGGGACAATGGAACTGTATATGTAAAGTTACCCAAAATGCCAAGATGTGCCAAGGAAGCCCATGACTCTTTTTTTTTTCTGGTTTCAAATCTATCACTTTATTATTATTATTTTTATTATTATTATTTCAGCTCATACAAACTTAGAAAGCCCATGACTCTTGAAAGGGTGGTATCTACAACAGACACAAAATATGTCTTGACACATTCAAACTGATATTCTGTGGGCAAAATGAAAAGCATACCTCATCGCACCTGCGTATACAGAGCTGAGTGAGCTTTGGGAGCTGAGCTATGCCAACAGCTCTCTATGACTCCATGGTATTAGAGAACTTGTGGTTTTCATGATTCTCTTTAGAACAGGCAGGGACACAACCCCAGGAGTTTTACATTTGTAGAAGTGCTGGGAAAAATAAATATATAAGCTAAAGATATCTCATGACCCTTCTTATGCAGGAGTTATAAAAGGAGGGGGTGGGCTGCATTGCAGAAGGCCCTGCCAAACATACTTCTCGCTGTGGACCAGACTCAGGCTGGGTTAGGAAAAAAGGAAAACAGGTCCCTAAGGGCATCGTGAGCAGAATGCTCAGATCCAGGCTTGTCCTTCCTGGCGGTTACACTGCCATAGACTGGTCCATGTTGGGCTGGTCTCTCCTTTGCCTTTGTCCCACAGTCAGGGCAACAAGAAGGGCAGATTTAGTGGCTGGCAATGACAGAAGCATAGGCCAGAGGACTGAAGTGCCAGCAGTCTTTACAGTTCCAACACTTCCTGCTGCTCTCTCAATCTTGAGGAGCAAGTGTGGGAGTGGCACTATTGTTCCCAACTGCATGAAAAGCACTCACTGAGGAAGCAAACCCCCAAAGGAGTCAGGGCAGCTCTTAACCCACCAGGAGTTAAGACATCCTAGAGCTGATGCGGATGTTGGCCTCTGAACACAGGTTTTAACGACATTGTATGCTTTGAGCTCTGGGCCTGAAAATCATCACAAACTATATAGCCATGGTACACAGAGCACTAATTTGAATCTATAATATGTAGCAAAAAAAAAAAAAAATCAGTTTTTCCTCTTCACTTACTGTAATGGAAAACATCTGAAGAGTCCTTAAAATAACCACAGAGGACCAAGCATTGCAGGGCAAAAGATGTCAGGAAGAACCTTTGTTTTCTTTTTTTTCTTTTGGATATCAAAGAATGTTCTACTTGAAGAGACCTTAAAGACCAAGCAGTCCAACCTACTCACTTCCCAGACAAGAAAAGTGAAGCCCAGGGAACAGATGGGCTGCCTCCTCTAGTCATATGGGGCTTAAAAATATATATGCCTATTTATTTTTTTTTCATGAAAGTGACCAGTATTATCTCATTTCCTGGCTTTCAAATCCGGGATCGGACCCAATCTATTATTTATAGAGTGGATCTACCTTGTACTTTCCTCCTTCCATGCTGTCTCCCCAGCACATAGAAGCCTTTCTTCCCTTTCACAATCTCCTACTTCCACATCTGAAAGATTTTAATCCTCCAGTGATAAGCCCCAATATACTATCTCTTGTATGAACTTCCCTACTGAGATAAAGTTTTTTTCTAATTCAGTAGGGCAACGCTTTGCATATTCCTTCCAATGGGTTGGGAGCATATTATCTCAGTCCTTAGAATAACCTCATGACATTGTGCTATCTGCTGACCACCACATGGAAGCTAAAGTTCTAAGACATAAGGTGCCTTGGGTGTGGGGTTCTTGGCCAGAAGAGCTATTTAGCTCCACTTGTTCATGATTATCACTACATCACTATTATGCTTGCGAGGAGAAATTATTTTATTCTTTCACATTTTTTTCAGCTTCAAATATTCTCCAGAATAAAAAAAAAATCCAAAACCTGATTAATTTGTGAGCATGGAGATTTTCTAGTTAACGGATGCAGAATCCCTGAATTTTCAAACTCTCGTTAGGTTGAAGCTTGGCCCCAAAGTGTAAAATATTGCTGCCTAAACTTTAATTTCATAATTGCCCTATGGATTCATTATGAGTGTCGGATGGGCATAGGGAAGAATATGCATAGTTTCTGTGCTAACATTCTGAGAGCACAGGTACTATCAGAGCTTAGAATGTTGTGACAGCCATGACAAAAAAAAATCTGACCTGAACAACTGAAGCAAAGGAAAGGTTGACTTTCGCTTTTCAGGATGAAGTCTGATGAGTGTGAATCTTTGTCCTAACATTTGTCATACATGCTCAGGGTCAATGGTATAAACACTTTGTTCATATTATACAGAAGGCAGATTTCTCCCACCCCATCTTTGGACATTTAACCTGAGTCTCTGTTCTTTAGCTGAACACTTTTATCCTTTCGTAAAAACAGATGAAACAGTTTTCCAGTTTTGCTCCATCGCATGTGCCAGCCATGGGCTCTGCATTGGTCCAAATACAAGATGACAAAATGACTGTGGACCAAAACCTTTGGAACCATAAGCGAAAGTCAACCTTTCCTTTGCTTCAGTTGTTGAGGTCAGATTTTTTTTGTCATGGCTGTCACAACATTCTAAGCTCTGATAGTACCTGTGCTCTCAGAATATTAGCACAGAAACTATGCATATTCTTCCCTATGCCCATCCGACACTCATAATGAATCCATAGGGCAAATGAGAACCAGGTTCTCATTGTATTTTAAAGCCTGTTAAAGTGATGGTGAATACAGAGAATGCTCCATACAAGAGCCCAGTAAGTGATGGAGAGAACAAGAACCCAGTGTCTGCATGTGTCCTTCTTGGGCACTGCTTTCTTCTCTGACTATAGAGAATTTCACTCAAGAAAATTTCCTGGTCTAGAATTTCCTTTGGATGAAACTCTGCAATAGAATCTCTTAATAAGTAAGGATAAAATAGTGTACCCCCCCCTAAAATGACCAAAGAATTAAGCTGTATAGAAGCAGCATTACAATGTTTTTCTTGCTGTCAAATATCTTACAGTGTCAATTTCTTTGTCTTTTTCCTAAAGCCAGCAACACTTCAAGTTATCACCAGGAGACAAAGATATGGAAAGTAGCGTTGGCATGAATATTGTCCTTCAAGAAGGACAATAATCACTGTCTCATAACATGTTTTCAAAGGACCTTTCAAAGACACTTCTCTGTAGATGGTGAGACCAGGGTTTTCACTAAAACATGAAACATCCCCAAAGAATAACGGCAAGACCTTCTGTCTAAGTCAGCTTTCTTCAAGATCTTAACTTCAGGGTGGTAAAAACAGAGACCAAAGTCTTTGGGAAATCTTAAGTGCAAGAAAGAAACATCGTTTCTGGAGAGAAAGGGAAGGGTGGGAGGCTGGGAACATGGTTCAAGTACATTACATACTTGCATGAAGATGTTCTTATGAAACCTGACATTATTTATAATGAATATGCACCAGTGAAAGAAATGGAACATGACCCACATTAATTAAACAGATATCTTTATATCTAGACACTAGTAAGCAATTATTGAGACACATGAGTATTCATATTGCTGTCATTTCTGCCTAGTGAACCAAAAAGTAAGTTCTAATTTTGCTCTCGACTGGAAGAACACTGAGGTTCTTCTAGAGCAGGTGATTTGTCTTTGGCCACATGAGGAGTGGAAAGTTACATTAAAGGGAACTATCACTGCACAATGGTGTGGAAATGTTCTTCCTAGTGAAGTGTTAATTTTAACACAACGTTATCATAATGTAGCACCATATTTAACTCATGGAGGTTTTTTTTATAGTAGTTCTCAGTATGTGCAAAATAGAATCTGATGCTGTCTCCAAATAGTCTTTACCCTCCCCGTTTTCGAAATAAAGAGCTCCAAGGGCAGACTGGGAGATTTTAATGATAAAAATATAAAGAATAGGGTTTCTATTATGTTCTTAGCTAAGACAAAGCTGACTTTCCCAATTTTTGACCTCTTAAACAAATTCAGTCCTTTAAGAAATCAGAGATAGTTTAAAATTTCAAATAATATTGTTCCGCTAAGACATTCTAATACTTAAAAAGTCAGTCTAACATTCAAAATAATGCTGACTGCCAACCATTGATAATTCCCTTTTCCTTTCATGACCATTTTGCTTACTAAATAACTTTCTAAGTATCTTCCTTTTTAGACATTATTGTTGCTAATTAAGCTATATCAAGAAATTGATGTCATATTGTATGCATTTTGCCTCTGAGATATGTTGCCATGTTAAAAGAAATCTAGGACAAGCCTTGCATGAAGAGATCAGAATGGAAGGGAAATTTAGAAGTGACCAGTGTCATCTTTGTTGTGGGTAGGACAGGACATAGTATCTACCAGAATGTGACCAGTTAGGGGAAGGGGAAAGGCTTTTAACCTAATCCTGTGCTCAGCAATGCACAATGCTTGGCACTTCTTCCTAAGTTTGAATAAATGTCTAACTACTGTGAACTTTTGCCCAACCCTCACTTCCAAAGCTTTCTTGCTCCTGACATATAAATTTTGAAGACTTGTTTCTTGATTTTGAGCTTTTGTTCTGACAAAACACCTGTGGGTCTTTTGATTTGTCTTCCTATACCTTGGGTTCAGATCTCACAATCCTATCCATTTCTAAGAAGATCATCCTCCTGAGCCAGGCACGGTGGTACTCACCTACTCACATACCATTGATATTTTGGGAAGTTGGCACAGGAAGATCATGGCTTCATCTGGGCTACATAGTGAGAGCTTGTCTAAAAAAACCCACTTTTTTTTCAATGTCTCAAGATTTTCTGGTCTTCCTTTAAAGATATGTCTCGAACCTAGATGCATGTCAGTAATGGCCACCTGGATGAAACTCAGTGGAACCCCCCCTTCCCCAAGACATGATAGTAGGAGGGAGATCACTTGAGAAGGTTTTTAATGGGAAGAGGGAAAGATAGGATCAGGTAATATGGGTTACAATGACTAAAATTCACTATAAACATGTATGAAACTGTCAAAGACAAAAAAGGAAGAAAGAGGAGGAAGAGAAAGAAGAGGAGGAGGAGGAGAATGATGAGGAGAACACAGGCATCCATATTTGTGCAGTCTGTGGTTATATTTCCAAATAGTTGCTGCAGAGGGCTCCCCCTGCTCTGTAGGGACCCTCTGGGTTCTGCCTGTTCTCTGAGGACACGGATGTGTGACCCCTCTGGGTTCTGCCTGTTCTCCGAGGACATGGACATGTGACCTGTAGGGACCCCTCTGGGTTCTGCCTGTTTTCCAAGGACATGGCGTGTGACCTGAGGACCTACCTTTGCCAAGGTCTCATCATCCAGGTGATTCTTCTGAATCACATGCTGAAGTGCAAAATAAATTTTTTCTTGAAGCTTCTGGACTTTCCTTGGTTCTATCAGCCAGGCTCGATCTGGAAAAAGCAAAAATAATGAATAAGAAGGGAAGAGTCGTCAAGATTAGTTTCATTTTCCCGGCACGTGAGTATGGAGTTTTAGAAGTTAGTTAGCACCAATAAGCTTCTGAAGACACGCAATTATTTATGTACAACACGAACACTGATAAACAAAAATGGACACACAGATAATGTACAGACAAATCCAGGAATGGGTATACAATGACTCAGGAGCTATTCTGGTGGAAGTGATGCCTTCATTGATCAATGCTGGTGACTAAGTGACTCAATCTTCCACCTGATGGACGTGGCAGAAATAAATGATTCTGCTCCACAGGCATATTGACGGGAATCAGGGTCCCCTTCTTCTCAGCTTATTCCTTAATCAGACTTTAAACTGTAGCTACAAAGTGTAACTATAAACAGTAATTTGCAGAACGCTAGCCTAAGCCCACGTCAGTTGAGTCCAATATCCTCACATGGAATTTTTAAGTGGTAATTAGGATAATCTTTCTTTCTCTTTTCTTCTCGACCCTTCTTCCTTTCCTCCCTTTCTTGTACATTTGTTTCCCTCTTGTCTGACTTCTCCCCATCCCTTCCTTCCTTTCTGCTTAGGAGCTTTTTATTCCATGGTGACATCAAGGCCTGGGCTTGGTTGAGATGCCCAGAGTCTCTCAATGCTGAACAAATACCCATGGAAAAGCACTTGGCCACAATCCTCTGGAACGCAGTTCAGGTCAGGTGAGAAACTCGAGTCTGTAATCCTAGACAGGGCAAGGACAAGTCTAGCCAAGAGTTAAGCAAACTCTTACGTAAGTGAGCACAAAAGCCTTCAGTGACAATCGCCAGTCAGAATAAATTAAGTTTCCCTCCCTCTCCCTTTCCTAAGCAGCTTGGGAGTAAATGGGGAGTAGACTTTAAGTCAAGAGTCTGGGGAAGAGTAGGGTGGAAGAGTAGGGTCTCCCAGGACAGGGACTCAGGCTGCAGAAGTGTCCTTTATCCCTTCCGGGCATTACATTAACGATGATAAGCATGGTATTGGGTCCCAGCACGACAATCTAGGATGACAAACGTGGTATTGGGTATTGTGAAACTTCTGAGTGTAGGCCTGTAACCAGGACTGGAAGGGTCTTGACTTAGGCAGAGAAAGCCATATCTCATGCTTTTAAACTCATCAAATTTTGACAACAGCATGCTTTTCATGAAAAAGGCCAAACAGCTTAGCTGATTCTAGCTCACAGACACCAGCCTGGTCTCCTTCAGAGTCTGTAACTTCTACACTCATTTGAAGTACATATATATATATATATATGTACAGCTGGGAGTTTACTGGCTTTCACAAACATGTCCACAAAGTCATCAGGAACCAGAGGGAGACTTCCTCCTTTATTGAGAGCTCTCACAATCTGTGTTCAGGGGAGACAGTCAAACACAATGAGCCCAGGGTTGGAACGTCATGCAGTATGTAGTTGCTATTACAGAAAGTACTTCTTGTCATTGTCACTTCTCACATCAACCACTGTGCCCCCAGCTCTTTCCATTTTTTAATGGAAAGGGTTAACTCAAAATCATAACAAGTTTTCTAAAACATGGTAAGATAATCAATGATTGCACTATGTATTCATATACAGTCTCTAATAAAAAGCATAAGGGTACCTATTATGGGTAATCATAACTAACAACTAAAATAACATGTCAAAGCTGTAAGCTGGGATTTTCTATCCATGTGAGAATTCTTTCTACCAGCTTCACTAAATACTGTGTTAGGGTCTAAGTAAAGAGAGCTGCTTAGATGCAAGAACATTGCAGCAAGAGTATATCTCTTGGCCTTAAACACTGGGCAGGGGCATATTCTTCGTTTAGCAGAGGGCTGTCAGTGAGCTTCTGGGCCCTGGTCTTGAATCTGTCACATAGCTGCCTGAGTAACTCTGGTCGAAGAGGGCACATGTTGATTATCCAATTATTTGAATTATCTTATATTATCATGTTAGTTATTATTAAATTTCAAAGTGGCATATACTTTAAAAATGTATCTGTGGCTAAAGTTTTACTTGGACCACAGAGATCACACCTCACATTTGGAAAATTTTTCAAATGTTACTATATTTTAAGTCCACACTATTGTTAAGTTGCTGCCTTATTTTATCAATGCAGCTGCACAGATCAATGAGGACAATTGTCTGTGTTGGCAGTCCTTCCTCCTCCTCCAGGCAGCCGTCCTTCCTCCTCCTTCAGGCAGCCCTTCCCCACCTAGGCTTTGTTTCCTTTTGGACACTTAGTATTTCTAAGAAAAGAGGCAGAACATTTGCCTCAAGTGACCAATGCATTGTGGGGAGAAAAGCCAACACAAAAGTAATTAAATTGGTCTCTCATTTAGATATTTTTCTGCAGGTTTCAAGGTATTAGACTTTTAACTTTTATTCATCTATATCCTTTATTCTTAAGTAGAACTCATCTGCACCTTTGGCTGCTGTTTGTTCCCATTTATTTGTTAAGGAGCAATTTTGCTTATCTGGACCTGGAGCTGTCCTCTCACATATGCCATTTCTGTTTTAGACGGAAACTGATTATTATGGGGCTGGAGAGATGGCTCGGGGTTATACTGCTGCCTCACAAGCAGAAGGGTCTGAGTTCGGATCCCAGATCCCATGTACAGGGCGTAGGGGGTGACGGCCATAGAAGTAGGGACCTAGGAAACCCCACAGCAAAGCAAAAGGGAGGTAGAGCAATTCAGAATGATTCCTGAAGTTATCTTTGGGCCCCTACAGACACACACAATGCCCTCTGACACACAGACATACCACATATGCTTGCATGCAAAAAAAAGGGTAATTGTAATAAGTTAGAGGCTATTTCCTTTGCTTTGTCAAAACATATCAAGCACTTTCTAGAGAAAATATAGTACTTTTAGAGTTCCTTCTCAGACACGTTGACTTGAGCAGGTGTAACTGACATTAGGGAGAGTGAGGTAGGTTTATGAAGAGGGCAAGGGCCTGTGCCTCCCCACCTGGAGATATGAGAACCGCAGACGAGAACAGAGCTATCTCCTCCTCAGTCAGCTGCAAGGAGCACAGATGTTTCGCGAAGTCAAATGCTTCATTCACCAGGTCATCGGAACCTGCGGAGTTAGAAGGAGACTTAAGTGTACAATCTCAAGCTTGGAATGGGGCACAGTAAGAGCTGTCTTCTCATTGTCAAGCTACTAAGGATTTGCATACCTGAACCCTAGGAGAGGCAGTATAAGCCCCAAGTCACAATAAGTGAGCAGTGTTAAGTGCAGATTGGGGGAAGTAGGCACGATTTTCCCACGTGCATCAGCACTGAGGGAGCTATAGACTGGCAAGGGTTCAGTGTCACATCTGTAAGAATCATACAACCTGAATCAGGTCCTATGTATGTGAAATTGTAGGATTTCTAGATAAAAATGATAAATAAATAAACTGGGTGTGATGGTTCATATCTTTAATTCTAAGGCTTAGCAGAAGGCCCGACGTTTTGAGGGCAGCCTGGTCTACACAGTGAGATTCTGTCTCAAAAAGATATTACAAACAAGCGATTCGAAGAACTATTAGAATAAAGAGAGAAAATCTAGAGATAGTCCATGCAGGGACTGGAGACTGTCAGTGTTGCTGGCACCTGAGTCTAGCAGTGTGAGGCATCCAGGGATTTCCAGCTGAGACGTGAAAGACTTACAAAGCAGACAGGCACTATCATTTGTTTTCTAATTTACCCCCTAATTGGACGATTTTCATTTTTTTTAAAGGAATGGCACATAAGTCAGATGCTTGTGAATTTTGGCAAAATAATGTTGTCTCTTTCCACGGATCCTTGGTAAATGTTTATTTGATGAGGCTGGAAATATACTGCAGGCACTTGGCAAGGCTTTTCCTCCTTTCCTGAAAACCTAGCCTTGAAGTGGACAGGGATATGTGTCAGTTGCAGAAGGGAAATGTTGCCAGCCCAGTGGACTTGCTGGGGATGCCATATCAGCTAACAGTGGAGAGGTCAAAGAACAGTGACTTCTTTGGTGTCCCGGGACTGGATATGGAACAACTGCAGTATCGATCATCATTAAAACCTTTCCTGGCACCAACCCATCCTTGATAATGTTCTTACGGCTCTGACGAGTGGATGCGAGGATGTGCAACAAACACATCCTCACATGAGCTGATCCTGCCAGCGCCGCCCATGGTAAGAGCCTGGGACTCATTTTTGAGCACTAAGCTCTGTTTGTGCTCCCAGAACTTCAAGTTCACAGGCAGACAAACAAAAACAAAACAAAAAACCCTGGTTCAGAATAAGAAACAGGAAGAGTAACAGATTTGCTGTGGTTTTTGCATTTTCAATGAATGACCTTGACCAATAATTATGAACATGTGAAGAAACTTAGAGGCCACTGCCCCCACCACAGTTGGTCACAGGCGCTCTGTGAGGTGGTGATCCAGAAGAGCCCCCAGTGTTAAGAATGATCTGAAGTGAACCCCAGCTCTCTCAGCATTGCTTGTTTCCATGAGGCCTCAAGATGTGTCAGCCTCAATAAAGTCCTGGTTCCCTTCTTCCTTTCTGATTAAGAAAATAATTATGAGACCATGAGAGGTGAAGGAGACACCAAGGGCTCATGTGCTCCGACCTCATCCAGCAACAAGATAATAGTTGATATCAAGGAATTGAAATATCATTTGCTATTTCAGTCTGAGGCAGAACCAATGGCAGAGAGCTAAACGGTGTCATCATCCAGAGGAAACTCACCTAAAGCTTTGAACATCTGCATTCCTCCATATTTCCCTTCAAACAGAACGGTGTTGTTTAATGGGTTGAAGGCACGACACATCCTCACTAAAACCACCTCCAAGCAACCTGTGAAATAAAAGAATTTTAAAAATTTGCATATATATATGTATCTCCAATAATAAAGCAATCATTACTGAATGTGAGATAGGAGATTTCACGAGGTTTTTCCTCCCTCCCTCCCTCCCTCCCTTCCTTCCTTCCTTGCTTCCTTCCTTGCTTCCTTCCTTTCTTCCCTCCCTCCCTCCCTCCCTCCCTCCCTCCTTCCCTCCCTCCCTCCTTCCCTCCCTCCTCCCTCCCTCCCTTCCTTCCTCCCTTCCTTCCTCCCTCCCTCCCTCCCTCCCTCCCTCCCTCCCTCCTCCCTCCCTCCCTTCCTTCCTTCCTTCTTTCCTTTCTTTTTTGAGATAGAGTCTTCCTATACAGCCCAGGCTGGCCATGAACTCATGATCTTCATAATTCATCCTTCCAAATTCTGGGTTTATTGGCATGTGCTACTATACTCTATATCTTTCAAGAGCTTGCACACACACACACACACACACACACACACACACCCCTCAATTCCTTCTCCCAAAGTAATAATTTCAGAAAGAAAGAAAGCTCTCTTGACACTGACAGCAAGAATTAAAGAGAAATACACTTCGGTTAGGGTTAAAATGGAAGGTAACATTTTTTTGGGGGGGGGTTAGTAAACCACTTTTTTTTTTTTGACTAATTTTATAGCCAGTTTAAATTCTTTCATTCATAATTGCCAAGTGGCTCTACAAGGAGTTTGTGGCTGGCGGGTCCTGCTGTGAGCTTTTGCAGCTGTAGCAAGCTGATGTGGTTAGATCTCTCACACTTGCATCTGTAGGAACAGGAAAAATCCCTGGCACACAGCATTTAGTGAACGAATTTTGTTTTTCCCTCTGACTATTCATCGGCACTCTGAGGAGCTGCTGCAGACTCTAAAGTCCTGAATTCTCATGTGAACATCCTGTTGTTCATTTGGCCACTACTTTACATTTTGTTATTTTTGCATCTCTGCGTGTGTATGTGTGTGTACAAGAGGGCATTTGAGTGTGTATGCCTGTGGAGGACAAAAGGTGACATCGGGAATCATCCTGATTTCTTTTCCACCTTATTGCTTCCGTCTGCTTCGAAGGTTTGGAACTGCAAGCCACAACCGTATCAACTGGGCAGTTTTACATGGGAAGTGGGGATTTGAACCTGAGTCCTTTTGTTTTCAAGGCAAAGGCTTTAACCCCTGAGCCATCTCACCCCTGAGTCATTGCTCTAGGTCTCATCGCTTTACATTTATGTTTGTGGTTTATTTCCTTAGCTCTGCTGATCTATTTTTGCTCCTAACCCAGGGGTTGATACATAAGAGAGGATTTTTCAAATCATAATCCAGCAAGGCTGTTATGACAGCAAAGGAAGTAGATGCCATTTACTGAGTATTTATACTATGGAAAACACTTTCCCAGGCCCCTTTCAGTCCCTTATTTCATTTACTGTGTGCAATGACCACTTCTGGTGAATTTTAATGGCCTAATTTTATGAATGACTTACAGGAGGCTTTAAGATGTGCAGCAATCTCTCTTTTATATTAGAGGCAACATTTTTACAGCAGACAGAGATGATCATATGGGTCATATCTTCAGCGCCCCCCAAATGCCAGTCCAGGGAATGGTGATCTCTGAGTCTTAGAAATACACTGAATTGGGTCTCTCTGCCCAGGTTGGAATTCTGTGGTCTGAGGTAGGGCTGTGTCTCTGAACTGTCAATAGGCAACTCTGTTGCTTCTGATGTAACCCTAAGTTTGGGATTTCCTGTGTCTAGTCCATCTCTTTCTTTTGAAAATGAGAAAATCATTATCTTAAAGAGCTAGCTGAAGGTTCCACATCAAGCAGGCCTAATCTGGGTTAGATTTCTAAGACAGTCACCAGAAAAGATTGCACATTTCACATACTTTCAAAAAACCTTAAGTACTTCCATGAAGGAGAATCTGTGGTGTCTGCTACATTTGAACCAGGAAAGCTTTCACGCCGGTCTTGACTGATAAATTATAGTAGATGTAACCTGACACAACTTCTGAAGCTAAGTCAGAAAACTCTGGGTGCCTCTGTTGTGCCATTTTGGAACTGTAGCTGTAGGAACCCAGTGACTGCACTGTGAGAAAGCTCCAGAAGACTGTGGAGGACTGAATTCCAGGCCAACCACCAATATAGGTTGCCGTCCCTGTGAGCCAACTAAGCTGAGAGTAGATCCACCTGCCTTGAGGGACGTTGTCTCAGTGTACATCATGAAAATACGGGGAATGGAGATAAACCGTCCTGGGTTAGCCCAATTTAAACTAATTCAAGAACACACTAAATGGTTGTTTTAACTACATTTCAGGGTTGCTAGATAACAGTTATCATCAGGCTCAAGGTCAAGCTTGACTCAAAATTTTCATCAACTTGTACTACTGTGAGGAAGCAGCGATATGTTAGAATATCAACCATATTTGGCCCAAGTTCAAAGACTAGTTTTAGTATTCATGATGTTGAACACAGCTTGTAGCTTTATGGAATCTTCACTTCTTTTTGTTTCAAGATGGAAAAATAATACTGATCTCAAATGAGGTGCAATATGTAACCTGAACCAATGTCTGCACATTCTATACATAAGAAGGATTTTAATATTATGGATTAGGGCAACAAATACTACTACATCCTAGTGTTTATTTTCAAAGCGAACTAGAGGCAAGAAAGACTCAGGTATGATTTATCCTGCTTGGTAATAGTGTCTGCAGAGTCAAGCTAATGTGGATCCCTGTTTGCCTGTATGTTAGAAAGCACAGTAGAGAACAGCAAGGAAAGATTTAACATGGTGGAGAACCTTCCGGTGGGTCCTCGTTAAAACGATTGGAAATGACACAGAAGCAGACTCAGCCAGCCCGAATTTTCCTTTTTTTCCTTTGCAGAAGGCGAGGAGGAGTTTTCAGCGCTATCTAAGCTGTTCAGCCACCCTGACCTGTTAATTACTTGACAGTCTGACAAGCTGGTTACCCCAGCCTCCACAATTAATAGCTCCATGTCCAATAAGTCAAATTGTACTTCACTTCAAAGGGGGGAGGGATGAATGAATATCAGGAGGGCATTTTTATTACTAAGAGTTTCCTCTGGGAGTTAACTGACGGTGTGGGTGATAGAATGAGCTACCTGAGGGGAAGGAGGATTTCTAGAACTGTCTCAGAGCCAAGGGTCAAAGATTCCAAGTCTAAAACATGACCTCCCTCCCCCAACAGCCTCCCTTGCTCACCTGACTTCAGAAGTAGAATTTGATCATTCTGACAGAGCTCCATGAAGCCTGTTATCCGCTTGGCAAACTCCACCACGTACTGGATAGCATGAGTGATCTGGATGGCACACTGCTGCCACAGAGCCTCCCTGGACTGAGGAGAGAGGACACAGCCCGTGAGGCCACTGACGGGGCCACTCAGGAGCCTTGGGTTGCTCACCTCTCACGGGCCACCAAGGAGGGAAATGACTGGATTCCTTAAGCCTTTGACCTCTGTGCACCTCAATTTTGTGCATTTGTCTGAAGGCTGGTGCTAAATTAAGGGAGAAATTGTTTATAGTATACAAAGACAGCTATGTTTTCATTATTTTTCTCACTTTTCACCTAAAATACTCAACTTTAGTCTACTAGGTAAAAACGAACGTTGTGCTGAGGGATAATGATCACGGGTACCTGGTAGACAATTAAACGTGTGTGTGTGTGTGTGTGTGTGTGTGTGTGTGTGTGTGTTCCAACAAAACTTTATTTGAATTCTATTATTTTAGTGTTTCATACATGGATATACTGAATTTATCCCTAATTTAATCCCTAATCTAATCTCCTTTTCCCTTTATAGCCATTTTTCCTCCCCTGCCAACCTCCTGCCTATTTTCATGTGTTCTTGTATATGTGGCCCATTGAGTTTCATCAGGGTTGCCTTGGATGGCATGCGCCTGCGTACTTTGGGCAGTGACTTGTAATCATTGTAGTAATGGCTCCTGGGTAACATTTGGCAATATCTAGAGGCACTTTTGGCTGTCACAAGTGTGTGAAATCGGTATGACACAGAAGCACTCAGTGGGCAGAAACGTGAGAGTCTGTTGAATACCCTTGAGAGACTGCCGAAACCAAGGCACAGGACAGCCTGAAGAGCCAATGTTGGTCTGGCCTAAAGTTCAATGGAGTTGCAGAGATTAAGAAAGAGGCAAGCACAGATAGGACTCCCATGGTTTCTGGGGTACCTTGCTTTGATAGGCTTTAATTTCCTCGTAGGTGTGGGTCTGCCACGCCAGCTGGTGCAGCTCTTCCACCGTGTACTGACATGTCTCCAAATGGGACTTTATGATGTTCTGTGCAATTCGATCTATGAGAGAAAGAAATCAATTTGAGTCATGGTGAGTAACAGCTTTCTGCTCCAAGAAATTTCCCCAGTATTTCCAGTTCAGAAAGAATGCCTCTGTAGATGTGCTAATTGTATGAGAAGTTTTTAGCACCAGTATCTGCCTTAAAATCTCCAAACTCTTTATTGCCTTTTTTTCCAATTTCACTCTTTTGATCAAAGCTTTCTTACTTCCCCTTTTTGTTACAGCTTTGCAGCAACGCAAGTGGTAAGTGATCAAATAATCATTTGCCTATAAAATGCATATTAAATTATCATATTGTTTGCTTTTTGACTCAAAATCCTCTAACACTCTTTATCATGTACATTCCAGGTGTTTTAAAAAGTTTTGAAATTTATTGTAATTTTCCTTTTATATCTGAAGGAGGGAATTAAAAGATACATGTACTTGCTTTGTCTTAAAAAATGGGAGTATTAGATAATAAACTAAAAAGAAAGACCATTTGTGGAGCTGGAGAGGTGGCTCAGGGGTTAAGCCTCTGCCTTGCAGGCGGAAGGTCCTGAGTTCGGATCCCAGACCACACATATAGACGCCAGGCGGAAGCAGGGGTGGCCTGTGCTTCTGGTCCTGATAGGGCGGAGCCTGTGAGTCCCGGGACAAGTAAATGAGAAGGAGGTGGAGGCAGTCCATGGTGGTTCCCGAATTCGTCTGTGGTTCGACACACACACACACACACACACACACACACACACACACACACACACACACGGGCGCACATACATATGCACATACGCACAACTGAATAAATAATAAAAATTTTTTTTTTAAAAAAAGAAAGACCATTTGCATAGGAAAGAAAGAGTAAAGGAAAAAGACAGATGTGAAAGCAAAACCTCATTCAATGGTATTTCCTTTCCAGATTTGATTTTGAGCTATGTGTATCGTTCACAGTTAATAACAGAAGTAGATAAAGTAAGACCAGCCTGTTAATTGTTGATTTGTGAAGACAGACCATGGAGCCAACCTTCCAATTTTTCATGAGATGCTATTTTCTTTTAAAAAGTTAGAAATGAGGAAGAGGTTACATTCATAAAGAGCAGTAACAAGCAGTCTTCTGGACAGTTTAGTTCAGGAAAGCTGTATTTTACATTCTATCTTAAACACCCATCATTTTGGCTTCAGAGGTGCGAGAGTTGAGTGGCAGAACCAGACAGAAGAGTTCTCCTGAACATTTCGCGACGCATCCCGGGTATTGGACGGAGCTGGCAGGAGGTCCTTCATAGTCCCATCTGCTATTTGAACACATGGGAAAGGGGACAGCTTGAGTAACCAAAATACTCAGGAATTCTGCATGTGGGGTGTGCATGGAAGGAGTCTGACCAAATCTGCCTGAAGACTGTTGTTGGCTCGTGCTGAAACGGAAGCTTTCTTGTGCTTCCGGTTGTGCTTTGCAAATCTAACTTTGCTTTTCTTTTAAATGGCTATATTTTGCTTCTCCTGGATCAGCCTCAGAGCCATCCTTCAGGGCTCTTTTTCTATGTCACCGAGTTTTGGTCTGTGAGGTGAAGTTGGCTGAGTTTCAGAGATGTGGAGAGTGGAAAATGCTAAGTTAAGCTTCTAACAAATTTTCTGCATAAGATTCTCATTAGCTGGTTGTCTGGTACATTGGAAACAGTGACTAGATGATAGCCATAATTATTCTTAGGACATTTTGTTTGGTGTCTTCTCAGGGAAGCAATAAGGTGAGTTGAATGGAGACAATAGATATTTGAAATTTTTCCTAGTGCTACTGAAGGAAGACATTCAAATATATGTTAGCACTTTCCTAATCAGAACCATAAAGTGATAGAGACAGAAAATGCTTCACAATGCTAACTTTTGCTCTCTGTTGGCTGCAGTACGGATATGTCTAGGCTTTCATAGCCTATTGCCTTACAAAAAATCCTTTCTTAACGAAATTTGTATTCAAAGTTTTATCGAATATCCTCCTCTGGTATAAAGAAAGTCGGGAATTGCTTTGCACATCATATTAAAATAGATTGGGAAGTCATGGATCATCATTTTTCAATTTCATTTGGGCAGTGTAATTATTTATATTCTAAAAAATAGGGATATCTTCCCTGGTAGTTATATAATGAAAATGTGGTTTTATAGTTTTCTAGTTTTCAGACTTTTATCTTTGCAGAGTAGTTTGTTTCTATCTTCAAAGGCATGGTTTGCGGATGACTTGCAGGCTTCAGGGTGTATGAACAGAACTTGAATTGTATTCTAATTTGCATCGTGATGGACTGTCTGCTCAACAGGTTGTCTTCTGGGAAGCATGGACCAAAGCTTAAAACTTCTATGGTCTTTTGCAACTTGCTTATGGTATATCAAAGAGGAGGACAGAGATACTTCCACTGAGCTACTACCAGCGGGATAATGTGGGAAGACTGAGAAGACAGACATCAGATCCGCACATGTGCTTCAGGACTTGGATCTGTGAAAGCGTCCAGCCTCTCTGTGGCCCCCAGCAGAAGGACTGGCTCAAGTCCTGCCTTGGTTCTTTCTCACAGGGTCCTTATTCCAAGGTTCACAATGTAGCTTATGGATCTGTCTAGTTCAAACCCTTTTAAGACTGTTGTAGAAAGTCTTACAAGAACTGAATGGTAGAGTCCAACACAACATTATGTGTTCACTGAACAAATAATTTTTTAACAATGGTATATGTCATGCCAAGGCATAGATTGAAACAAAAGATATTGCCTGTGTTTTAAAAGTATATTGTGATCACATCATTATGATGTGGAACATGGCCTGGGTATTGAGAGATCCTTGAGAAAAAAGTATCTAATTGCTTAGTTTCATCTGGTGACAACAAAAACAAAAAAATGAACAAACAAAAACAGAGAGATCAGCTGAGTCCTAGAGAAGGAATACAAGTTTTGCCCATGGAGGACAATAAGACATATCGCAGGTAAAAGGAACAATATTAAAAAGACAAAGAGACAGAAAGCTGAGCTAAGCTAGGTGATTTTAAACTTTGCCTGTTAAATCTTTGCAACCTTTTTCTACCACCCACAGTGAGGTCCAGCAAGAGAGCTTCACTATAGGCTAGTTTTAGAGGCTTCACAGATGCTGTTTTGAAGTCAGCTATGTTTTTTCTGCCAAGAGGTCCAGCGTGTTTGCCAACTGGGTCTATGGAGACGGCGGGGCATACCGAGAGCTGTGAGTGCTGCGCAAGCATCTGGAGAGTGGGCACTGCCTCTCCTAGGACTGCAGACTGGATCTTGCTGGCAGCTGGAAGCCAGAGGATGCTGTGAAGGAGGAGATGGATGTGACCGGAACTTTATTTTAGAAGGTGATCCTAGCTGTGGCAAACAGAGAGGTGGTGGAAGCGAGAGCGTGAGATCAGGTTGTTAGGACATAAAAGAGAATGAATTAGGTGATCATGAAGAGGTGGATGTAAATGTCTGGATTCAAGACAAGTAATTATGATGGAGAATATGTGGGACCCAAAGATGTGGTGATAAAAGAAGGAAGCATTAAGTGCAACAGGTGCTTGACTACTGTTGTCAATAAAGATAACTTTACCCATCCATTCCTCTATGCTTCCACCCACCCATCCATCCATCCATCCATCCATCCATCCATCCATCCATCCATCCGTCCATCCATCCATCAGTCCACTTTTCCTTCCTTCCTCCATTGCTCTCTCATACATCAAATCTGTCCAAACACCCTTTCATGTCCTGTATTGATACACAAAGGATTTGAGAAAGCTGATGCCAAGCTTATGCTTAGCTATCTTCGGGTGTTGTATTTATTTATTTGAGAAAGGGAGAGAAAAAGAGAGAAGAGGTGAATGCCGTGGTGCAAAGGTGGAGGTCAGAAAATAACTCTAGGAAGTCAATCCTCTTCTGCCGTCATGTGGGCTTATGGGGACTGAACTCAAGTCTCCAGGTTGGGAGTACCTTTCCATTGAGCTGGCTCACTGGCCCAGACTTGATAATCTTAAGGCCTAAACATTCAGTATATTCCGAAGTGAAATCAAGCATGCATGATTATTGCCTGTGCCTTTGAGCAGGGAAATAAACCTAATGTCTTTCCAATAGGAGTCCTATACATGGCAGCAAAGGCAGAGCTGCAGCCTCCGTCCACTTCTGGTCTTTCCCACTCTAGTGAGGAGGAAAGCAACATGCAAAAATTGACTAGCCCCTTTTATAGCTCATGTCAATAAAACATGCGGTAAAGCTGTCCACGGCCTCACAGGAGCACAGTCAGAGGGCTTGCTCTGCTAATTAGAAAGGTGCTTGAACATCAGAGGAAGATAGCTTTCTTGGACTGAGAGTCTGTAGCTGTGAAAAGCCTCAAGAAGGACTTAAAAAGAAAGGACAAAGGGACTGACAATGAAGGCAGTATGCAAAGTTCCTGGTGAGAGCCAAGGAACTTCAAGAGTCTGGGCTTGGAAAAAGAGAAAAGGTAATAGTAACCGCAGTCCCCTCAGGGACCAGTCACATGAAAAAATTCAGACAAAGGAGACCAAGGCAAGAAAGGAGAGGAGATGGAATCTTTCCGGGCAACCACACACCCTCCATCCATTACCCTGAATTGGATGGCAGCTATTGCTCAGTTCTTGGTTTCTATCGATCTCTCTAATGAGCCTAGGCTATGGAGAGGACATGTTGAAGGAGGAGCCGGCATAATGTTCTGTTGTGGGATAATGGGTCTAACAGACAGTGTCTGTTATGGGACACTCAACCGTGCCTAGAGGTAGTACACAGGAACCTCATACTTTCTGCCACCAGGGAGGAGACTGGTGATTCTTTATGTGTGAGCGATAACAAGGCTGCATTTTCCCAGTAAGGAGTCTGTACGCATGTGTAGGAAGACCTCTGTGCTCACTGCTCACTTGTATCATAAAGCAATGTTGAGGAATGAGAAGCATATGGTCAGTTCTGTCATTGTTTTGAATCAAGAGGAGGTGCAATGACACTCTTGAAGGATACAAGGGCAATGATGAGTTAACATTAACTCCATGTTCCTTAATTCTTTTTAAAAATATTTTATTTATTTGAAAGGCGTACATGCCATGGCGCATGTGTGGAGGTCAGAGGACATCTTTCAGAGATCAGTTCTCTCCTTCCACCATATGGGCCTCTGGGGATTAAACTCAGATCGTTGTTTTCAAATGAGTGCCCTGCCCATGGAGCAATTTCACTGACCCTCATGCTCTTTATTTTCTATTTGTTAATTTCATGGAAAACATCTCTCTCTCTCTTTCTCCCTCTCTCTTACACACACACACACACACACACACACACACACACACACACACCCCTCTTCTGTGCTCCCATATGAAAAACTATGTAAAATTTTTTTCTTATGAAATTACTATTTTTAGGGGCTGGGGAGGTGGCTCAGGAGTTAAGCCTCTGCCTTGCAGGCGGAAGGTCCTGAGTTCGGATCCTAGACCCCACGTATCATGTATAAAGAACATGAGGGTCAGTGAAATTGCTCCATGGGCAGGGCACTCATTAAAACACTGGGAGCAGCCAGTGTTTCTGGCCCTGGTAGGGCGGAGCCTGTGAATCCCAGGGCCGAGTAAAGAAGGAGGAGGTGGAGGCG
This sequence comes from Typhlomys cinereus, assembly GCA_023101885.1. Classification (NCBI taxonomy): domain Eukaryota; kingdom Metazoa; phylum Chordata; class Mammalia; order Rodentia; family Platacanthomyidae; genus Typhlomys; species Typhlomys cinereus. Next base: position 503,419 of record JALPQD010000710.1, read on the forward strand.
GCCCATGGTGGTTCCCGAATTCGTCCGTGGTTCTACACACACACACATACACACACACACGTGCACACACACATACATGCACAATTGAATAAATAATAAAAAAAATTAAAAAAAGAAATTACTACTTTTAGATGTAGACTTTGGTCCTGATACTTTTCTTATGGAAAGTCTTATTTGAACCCATGTTTTATATATAATCAACTGATAGAAATTTTAAGCTCATATATAAATTTACTCTAAGGGACAAAATGGCAATGGGTGGTTCACATGAAAGAATAATCCAGGAAAGCTTTAAAATAATTAATATAACCTAATATTTTTCTCTATCATTTTTTGATGAAAAGATGTAAAAAATTAGTGTTAAAATCGTCACACTTCCCTAAAACTCTTAAGGGTAATCTTAAGTCTACTTGTGATGTGGGCAATAAATTAAATTTGGAAGGGGGAAATGGAATAAAATTGCTAGTAATTCTCAGTAGTGTGTGCAATAATTATAGAACCCTGGGGCTGGAACTAACCTCTTTCTTCTGTTTCCAAATGGACTAATCCTAGAAGTTGTGCGCGCTCTCTCTCTCCCTCTTTTTCCTTCCCTTTCTATCCATCCTGAATATTCTTCATTGAAATTATTAAATAAATCAAAGTGAGAAAGGAAGTCCCTCTTTAAGGCAATCACAGTATGGCTTAGATGTGACACACCACATGGCTAAACAGAGTTTTAAAGGTCAGTCATATTGACTGGAGCAAAAAGATGTAAGAAAAATATTTTGAAGCAACTCTACAAAGTCTATGAAAACAATGTTTCTTGCATATTGATGCAATAATAAATCAAAGTTTGGAAACAAGTCATCCAAATTGCCCAGTTCTATCTAGAAAACAGGCTACCTCTGCTTGTTTCCGTGAAGAAGAAACTGACAAGTAAGGTGACAATTTCATGTTTGTAACTGTGATGTTATAAAACGCAGACCAGCTTGCAGCTTCTAAAATAGCAAGTGACCTTCTGCAGCTCTGATTTCAACCACTCAGCGGGTTTTTTCTCCCAAAGTGGCTTATTTTAGCTCTCACTAGACATTTCAGCAAATGGTGCTCTCCAAAGCCCGCGATGTCTCAGACATGCATTGCACGGGTGGTTTCATTAGAATCTCGTGTTCTGTGAGTGGGGGAAGAGTTGAGTTTGTCTTTAAAAACTGCTGCTATTAATGTTATTACCAGGGCCGCGTGGTCAAACCACACCAAGGTGAGAAGGTCAAGATTTACAGTTATGCACAGCTTCAGGGGACCATGGATCTGAGCTTACAAATTTCCCCCCTTTTTTCCCTTCAAGAGAATGGGGTGGTTTCTTCTCAGTGAACTATACCCCTTATTTGATTCCTCCACAAGGAATTTACTTTTTTTAACTGGGAAATATTCTTCTGAAATGCTATATCTTAGCCTCAATCAAAATGATTAATGGATTTTTAATTTGTCACTTGCCTTGAGGACCTAGAGAGCCTTGAACACTCTGTTTAGTTTATAATACTAGTGTGACCGTGGAATGCACAGGGACTAGTTTTGAATTAATGCCAAGATTATCTCTGTGGACTTGCTTAAGGCATGTTTTAAGTGTCTGTGTTAGGTATTCATACTCTCAGCCTTCAGCAGAAGCCATGTACTGAGGCAGCGACTATAATATATTGAAACAATTGTTTGAAAGGTGAAATATTCAGCCAAAGGCACATTTTTCCATTTGATGGTGGAACACCAATCTTAAGAACTTATTAAGCAGAATAAGTGCAGTGGTTTCTTATCAATGACAGTGTCATTGGAGCCAATGTCATGTAGACACCTATCAGGTTTTTGAATCTCTATTTACAGACTATGACCTTCTGCATTATAACAGAATTGTGCAGTTATAATTGAACATTGGTGACATTTGAGCTTATAGATCCATCTATTAGTGATCCATTCACTCAATTGAAGTAATAGATTTAAATCGTAGGGGTTTTAGTTCTTCTGCTAGGAATGGGTGGCAGCAGCAGCCTAGGCAACATTTGCTGGCTTGGTTCATTGTCCCTCTTCATTACTTTCTCTCCAGTGAATCAGAATAGCTTCCAGTTCGCCTTTCATGCAAGTTCTATTGGCAGCTCTTACATGGGAGAATAACACAATTGAATTTTTCTTCATGCAGACTGACATACACGGATTTTCATTGTTTTTCAGAAAAATATGTAAACAAGCTGTGAGATTATATTGTTAAGTTCAAAAGTGCTGAGACTACATGATAAAATACAACTCAATAAAAGAGGAAATAGTAAAAAACAGTATAAACCAGACTGGCACAAGCATAATAATATTTGGGCAAAGACTGAATGAACAGATTAGTAGAATTGCTAATATTCTTTTAAATTCCAGGATAGAATTTTACCAGAAGGTAAGCAGCAGGAAATAAAGAACAAAGAAGAACCAAAGGAACCCACATGAGCATTTGCATTTAAGCTGAATATATCAAAAAGGTTAAAAAAAATCACAAGTAGAACAAACAAATTAACTACCTAAGAGAATGCCTTCTTAATTATCAGAGAGCAGAAAGCTGTTTTGGATCATGAATGTTTTTTTTATTGCAATAGTGCACATCTAACTTTTGGGAAATTCTAGTTTCCTTTCTTGAAATCAGTTGACAAAATTGAGAAAGAATCTATTATGAAAGCTATTACATTTCAAAATTAGCTTTCAAAGTAAAAGACCTTCTTCACAGAACAATGAGAAAAAATGAACATACTTAAATATCCCACAACTGTCCAGTTTTGAGGGAACTGTATTCTAAGATGGGGAGCTCAAACACAGTCTCTTCCCATCTTCTAGTCTGTGCCTTTGGGGAAGTCACCAAACCTATGAAATTCCTGGTTCTATCCACAGAGGAGTTTGGCTCCAGTGATGTTTCCCAAAGGCTTTGTGAAGCAGAGCAAGTAGAGACTGAGGGTCTGCATGGCGCATCTTGTTCTGTTTGCCTCATGCAGTGGCATTGGACAGAGTTAGCGAGGAGAGTCTAGCTCACAGCCGTAAAGGAGCAAGGGTTCTAGCATAACAGACATAGACAATAGAGTACGAAGAACATTTGAATCATCACTCTCCTTTAAAAACTGCGCTCTCCATGCTGCCCAGAAAACAGTTAGGGGGGTTCATGGGTGATGAAATCTAATTATAAAAATTGCTGAGGGCTATCACTAGGATTGATGTTTACTGTGTGAATTTGGTCGACATATGGATTGACTGTTAATTTAGACACAAGCGACCCTTCCAAATCACTACCCTTTTGGAAGTTTAGTCATGCATCTCTGACCTTCAAAAACAAACTATTTTGGAGTCACTTTTACATTTTCAAACAATTAACCCAATTTTTAAAAGTTTCTTAAAATATAGAAAAGTTTCTTAATCATTTGAGTGGTTGTTTTAATATATACATATGTATATTATGTATTTATGTGAGTGTGTATGTGTATAAATGCATACAGTCCACTACAAACCTGCTCAAAGTGTTCTTGAATGACCTGCCTAAACCAATGAACTGAAGGCCTCATATTTTCAGCTCAAGTCGATGTAGCAAATTTGTTCTCTCCATTATTGAGGACATGTTGCTAAAGAAAAGTGTTGCAGTTATCTTGCATAGTTGCTGATAAATGACCATCAAATGGCTTAAGGGAACAAGGGATTTGTTCTCTTATAATTACTGTTTACAATTCATAGTCCGACTTGATGAGAGAGCTCGCACCAACACCAGGGCTGAGGGAACTGGCCATACCATCACCACATAATGGCTGAGAGAGGGACGATCCTTACTTGCCAGACCAGCATGCCTGGCAAGTGTACAAAAGGATGCTAACTCCTTCAACCAGCCCCCTGTCTTTTATTCTAGGGCTTAATCCTACTTACCAGAGGCTGGGCCCTTCCCATCAGTTAGACAATCTCCTGCAGGCTTTCTCCAGGCCCAACTCAACCACTAATTCTCCACAAATGTGCCCAGAGCTCAAACCCTCAACTGTCAAGTTGACACCTGTGCCTAACTATGACAGAAACCTTACATTAAAAAATAAAATAAATATTTTATAAAATAGACAAAACAAAACTTTTTCCATCTGGGAACATTTCCAAAAGGTTTCTTCGCATTCATAAATATCACAGAAAAAGAGTCTCCTCTGGTTGCAGAGGGGTGTCCTGGTGGTTGTGTACTAATGGAACCAGAATGTATTGATCCCTAGAGATTTGATGATGGATTGGACTTCCTTGGTCCTCTGGCCTTGGTGATATTTTAACCCTAACCAGCTCTTCCTAACTGTTAAAGGCTCTGAGTGTCAAGGTCAAAGCTTTCAGTGTAGTGAGTTTATGTCTAGTTTTTGCATCACATTCTGACATGCAGCTCTTGCATGCTGTCAGCTAAAGCTGTGTCAAAGGTCACCCTTATAAATACCATCATTGTCTCCCATAAGCCAAGGCAGGGCCTCCTGAAATCAGTCTTTTTCCTTCTTGCAGACTATTTCCTATCTGTGCTGACTTTTGAAATTGAGTGTATAAGATGGAATTGGCTTTCCAGTAGTTTCTCGATACCTTTTTTTTTCTCCTGAGGGCAGATTTTAGAATCTTCTTAGAAAGTTTTGAATCCCGAGTCAAAAATTAATCCCAAACTCGTATCTCTAGGGGAAGTTCACTGAGGAAGATCAATTTTGCACAATTTCAACTCAAAATAGAAAAATGTGCTTTAGAAGATTTTCTTAATCTAGCACATCAGCAAAGCTGTATTAACAAGGGTGCAAGCACACAGAGCTAGCATGCACTAAAGCACTGTAAATAGATATGTGTGTGTGTGGGTGCTTGGATGAAAGATGTCAGCTTGTGTTGCTCACAGTGCAAATCATCATTATCTTTGCTTAGAGTCTTTCTACTCTCGAAATGTTTTGTGCAATTTCCTAATTGTGGGAAGTCACTTCTTTGAGCAGACTGTAACAATTATAAGGTGATTTTAGATTGTCTTGGGGTGGAGGGAAACTCATTAAAAGATACCAGGAAAATGGATTTGAGTGTCATCTAGAAGAACTAAAAGGTCTTTTGTTACAGGAGCCCTTAGAATAATTCATGGCCATGAACTGGTCTACAACACAGTACCACTCCTAGCAGAGTAAGTACATAGCAAATTGCATTGGCTAGCACAGTTTCCATACTCAAGGAATTCTTTTTTTTTTTTTTTGAGACAGAAGACAAGATTCTTGAACTAAACAGCATTTAGGAGACACCAATGATGACAAAGAACAATTAGGGTCTTGGCAGGGACCCAGGTGACAATGTACAGGCCAATTCCTTGGAAGTCAAGAACGGCACTTCATTTCATGATCATACATTTGTTTTTCTTTTATAGGGGTTTGGAGGTGATCAGACTGGAGTGGAATTTTCCTGAAGCTGCATCTCTACAGCTGTTCACATTGAACTTCAATTGTGCATAAACTTGGAATGCTTTGGGATTGGACACTACCCTCCCCTTAAGATGCTTTTGTATTCCCTAGCTTCCCTCCCTCCCCATGTGTGTGCATGTATATATGTGTATGTGCATATATACCAGAGGGCACTTGAGTCTGTGTATCTCTGGAGACCCAAGGGTGACATCAGGAATTTCTCTGCATTCCTCTATCTCCTTTTTGCTTTGTTCTAGAGTTTTCCAAGCTCTGCCCAGGGAATGGAATTACGGACTGAGATCATTTCTGCCTGGAATTTCAATGTGGGATCTGGGATCTGAACTCAGGTCTTTTTGCTTGTGAAACAAAGGCTTTAACTCCCGAGCCATCTCTCCAGCCCTTTTGCTCTCCTTTTAACGTGATTTATTCAACATATGTTTTTGGGAGGGTAGATGGAGAGAAAATTCTGGGTCGATTGTTATTTGGTAGAGATTCCTAAATGTCTTGGCAGGGTTACCAAGGCCAGTGAAAGTCCCTAGCAGCATTTCCTCCAGTTCTTTAGTTACTGCCACAGACAAGTTCAGTGTCATTCAAGATTTCATAGGAGCCTACAAGACCCTCCTCACTGCTCCTTCATACTTCTCTGTGGCACTACCGATTCCGGGAAGCCCTAGCCTGGGCTCCCGGCTATGGACACATCCCAATAGAGGAACCATACAGGCAGAAGGATGAACAACCAATGGGAAGGAGTGATGAACAACCAGTGGGAAGCGGCTATCTAACCTGCCCTTGAGATGGACACCTAGTAAACAGTCAAATGATTGGTGGCTGTCCATGAGCGGAGGGCTGGCAACACCTGATTGGACCTCGACCCTATATAAGCCCAAACACTTCCTGAATAAAGCTGAGTCTGCAGCCCACTCGTCCTCTGCCTGCTGTTTCTCGCCTGACTCCCAGGTTCTGGGTGGTGACCCTGTCACCGGGTCGCCCATTTGCCTCGAGCCCACGAGGCCCTTGCACGTTTCCTCTCTTCCCCCGGCTGGCCCAGCCGAGATTCGGCAACGCTTCTCTTTCTGTGGTAAATACCAAAGCTCTTCAAGAGGGGGAGAAAACCAGAATTATTTGAGATCATCGAGTCCAGTGATCTTATTTTTCATGTGATGTATATATACACATACACTGAACTTTTGCAATAAGCCTATGTGGTTAGTATGTGAATTTGGGATTTATGATTTTAGGGTACTCTACCCTGATTGTATGCAAAAGGCTATGTAGTCAGCATGCAGAAGAGAGAAGAGTGAAGGGAAGATCACAGTATGTCTTCCCTCAAGGCAAGAAAGGATAAACTAAGGCCTCTGGATTGTCCTTTGCTTCAACTGTTTAAATGATTTTTTTTATTGGTTTAGTTTCTTACTGGTTTTAATGATCAACTTATATTTAATCAGATGCTATGCGAGGCATGTATATATAGCAAGATACAACTTCAATTCTCTGCACCATTTTTTTTTTTTGCATGGGTAGTTAAACAGGCATATTTCCAAGTAGTCATAAAACATTTACTTCTCAAAGGCCGTATCATGAAAAAGAGTGGCTTTAAGTCCATAATAATTGAAAACAAGAGAAACACTGCCAATGTTCAGAGAATTTAGCAAAACAAAACAATCCGAACAACTCTCTCATATTTCTTTGTAGCCTTAATGGTATAAGGCAGTGCATTATAGACGCCAGATCACTTTTAGGGCAGTCTCTTTGCATTGTCTCATCTAACTCTTACTACTCACTTTATGTAATAGATGTATTCAAAAGGAGGTTTATTTCTATTTTTGATACTTCAAATTCCACTCTCCAGAAATAGAACACAAAAGGAATATGACTCTAAATCTCCATTAACACTGTATAGGAATGATGAGATCACTGAGCCAATGTTTCCTTGTCTGTATCTACAGAGAAAATTCCTTAACACAAGACTAATCCCAGGGGATGTGATCAGAACAGTAGGTAATTTATCCCCTTAATATCATGCTAACTTGAGGATATGTCTCCTTTTTCTCTTATTAAAAAAGCAACAACAAACCATAAACTTAAACATGTCCTTTGACTCTTGGAATTGTCTTGTTTTTTTTGTATCTGCCACATACAATGCTAGTTATCTTTAAGCTTAAACGGCCTTTCATTAAGTGCATACCCATCCTGTAGAGTCCTCAAACTCTAGGAGACCTACTGTGGGAGGCAAACTCCAGACATTGCCCTTTCCCTTTTTTCTCATTTCCTGAGCATCCTTTGCTTTCCCTCTTCCCCTCTACTGCTGCCAAATTTTATTCCTAAAGATGCAACACATCCATCATGCTAGCTTGAAGTCAATTTCCAGTGAAGCTCTGTTAATACTTTGGCCTAAATATTGCTTGTGGTTTATGTCTCTTCTTTTCTTATGTCATGGCTTCTTTCTCTCTTGGGAGTTTGAGAAACTCAAGAATATAATTCCTGAAATGTTGCATGCTGCTTCAGATGTCTTGACTATGTTTTGCTTTCTGGCCTCAAAATTCGGGAGATAAAACTTTCCCAATGAAAAAGGAGGTTTAAATTAACTGACACCCACCACCTCTGGGACTCCCAGGCAGTGCGGTCCCTTTACGTCCACAATCATCCAGGATTCATGATTTATGATGCTTTGTTTGAGGCTGGGGGAGTGAACTAAGGGCTTAGCTCTGTCACTGCTAGTCTATCCCATTTTGAAGTGTAATTATTTGTTTTGACATGTATTCTTACGTGAAGGTAGAAACCATGTTTTGCTTGTCTCAAGCATTTGGAACATTACTAAAAGAAAATCCAAAAACATGCTTAGGGGTCTAGGGTAGCAAATGGAATGTCTTAAGTTCGAATTAAGCTTTGCTGGTTAACTAGCTGGTTTGTGCCCCCAAATTTCCTCATCTGCACCACAAAGCCTGTCTTTCTGCTGACCCAGGTTTGAGTGTGAGTTTCACCTGCTGACAGAAGTCCAAGGATTTTCACATTTTCCTTCATACAGAAACCTTCATTATCAGATTCCTTAACCCAGGAAGTTTGAATTCTTTTGGAGCATTAGGAGAAGAGTAAAGTTGTTCCCCCTGGGATTATTACTAATTCTCCTTATAAACTGCAAGGACTTGGGGCTGGAGAGGTGGTTCAGGGGTTAAGCCTCTGCCTTACAGGCAGAAGGTTCTGAGTTCGGATCCTAGACCCCATGTATAGGGGGCAGCCAGTGTTTCTGGTCCTGGTAGGGCGGAGCCTGTGAATCCCCGGGCAGAGTAAACAAGGAGGAGGTGGAGGCGTCCATGGTGGTTCCTGAATTCGTCCGTGGTTCTACACGCACACATACATGCACACACGCACACATGCATACACGTATTGAATAAATAATAAAAAATTAAAAAATGCAAGAACTTATACACAGATTAATCTAAGAAGTGGTTTAAAAGAAAAATCTGCTTTTCAGATGGCCCAATCTCAGCATAATGCTGTGGCTGTCCATGTTTCATTATTCTGTCAGAAACCCAGGGAAACAGATTAGAACTTCTAGCTACCTAGAGTTATGTTCATAATTTCCACAGTGTAATAAAACACTGAGTTTACCTGTTCAAAATGTAGCTGGTCTCAGATGTTCTGTTTTGTCTACGTAGGCTGTTTTCTATGACGGTGTGTTGCTAACTGCAATGGTTTGGATGGTTACTCATTAAATCAAGTCAAGATGTCAGCAAGAAAACTCTAGAATCTCCAGTTTGTGCTTGCTGCTTAGAAAGATGTCAGGCAGACAGCAAATGCAAGCATTCTTGGTTGTGGCAAGGCTAATTAGCCAATGAGTGGTTCCCACTGTTTGATAGGGGAAAATATACTCTTATCTGCTAAAAGAATGGATTATGAAGTTACATAGACCTGGGATCTAATATAATTTAGGTTTCTCTAAGTTATATGACTTCTGAGTCTTGATATTTTCTTTTTTTTATTTCAGCTCATACAAACTTATTAGGTACACCAGTTCCCTCCCTTCCTTCCTCCTCCTTCCCCCGTACGATATTTTCATCTATAAACCAGGTATACAAATATGTTCTGGTCATTTTATGTTGCTATGAGAATTCAATCCAGGCTATCACTTAGTACAGTGGGTAGGTGGTAAATGGTAATCATATTGCTTGCAATAGCTAGTGATCTTCTTAAGTAATTATCAAGATATCAATTATATCATTAGTAATGATAAATAATTCTTAACATCCTAAAAAGCCATTTATTCCCCTTACAAATCACATGCCCATAAGGACTATTTACTGGCCCCGGTTTCCAAGTGAGGTCAAATGATTCATGTGTGCAAGATAAAAGCCACCAGTCAGCTTTCACACTGGCAGTTTGAGTGACCTTATCATCACTAGGTGCCTTCCTGCTAAAGGATGCTGTTGTGGACTTCATGTTCCAGTGAGGTGAGTGTTTGCACAGGTCAGAAAAGACAAGGTATGACATCGCTGTAGCCTGTGCCCACTAGGTGGCATTGCTGTTTTAACAAAATCTGAACCAAGTCAACACATCGACTAGTGAGCTTGTTAAATTCAAGAGCTCTCATGGGGCAATCTAACTGCACCCTTACATTCTGATGAAAATTTAGAACTCATGTGGAGATCCGTAAAGACAAGTGAGGTCTTGAAAGCATTAATAAATACATGCTAGTTCCTTTTGGGAGTCAATGCCTTTGCAGAAAGCTTGGATAAAGTTGAGATTATCCAGTCTGTTTCAGTTCATAGAAACATTTTCTGAGGACCAGAGAGAAAAATGACTTGTCCATAGTAAACCCAGAAGTAATATTTTGTGAGTAATTCTCTTTCTATATTATTTTCTGATACTAACCCCTAATGAAATCATGACTTGTGAATGTTTGCAAGATTTTCCTTTAGACAAGAGGCAGGAGATGGTCATTTGGGAGTTTTTATTTCATTAAGACCTACACATTTATCCCAAGCCAACCATCGATTTGACAATTGAGATATTAAGTAGATTCTTATTTTTTTTGACAGAGTCTTTCAGAAATATTGGGTGCACCTGTTTAGAAAGGCCATCCCTATTGGATATGCATGTCAGAAGTACTGGGTTAATAGATGGGGAGAAGACCCTGGAATCCAACTGCCTGGGCTGGGCCGTGGCTCTCTCACAGATGTCACCTGAGGAGTTGGGAGACACTTCTGAACCTCTGTCTCTGAAGCAAAACTTGGATGATATTGCTTTCTTTTATCATGTTCACAAAAACACTTGTGCTTCATAAGTTGCGTTTACATTTGTAGAAAGAACTTGGGTAAGGATAACAGTAACACCTATTTTTGTTTTGCAGGCATCATTCGTTGTCTGTATCTCCTAGTTGTAAAGGTGCCTGGTGTGCTACTTTATTCTCAGTCACATGATGAACTGCTACCATGGAGAAGTAACATTTCAGGTTTATCATTATGTGGCATTGCTTCTTCCTCAAACACATGTTAGACTTAGCCAAGGACAGAGGCATGGATATCGTTGCTTGTTCACAGCACTGTAACTGAAAACACCTGTGGTTTTGCAGCATCTATTCGAAAGCAGTTCAACACAGGGCATACGAATGGCTGCGCTTATTGGGCATTTGCCCAGTGTTGTAACTTGAACAGCACCCCTGTGGCTGACAAACGATGCTTCTTTCTTTTCAAATACTGGGGAACTGGTTTTAAAAACCTTGCTCTGGTTTACGTCACATGCCACCGAGCCATGATTTGAACTTGGGTAAACTGTCTTGTGGCCAGAGGCAGTTACCACCACCAATTAGCCTAACTTTTCCAGACTGTGGTGGGCATGCGACTATGCCACCTAGGTAGGCAATGTTTTGTGCCAATACTAATATTTTTGTGGCAATTCATTAATGGGATTCATTGGTTGAACATTTCATAGACTCCTGACTCAACAATGTGAAGGAAAGCTACAACAGACTGAAAAAGTGCACCTGGAACAGAGCACTTTGAGATCAGGGTGATGAAGGTACCGCAACAGAAGGAGGATCCCTCCCTGAGGAACCCAAGGGATCATACCGAAGGAGGGTTCCTTGCTAAGGAGCTAAGGGCATCGTGACTGAAGGAAGATCACTCTCTAATGAGCTTAGGGCATCACAACTGATGGAGGATTGATTGGGTTGCTGAGACTGTCATGTCATGACTCTACTAGCTTATTGGTCACTCTGTACTCTGAAGCATTCCTGAAGAAATCTTTTCTTGTTAAGAATCCCATATGGAGGGCTGGGGAGATAGCTCGAGAGTTAAAATCTTTTCCTTGAAAGCAAAAGGACCCACGTGCATATCACTGGATCCCACATAAAAATGCCAAGCAGAAATGGTGGTGGTCTGTAATTCTGACCCTGGAAGACAGAGCCTGAAAAACCCCGGAATAAAGCAATAAGGAGGTAGAGCAATTCTGGACGATTCTTGATGTCACACTTGAACCTCCACAGGCACCTACTCTCAAGTGCCCTCTGGTACATTTACACACACACACACACACACACACACACACACACACACACACGAATCCAAATGGAATTCTGTGCATGCATGTGTGTCTGAGTTCAAGTGCATGTGCGTGCATGTTGAGGCCAGAGGATGACCCTAGATATCATTCTCATTACACTTTATTGTATGAGATAGGGTCTCCCCCAGAGCTTGCCAAATAGATTAGGCTGCTAATCAGCTAGCCCTAGGAATCTGTCTTAGCCTCTCCAGTGCTGGAATATAAGCGATACTACAATGCCCATTTTGCTTTTCCCATGTGTTTTGGCAAAGAAACTCAGGTTCTCATGCTTGTGTGACAAGTGCTTTACTGATTGAGGGATTCCCCATCACCCACTCATATAGAAGTCTTGGATTTAAATTTTCAAAATCCTTAGCCATCTTTTGGACTTCCCAAAGAAGGAAGCTGAAGGCTTTGCTTAAGGTGCGTCCCTTGACGTCCCTGAGGGACAGCAGGCTGTGCTCACTAGGTTATCCCATGAGGTATCGTTTGCATTTAGAATAGTTACTTCAACTTCCCTGTTCCCACCAATAACATTTTCCCTTCTAATTCAACAGAAAGCACCTGTTCTTTCCTTTCAGATAACATCTTGCCATTTTTAAGTTCTTCTTCCACTTGAAAGAGGCTTTTAGAGCACAAGGGCATAGTGACATTTATTAGAGTATATTTTAAAATAATTTTATTTTCTCAGTAGAAATCATGGATTCAAGTAATTCAGTTTAGATCTAAGAAAATGACCCTACTAAATAAGACTAAGGCATCTTCGAAGGAGACTTTTGAAAAATAAAACTGGGAGAAGAGCTGTAACTTACCAATCTCTGTCATTGTTATCCCAGGAGCTAATTGCCCGTTGTTGAAAGAGCTATAGGTAAACAAGTTGGGTACGGACGTGAGGTCATAGATAGGTTCTTGCTTTATCTGTTTGATTCCAGTCATATCCAGTCCTGACTGATCGGGAGATGGCTGACCGGAATCTATGCTGTAATATCCCTCGGATTTGGGCAGGTCAATGACGTGCCCGTTGGTGTAGGTGGTGCTGGCCTCCGTGTTCAGGTTGCTCAGGCCGTTGCTGATGCTGCTGCTGTACACCCTGGCGAGGGCCTCCGCCTCCCCACTCTGCTGCTGCCGCTGCTCCTGCAGCCGCTGCTGGTGCTTTTGCACCTCCGCGTACAGGCTGTCCCTCTGCTTCTTGGACATCCTCCCGAACTTTACAGCTGGATTACAGAGAAAAACAAAAATAATAAGTAAATGAAAATAAAAATAAATCCTGGTCATCATTCTCATTTACTTAGATGTCTCACATCTAAATGGCATGGGTGGTTGTCCCTTCAATAGCAAATAGATAGACTCCCAGCGTGTAACCAGGACTTCACTAGCAATTCCAGGATGTTTACTAGCAATGCCATATTTGGAGAAAGGTTATATTGGGAAGGTTCCCGAACTGGTTTACATCATGATGGGGACAAACCTTAAGTCCCTTCCACTACCACAAGTGACACCCAGGACATCTACTTACAAGAGAAAGGCTGATTTGGGCTCATAGTAGTATAGGCTTTAGGTTGTGGGTGAGTGGATGCTTTTGGACTTGTGGTCAGGGAGAACATTCTATTCAGCTGATGCCAGGGAAGTAAGAGAGAAGACAAATTGGGGAAGACAAGTTGGGGGGCCCCTTATCTCTTTTAAAGACGTGCTCCTGACTCCAACTGGCTCTAGCACCTAATGGCCCTAAAGGCTTCCCTACAGTGCTAAGCCAGAGATCAATTCTCCAACATGTAGTACTTTGGAGGAACATTTAAGATCCAAATCATAGCAGTGAGCCAGGAAGAAATGGAGACAGGTGCATTTGTCAAAGCCATGAAATTAGAAGAAGTGTCTTTGTTCTTCCTTGTGAACAAAAGTCACGTATACAAAAATGATACAACCACAGCAAACCACACAAGTCCACCTCATTCGTCGTTAACTTTCTTCCCTAAGCATTAATTAATTGGGATTATTAGGTTCTTGGGGGAGGGCCCTATTGTTTCTCTTTTGGACATATTTTATAAGTAACCTATTGAGTAGGACCAAGGATACAGGACGGGGTGAGAGTTACAACATTAACTTACTTCTTTTGCCTTCAGCTGGATTTGAGAAGCAGATGGTGAGAGTCTTTGGAAACTATCAATTATGTGTGTCCTGTGCTGGACAGTCAGCAGGAGCTGCCTTGCTGCAGCCTATCAGCCCTGAGTTTATTTTGCCTGACTTTCGAGCAAATTTCCTTGTATTAGAGGGAAGGGGAGATGGCTCTGCAGGTGTGTGGGGCCATGAAAAGGGTCCTTCACCTGACTGAAGGAACTTATTCCCCTGAACGCTCAAGGATTCTTTGCAAGCTGTCAGCTCCCTTTGTAGGGCATGAGATGGGGCCTCAGGGGTGCGTAAGTTCAGTGGTGATCACTCTTCTGCATGTTCAAGGAGGGGATGAGGAAAGTCTTTGAGGTACCTGTGCAAGTTTCTGAGCTCCTTACTTTGGTGTTGATGGTCCTGTCACCCATGGACGTCAGGACCTCAGAGAATGTGGAAAGAAAGAAGTAGAATACAGAAACAGTTCCTAGATTGAGTTACCAGGGCTTAAGCTCTGCTCAAAATAGCCAAAGAAGGGAAGACATATGGACCACAACTCATGTGGCCCATAGAGGAACCTGCCTTGCCCTTGTTCTAGAACCGATCTTCTTCATGCATTGGGTATGAAGCCATTAATTTTTAGCTCAGCATGGGCTGTTCAGAATTGAGATCACACTTTCACTGAGAGGTGTGGCTTTGTGATCAAGGTCTAACAGGAAGTAAGTGGACTTCTTACAAATACTTATAAGTGTAGCTCTATATGCTTCCCCAGCTTCTGGCCTGCTGGCTTGTGAACAAGAGGGCTGGACTTTAAGAAGCCCAAGTGTTTCCTATTTCTCCATGATATTTGTTTCTTTTTTTAAGTTATAATTTATTTTGTGCATGTGCGTGAGTGCATATTGTATGTCCTTGTGGAAGCCCAAGGGTGATTATGGAAATCATCCTGTATTGCTTCTGTCTCCTTTTTGCTTTACTCTGGGATTTCCAAGGCTCTGCCTTCCACAGCCAGAAGTACAGGCTGTCGCATTTCTACCTGGTATTGTCATGTTTGTTCTAGAATCTGAACTCAGGTCCTTCTGTTTGTGAGGTAGAGTCTTAACCTGTGAGCCATCTTCCAGTCTCCCTTGATCTTTCTTTAAAAATTTTCTAAATTCTGACTTTCTCAGGCTGTGTAAGTGGGAAGATGAAGTGGTAATCATCAGTTGTTTTTCTGAA
Organism: Typhlomys cinereus; assembly: GCA_023101885.1. Classification (NCBI taxonomy): domain Eukaryota; kingdom Metazoa; phylum Chordata; class Mammalia; order Rodentia; family Platacanthomyidae; genus Typhlomys; species Typhlomys cinereus. Next base: position 518,688 of record JALPQD010000710.1, read on the forward strand.
AAAACATTTGGATGAATTCCTATCTAACTCTTTCTCGGTTGTTGCTTGTATTGATCCTCAATCATTTTCAGGTCATCATGTTTAGCTTGGTTATGGAGACACTGCTCTATTAGATTTCATTCATTTATTTGTTCATTAATTGCAGTGATATTTTTACTTTATCTGAGGTCAGAATTCTATAGAACTTTTAGGGAAAACTTTCTCTCTATATTTGTAATATGTCATTCCAAATAATTTATTGTGCATTATCCTTTCAGGAAAACGTCATTTTTATAAAACAAGTTAATTATAATAAAGATTGATTTGGGAGGAACTCTTCCTGGAAAGGTTGTGTGGCATCTGCCCTATCACTGACTTTTTGGCTCTTTGCATTTGTGTAGGCTCAGACAGCCCTTGATTTGAGTACAGAGTCACTTGATCACAACTCTTATATTTGTTTTAGTAGAATAGGTTTGCAAATATTGATTTATAGATTTTCAAAATTAAAATGAGAAACTCTTGTAACATGGGGGCACAAACTGCAGTGTGTGTTTTTCCACTTAATTCTTACTTTAGGTTTCTGTGACTGCTGTGCAACAGTGATTGCATTAAGGACCTTGATGCCTTTCATTTACATCCTTCTATGTCCTGCTGTCCATTCTCAGCGCCCTTTCGTTCACTGCAGGCAAGATGCCGAGCCCTTGACTCATGGTCACATGACCTACAGTAGGTCAATGGATATTGACAAATGTGATTCGAGCAGAGATTTCAAAAGGGACTGTGAGACTGGCTACCTCACCATGGCAAGGACACTCCCGAGCAAGAGGGCTGAACAATAAGCGCGCAAAACTGATCCAAGCCTCCTCCGTCATGTGGACAAGGCCATCTCCCATCTGCAGGACCCAGAGACTGACCTGCCGCAGAAATCTCCCATTAACCACAGTCCTCACAACTGGAGTTCACAGTGTCAAAAAAAGTATGCAGCGCAGAGCTCTGCTGCAGTAAGCATCTGAAAATTCAACAGAGAAAAGCTGTGCTTTTTGTACAAAATCAACTTATTGGGTCACTGAGCAATTGGAACATTTAGAAAGAAACAACTTAAAGCTTCTGTACTTTGAGATTATTGGGCTTTGCCCTAATTCCAGGACTTCACTAGTAACGACCGAAATTCTATTCCAGAATGGATTTCCCATTCATTTCAGAAACATTGACGAGTCAATGTTTCAGTTTTTGTGCCTCTTCCTGCAATAAAACTGGTTATGTATTTTTTGGGGGGGATTAGGGTAATGGAAAAAATACCCCCTCTGAACTGTCCTGAGATATGTAACTTCTTGCTGTTCGTAACAAAGGACAGGCAACTATCATGTTTCTGAGCATTTACATTCTTCCTTGTTGAGCCCCATAGACTAGAGTGGCACAGATTTAAATGTTTATCCCTTTCAAACCTGAATTTTTCTACTAACGCCATTGATTCGGGTATAATGGGAGCCTCTTGCTAAGCTGCTAGCTCTTAAAGAAAAAAGCTCAGCCTCCATATATATTACAAATGCTTCATTAGTATCCAGTGACGATGGCATTAGCACACAGTATGCTCTTAACCCTTGTTTCCATTCAACCCAGGGAAGAATGATTTTACTCAGTAATATCCCAAATTACTTCTTTTTTATTTGGATTATGAGAGTCTAAGTTGAACAGAAGTTTTGGGAATGAGTAAATGTTTGTTTTCTTAATAAAAAAGCCCAACACAATGCTCTGTCAAAGATATCTGCTTGTTGCTACACAATAACTGAACATGTAGTTTTGGTTCCAACAGATCCAGTTGGACCATTATAATCTGTGACTTTCTGCAGTCATCTGAAAATGGTTGTATCTATTTGTCTCTATGCCTGGGTGAGCCTCCTCCTCACTGACTAAACTGATATTATTAACTCTTTCCAATCAGAGTCTTGCCCCCTTTGCTGATCTTAACACTGTATCAGTAGTTTGATCCAGTCGGCTCAAACATGCTTGTTACTTCAGAATCTTCTCTCTCTCTCGATCTCTCTCAGATCACTCTCATTCCACTTTTTCACTAGTAAAACTTTACATGATAGAATTGTTAGTCTTTGTGCTTTTAAATGGTAGCTAAAACCCAACATGTGACTATTGAGAACTTTGCATTTTGCAGTAGGGTTCACATTTAAGTTTTATTCAGTTTATATGAGCATCACCTATCAAGAGCAGGTAAGCTTTATGAGTCCTCTCGTGTAGCAGTTTACATGTATTGTTGCTGATAAATTCACCACTCAATGGATTAAGAGAGCAGGGGTTTTATTCTGGCTTATGATTGTCTGGTTACACAGTTCCTTGCCCAGCTTGGCAGGAGCGCGCACACCAACGCAGGAGCTGAAGGAACTGGCCACATTCTAGCCACAGGACCACGAGTCTCACTTGCCTCTTACCAGACCAGATGGTATACAGAATACTACTTCCCTAATCATCTCCCTCTATCTTATTTAACTACCCAGGGATTAGTCCTACCCAGCATGGGCTGGACCTTACTCATCAACTAAGTAATCTCCCGCAGGTTTGCTCTGAGCTTAACTCAACTACTGATTCTCTACAAATGTGCGTCACGTTGAAACCAGTATCTAACTATGACATCTCATACCAATGTGATTTGTTTGGTGTAAGGTTCTCTGTTACGGTTTGTCTGCATGTTTCCAATAAATTCATGAATGAAGAGCATAGAGAGACAAGGAGTCTTATTGTTTCTTACAATTCTCCATTACAGTCTTAGTCTAGCTTGGCAAGAGAGCTTATACCAACATCAGGAACCAAGGGAAATGACCACATTGTATCTGTAGGGGTTGCTGCGAGAGGGGAAAAGCTCACTCCCCAGACAGCGAGTCTGCCAAAGTATATTGAAGAATGCCAGTTTCCCCCTGACTTATCTACCTGCCCAAGGACTGGGTCTTCCTACGTCAATCAGTCTACAGATTTATTTGTTTTACTACTAACTCTTTACAAATATGCTGAAGCACAGCCTTCGACTGTCAAGCTGACATCTATATATCTAACTAGCACACTCCCTTTATAAAGGAGGTTTTCACCAACATCTTTTCTACACTATAGTAAAGAAATACTTTTATTCCTAGAGAGAATGATTTGTTAGGTTTTTGTCCCAGCCCTAATCATTTCTCTGCATTACTTTGTCATTTGACATATTTAAGAGGAAAGCATCAGCAGTCTAATGCACTGACAGATTAGGCAAACAGAAAATCACAACTAATCAGAGTGCAGAGTCTCAGCGACCCCAAAATGCTCAGACCTAATCAGGCTGTCCAAATATCTTCCCATCTTAAGGCGCAGGGAACTTTCTGGAAGACAGTTCAACAAGACTCTAAGAGCCTAAAGAAGAGGAGGCACACTGCTGGACAGGTCACTCCAGTTGTGACAGAGCTGTTGTAGCCAGGGGCAAACTACAATGAGATCCACTCCCACCAGATGTACGCAATGACTGACATATCGATATTCCCCCATAAACCAATGAGATCTTTGAGGAAATAACAACATGCGGTGGGAATCATGGGGTAGGTGCTGGACATGTAAAGAGGAGTGTCCCCACCTATGGGTCTATGGGAAGGGCCACTCATACTGTCACAGTGGACTAGTCTTCTACTAATATAGACAATTCAAACGAGCCTTTGTGGTTCACAGAAGCAGACAGGCAGGAGGGTAGGAGGGAGGGATGGATTGGTGAAGGGAAAGGAAGAGGAGGGGGGCATGAACAATCACTGATTTTATTTGTATACAAGAAAAATTCTTAATAAAAAGGAGGAAGTCATTGGGATTGCCTCCGGGCGTACAGTAGAAATGGTTTATTGTCTGCTGCAGTGACTTCTTCCCCCTTGAGAACATGCTATGTCCTTCCACTTTCTCAACACATTTGTTTATATTATGGGATTCAGAAATCTCCTGAACTTTTGTGTCTGGCTTGCTAACTCTGCTGACGGCTCCAGACAGACACACATCTCTTGCAGCATTCTGATTTTGCGCACTGCCCCCGCCCCAAGACTTGCCTTTCCAGAACAGATGCTTCCTTTGATTGTATGAGGATGCAACAGAAATCTGTACTTTCAAAGGATTATCTCTCCACACGTTTGTCAGTGGGTTTTTCAGATATGATCACTATGCAGTTTCCACATGGGGGAAATGAATGCACAATCTACTCGGACTGCAGCAACCAGACAGATCCCAAGAGCTACTCTATCCCTGCCCTTCATGTTACTGTCATTACTTATGCAGAAGCACAGAATTCTATAACTTTACCCTAGGAGGAAATTTATGTGGCCAGTGAGTCCAGAAAAACAGATACAATAAAAACAACTTGATCTTTGCAACATTAAATTACATGTTAACCGAAATCTCAAGACCAGAACCCCTAACCTCACCTCCTTTTTGGGTCAACTTTGTCAAAATTTTGTTATGATTCACAACTAAAAATATACTAGAAGTATCATAAATGTGACATTTCCTGATATAATGTTGGTCAGAGAGATCTCAAAGCCCCCCTCCCCAACATTATAGGCTTTTGCCATTGCTCTTGATTGCTCTCCAAAAAAAAAATCAGTAAGAGCCTATTATTGAAGATGCAACACATATGAATCACAGAACATGGGCAAAATACATTAACTGGAACTAGTCTGACAACTTCCTACTTGCTAGATAGCTTACATAGTACTGGAATACTGTACAAGCTACTGGGGAGAGAAATAATCACAGGCCTCATTAACTCATGAGATCTGCAAATTGCAATGAAAATCACCATGACAACAGGTGATCACCAGTGGAATACTGGCAAAGTATCAACGAGACACCTAACAGCTTTCCGATTGAACTCAAGACCCATTTGTCAGAATGGAACACATTCCCATTACTGTTAACTAGAACAAGAACCAAAAAAGGGAAGGAAATAGATCAATATGGAAAAACAGTCCGAATCTAAAAGTAAGAAGATAGTACACCAATCTTCTCTGTACATAGCTGCTATTAAACCCATAGATTTGAAGAGCACTTAATACTAAGCCTAGAAATCTTCTTTGACAGAGGTAGAGGCTCTTAACACCATGACAGGATGCAACCTAGACTAGTAGAAGACCAGTGAAGTAGACAACAGCCAGTCATAATGCAGAATACCAGCAAGTTGGCAGTGCTCACCCAGGATCAGGCCAACCTAATTTCTCCCTATCCTAAGGCTTAGGGAACATTGGAGATGGTAAGACTGTAAAAATCTAAAGATAGGAAGGTTCACCACTGGACAAGACATTCCATTCAAGGCAGGAGTGCTCCATCCAGAAACTCACTGCAGTGAGACTTGTCCTTACCAGACATGCATAATGACTGACAAACCAGCATGCCCCCTAGACTATCGAGAAACTCAAGAAAGAAAAGAACACACAGTGGAAACTCAATATGCTTGTAAAACTATAAAAAATTAATAAAAATATCTGTAATGGTCTGGAGAGATGGCTCAGGGGTTAAGACTATCTTGCAAGCACAAGGTCCTGAATTTGGATCTCAGGTTCGACATAAAAATGCCAGGTGAAACGAGTGGCAGCCTACACTTCTGGCCCTGGCGGGTGGAGCTTAGGAAATCCCAGAGCAATGATGTCATCCTTGGTCCTCCACGAAGTCACACAGTGCCCTCTGATACACACACACACACACACACACGCACACACACACACACAAAATAGATAGATAGATAGATAAAATATTAAAAATTCAACATCTGCTAACAAATTACAATAATCCTTTAAAAAATGTGTTATGACCCCCCAAAGTCTAGCATGAATCACAGGCTCTAAAGATCCTTAGAGGCAAGGGATTAATAGCCACAATAGTGTTCCTATTCTAAAGGGGAACACAAAAAAGAGCCAATGCTACTGAGTCCCTACACTCCATCAGAGAGGAGGACCCAGAGGGAAGTTTGACATGCATACTAAAGGATGCTCCAGGATTGGGGGGGGGAGCACTGGGAGAAAGGAAGGGAGGGGGGAAAGGAAGGGCAATAGGAGGGAGGGAGCAAGGGGATACAGGGAGGGGTGGAGGAAGGGGGGAATGGGGTACCTTTAAAATTTGTATAAAAATTATTAATAAACATTAGGATGCTGAATGAGAATTGGGTTCAGGAAGAAATCATAAAGGAAATTCAAGATTTCCTAGAAGTGAACAATAATGAAAATACAAAAAAGTGTCATGATTCAAAGGTTTAAGTTGGTTAGAAATCAGACAAAAGATTAAAAAAATGTAATAACCTGTTCAACTCTGACATATTAAAGATACATATCTCTAAATTTCTTAAAACTTGGAAGTTTTGCAAATATCCAGACATATGCCAACAGTAAGTCAGTTGGGACTTAGTAAACCATACACACAGAAAGACACCAGAATTAGAGCAAGACTGGAAGGGAGGAAGAAAGCTTGTAATGAGAGAAAGGAAGGCATTGGGATTCGGTAATTAGAGGTGAAATAACATGAATTCATATGGAAAGACTTAAAAGAACATTAAAAAGAAAAAACTTGGAAGCTTTGAATTTTTATTTATTCTTTTCTAAATTTATTCTTTTAGTGTCTTACACATAATTATTGTAAATTTATATTATTTCCATTCTAATTTCCAATCACATCTACCCTTTTCTTCCTATTGCAACTTTTCTGCTTCCCTGTCAGTATCCCTCCTATTTTTTCTCTTTTTGTATGAGTGTGTTGCTGAATCCCCACCAGGCCAGCGGGGTGGGGGTGGGGGTGGGGGGCGGGGGGGGGCGGGGGCCTACGTGGGCTCAAGGCAAATGGGCGAGCCAGATCCCGGGAGTCAGGTGAGAAGCAGCATGTAGAGGACCAGTTGGCTGCAGACTCATCTTTAATCAGGAAGTGTTTGGGCTTATATAGGGTCGGGGTCCAATCAGGTGTTGCCATCCCGCCCCTTGGGGACAGCCACCAATCATTTGACTGTTTACTAGGTGTCCATCTCAGGGGCAGGTTAGATGGCTGCTTCCCATTGGTTGCTCATCCTTCCACCTGTATGGTTCCTCTATCGGGACATGTTTGGGGCATGTCCATAGCTGGGAGCCCGGGCTAGGGCCTCCGTGAATCCGTAGTGCCAATGAGTGGTCTTCTGCAAGTCGATTTTTAATCCACACTACCTTGAACTTAAATAATGACCAGTTATAGAATTTACTGATTCATGAAAAAAAAAAAGTGTCACAAGTATTGTCTTGTGGTTCAGACTCCAAATAGAAGAGGATTCCATAGTTCATACAATAATCACATAGGTGCTTGGTTTTAATCAGATTCTTTGGATATCGTGAATGCATATATACCTGTAATGCTTAGCACATGATAGATGATGTACACACACTTATAACACTCAGGATGTGGTAGATGCACACACCTGTAATGTTCAGCCTATAGTGGATGTGTGCACACCTGTTACACTCAGCATATGGTGGATGTGTGCATACCTGCAACTCTAGTACTTCACCAGTCAAGGCAAGAACATCGGGACTTCAAGACCAGCCTGAACTACACAATGATTTTTTTAAATTTTAAATGATTGTATTATAATATTATGTTTATTATGGTATTATGTAGTGTTATACCCGTTCTGTCTTATTATTATGTATTTCTGTTGACCATTTACTGTGCCTAATTTATGAACAAACCTTCATCATAGGGTACAGTAAAAAGTCTAGTGCATTTAGGGTTTTGTGCCATCCATCATTTCAGGCATCATCAAACTCACCCCTTGAGAAGGGGGTACTCTAATAGTACATGCTAACACCTGCATTTGACAGTCATGCACATCTCCCAAGGCAAAGTGGAACTGTTTATTTGTACTGGTGACAGTGATCCACTGTTTTGAATTAATGAACAGAGTTTGGTAGAATATCAACAAGACAGAACTTTTGACTCTTTGTCAGCATGATCTGAAATGAGTCACCAGGTATTTAAGGCCATGTTCCCAGCTGGGCTCTATTTTGAGGATTACACAATGATTTTGAGGCTAGCCTGGTTACATGAGAATTTGTCTTGAGGAAAAAAACATACAAACAAACAAACTACAACCTCTAACCAACCAACAAATGAACCCAACGAACAAACAAACAAACAACAACCCTTTATAAATCAATGCATAAACAAAGAACAGATAGAAATGGCTCTAAGACCCAAGACTGCTTATAATGTGCTATAGAAGAGCTGGGGGCCAGTGTTCACGGGAAAATAATATATATGAATTATAAAACGATTTTAAAAAGAGACAAAATTCGTTCGTTTGATCTTCATCTTGTTTCATTAATCTGCTGTCTGACTATGTGTGGAGGAGAACAACACTTACCTATCTTCGTGGGAAGAATACCTTCTCCCCAGCCTGTGGAGATTTGGACTATACTTGCCTTTCTGATCTTTACCATGGCTCAGACTATTCCAAATCCTTACTTGCCTAGCGTCTATGTGACTTCTGCTATGCAGGCACATTTGGTACCCTAACATCTCCACATGCCAAGAAGCAACTTGGATTCCAGTCAGATCGACATCCAGATGACTGAATAGTGCCTGGTCACTTGGGGTCTCCTGAAAGTCTCACATGTCACCTAACTTCTCATCCACAAGAAAATCTGGACAAATGGTCACCTGTAATTGAGGCCAACACGGCCTTCACTTAACCTAGACAGCTCAGGCCACTCCATAAGCCACTATTAATCTCCTTTTTATTGTTTCTTAGGCAATACTGTATTTCATAGGTAGTTTCTGTGTTTTGTAATTCACAACCACTACTGTGTTTTCTTCTTTTTCCCACTTTCCACATTTAAACGCTTCCAGCTACTAGCTTCTAGCAAGGCATCCATTTGGAAACCCTAAAGTTAGAAGCAGGAAAATTGAACCTTACCATCTCTGGACATTCCTAGGGCAAGACACTTCTGCAGGCGGCAGTGTTGGCAACGGTTCCTGTTGGTTCTGTCAATTAAACAGTTCCTCTGCCTTGGGCAGGAGTAAGAGGCATTGTTTTGCTGGCTTCTCCTAAAGAATCCCTGGAGGGGGAAAAGGGAAGAGAGGATGGCAGAGGAAAAGAAGCATTAGCATTAGAATTTTCTATGGAGGACATAACTAGGTTTAAATTTTTCAAAATTCCTTTTATACTTCTTATAGAGCTTGTTGATATTTCGGCTTGTTTGCAGAAATATAATGGTGTCATTCATTTATTCATTCATTCACAGAAAGTTTACTAAAAGCATTTATGTTGTGCCGATCTTTGCTCCCAGAGAGCAGGAGGAAAGGCAGGGTGAAGAAGTATGTCACAGAAAAATGAAACATAACAAAATTGGATGTTAATGACAAGGGTCCAGCTTTGAGTGCAGTACTGTGGGATCCTGGTAGGAGCCACAGTTTTGAAGGATATGAGCTCAGTATATGCTGAAGTATTTTGAGTTTTAAAAATTCATTATTCTGCATCTGAAGAAATTCTAACTGGCCAAAACATATGAGGAAAATTTTTTTCTTAATCCATCATGGATCTTATCATCAATAGCGTCCTTGAGGAAAGGAATAGTGTTGGTGTTTCCTGCTTGCTCATAGGTTGCAATGGAGGAGGCCGTCTTGCAGGTATGTGTGCGTTCTCCTGTGGTGGGATGGACTGTCGTTTGTGGCACACTACCCTCTAGATCTGCAGCTGCGTGTGTCCTCCTTTATTCTTTGGATACTTTAACTCCCTTGCCAAAAAACAAAAACAAAACAAAAACAAAACAAAACAAAACAAAACCCTGGTATTGGGGCAGGAAGTTCTCTAGGAACATGAAAGTTATCTTTTTCTGCTCATTCTCCCCACATAATCACTTTCCTTAGTCAGTCTTTGCTCTGGAAAAGCCTATAGCAAAATAGTGAAAGTTTAAAAGTGCCACGAGCAAAATGATGCTCTACAATCGATGCAACAAGAGAACATAGGAGGAGAAAGCCCAAGGCCTTGTCTCTCAGAAAGAAGCAGGATGCCTTCCAGACGCCTGGAATAGGGACTCTAACTTCCCTTCCACAGGAGAAGGGAGTACAGGGTGGGAGAGGAGGGTGACAGGGAATGAGGTAGCACTTATGAGGCAATCGTTTTGGTCACGAGATGTTGCATTCATTGAAAAATAGTAATTAGAAAAAGCAGTATTTTAATGCAAATTGTTAAGAATCACTAACAACATGAAATTTTTTTCAACTTTATTTTTGTGTGCATGCTTATGCATGTGCGTGCATGTGTGTACCAGAGGGCACTGCATGTCCCTGTAGAGGACCAAAAGTGATTTTGGAAATCATCCTTGATTGCTTGCTTCTACTTTCTTTTTGCTTCACTGGGATTTCCTAGGCTCTGCCCATCAGGGCTAGCCAGGAGTGTGGGCTGCCGCCATTTCTGCCTGACATTTTTACATAGGACCTGGGATCTGTACTCAGATCCTTCTGCTTGTAGGGGAAAGTATTTACCCCTAAGCCATCTCCTTAGCCCAACACGAAAGTTTTTTAAAATATAATATTTTATTTACTTATTTATTCTGCGTGTGTGTGTGTGTGTGTGTGTGTGTGTGTGTGTGTGTGTGTGTAGAGGAACAATCCTGGATTGTTTTTACTCTGCTTTGCTTTGCTCTCGGATTTCCCGAATTTGCCCACCAGGACAAGTGCAGGCTGCTGCCTTGTCTGCCTGGCATTTTTTATGTGGACCTGTGATCCCAACTCAGGACCTTCTTGCTTGCCAGGCAGTTTCCTGAGCCATCTCCTGCCCAACATGAAAGTTCTTAATAGTTGATAGAAGTGTAGGACTGATATAAATATGTCTTGGATGCCAGAATGGCTCAACTTGGCATTGCTGATGTGTGAGGGGGATGTCAGAATGTCTGGGTGGTTCAAGAGTTTCTGAGAGAGAGAGAGGGAGAGAGAGAGAGAGAGAGAGAGAGAGAGAGAGAGAGAGAGAGAGAGAGAGAGAGAGAGAGAGAGAGTCCTGTTAATTCCATCTCCACAATGTCATTAGTAGTATCTCTTCACAGGACCAGTGATGTCAGAATCGGGCCTCTGTTCACTTCTACTGGATTCATGGAACCTCTTAGACAGAAATGAGCCTCAGGGTTCAGCTGACTCACTTTTGCAGACTAGAAAACTGTCAGAAAGTGTGATCTCAGTACATTGGTGCAGATTGAAGATGACTTGAGATTTACATTTTTAAGGGAGAATTACATGACTTTTATCTTTGAATACTATGGTGTCTCAGCAAAAGAGTTGGAAGGAAAAACGTTCCTGAAGTCACAGCTACAAGCCCTAATTTGAGGCCAATTTGACATTAATTATGAGTCATTTCTTGCTTATCTGTGGCTCATTATTGCAAATGAAGTTTTTTTGGCATTAAAAAGAGATTCTGTTTCAAATTTCACTGAATGAATAGGGATTGAATGAGTGTGAATGGAATTGATGTTTAAAATGGACTGCATATTGTATGTTGACACATAAGAAATATTATGAAAACTCAGAGTTTGATGTTAAATGTGCTGACATTAACATCTCAAGTTGAATGAGATCTCTTGAGTTTTCTATTAGGAGAGGCAGGTAGCATATTTATACATGGGGGTTTTCCTAGGAAATAAATAAAAACAGCCCTTTTGGTGAAAAATTGAGTATATTTCATGGTGACAGCATCATTTCTTTGTAGGTTGAAAAGATGACAGGAGCCAAACACTTGCTCTTTCTGTTGGCATGGTGGGCTATGTTTGCCCAGTATCTAAATCCTTTGGAAATTATGGTTTAAAAATGTTTTGTATCTTCAAATAATCAAATTTCCACAGCTTGAAATCAGATACTTTCCAAATTGAGAGTAAGCAGTGAAAGATACTAAGTATCTCCACTGTGACATTTATCCAGAGACATTTCTAGTGAATGTCATGAGAAGGAGAATATGGTCTTAAGTGCACAGAACAGGTCATTGGCTGCCTAATGCCTTTGGTCTCTACCTTCTCTAGGGTTTTGGGTTCCAAACTTACTGGTGCTTAGAGAAAACACTATTTGTTTGCCTGTCCAGAGAAAGTAGTAACACATTTAAGGAGGGTAAATGTAAATTACAAATTGCCAATTTATAACTTTATGGTTTCTGGATGGGATAAAATTTGCACTAATGTAGATGATAGGAGATTAAGAGAATTCTTAATTAAAACTGCACAGAGGATCAGAATCCAAGAGTCTTTTTGCATTGTGAACATATGGAGTATTACCTATCATCTCTGAATCAGACCAGTCCAATATGTCCATCTCTCCCACGTTATTCGCGTTTATTTCTTTGTGTTTTATTCTTTTCATTTTTCATTCCCAAACAGTAATTTTTGAGACTTGTGAAGACATCATCAGTTTTTTGTTCTGTATCACAATGGTGACAGATTTGGTATGCTTCATCCTGTTTTCTGTTTAAAGGTCTCTTAAGATTAAGATCGAATCCTAGCGTTTATCATTGTACTATATCCCTTTCAGTGTACTGAACTTAAATTAATGATTTCCACTGCTTGCATCTTTGATCCAAAGCATAATTACTCTTGCCAGTAACTCTGCCAACATCTCACTATTTCCCTCACAGATGGTGGTTGCATTTAATCTGTCTGGTTATACATGCCCCTTTAAAGTTAATTGTAGAAGCTATTTTGATTGCCCCTTGTGATTTAGACTCTCGCTCTTTCCCTCTTAAGGATTAATTAAAGTTTACTGTTAAATTTCAAAATTTTTTTATTTCAGATTTGGTTTATGTTAATGTTTTTTCTCCTAGCCCTATATTTCAGAAGCAATTTACATACAAGGATGAGTTGGTAATCAGAGTGGTGGAATCTGTCTGGCAGGGACAGAACATGAAAATTCTTGGGATGATAGCCATTTTTAAAATCTAGCTCAATAGTATTGGTCGTGACATAATCTTATTCATACTTCAAGACTTTATTGAATGTATCTGGAGACAACTTCCAAAGATTTAGAGTCCTTATCTAATATCCAAGTTTCCAGCTTCCTTTCTTTTCTGGAATGTGAGAGGGAAGGATGGTATGTTTTAACCCTCACCATGATATCCTCTTTAGCAAATAGATAACTATATGCTCATCTATTTATAGTCTTTATTAATCCTTAGTTATATAGTTATAGTTCATGTAGTCAATGCAGCTAAAACAGCTAAGAATCAGCTCTTATGCTTTTGTAAATGTGAATAATTCAAGTATCGAGTTTTTCAGGAACTGGTGACCAGTTACACAAAACAACGTGAAAAGTAAAAGAAGATAAAATCCACCTACTAATCCACCAAGCCAGAATTAGTAAGTGTTAAGAGCAGGCACCACGCCCTTCAGCAGGCCTGCCTGAGGTGCAGCAGGCCTGCCTGAGGTGCAGCAGGCCTGCCTGAGGTGCAGCAGGCCTGCCTGAGGTGCAGCAGGCCTGCCTGAGGTGCAGCAGGCCTGCCTGAGGTGCAGCAGGCCTGCCTGAGGTGCAGCAGGCCTGCCTGAGGTGCAGCACTGCTTCGTAAGGCAAAAAGGAGAGCCCAGAGATCTTACCTTGCAGCCTTCGCAGGTGATGACTCCGTAGTGGATCCCAGAGGACTTATCACCACAAATTTTGCATGGGATCACTTCAATTTGTGCTGCAAGGGAAAAACAGACATTTTGAATTTACATAGTTGTCTTCTCCTTTTGTTTTTCTTACAGCATGTTCATCTGTCCCTATTCAATTGGAGGATGACAGGTGGGAATGGTGGCCTGGGGTCATCCATTACTGTTTAAATGGCTTCCTCAAGGTTCTTCTAAGGAAAGGACATCCCAAACTGAAAGTAATATATGTCCAGAGATCAGATATTTTCTCAACTATTGCCTTCACTATTTTCTCCTTTAAAACTTAAGGAAACAAAATTCCCAAACCATATATAGAAATGCAACATCACAGAGCATTCTATAATACATAAAACAGAAATTCAAAGGGACCCCACTCTGTCCACAAACCCAACCAAATCCACAGTTCCTAGCTATGAGGATCATATCACCAACACAAATCTTCTAGCACAAATATTCTAACGCAGTAGGTAGAACTCATTACCCTACTCTGGGCAGTATCCCCCTAAATCCATGGCCATTTCTGCTGCAATCACATCTACATATTTCTCCTTACTTACAAATCCCACACCACAGAATTTGTCAGATGATGCAAGCATTTTAGGCTCATAAGGAGCCATAATAAACAGAGCGTGCACTGGTTACTTTTTTCTGTTGCTGTGACACAATACTGAAGCATCTTAAAGGGAGAAAGGGAGATTTATTCAGCGTATGGCAAGGCTGGATGGCAGAAGCTGGAGGCAGGCAGTCATTGCAGACATCTTGGAGACCGAGAGCAGCTGCTTGTAAGCTCAAGAGTAGATTGGCTAAGTCCATCAGGGTGGGGCCAACTAACCTCAAGCCTCACCCCCTGTCACTGCCTTCCTTTAGCAAGGCTCTACCTTCTAAAGGTGTCATGACCATTCTAAACTAAAAATTCAAACATGTGATTCTATGGGAGGACAGCTCACATTTTAAACCATGACAGAGCATATACAGCTAGGTTCATAACCACATGGGAATTATATGCCAAATCCTTCAGACATCCACATATAAGAGAGTACATGTGGCATTTATTTTTTTGTCTGTGATAACTTGCTTAATATTATATTTTCTAGATCTATCCATTTGCCAGCAGATTCTATAATTTCATTCATCTTCATAGCTGAATAGTATTGCATTGTGTATATGTATGATGGTTTCATTACTCATTCCTCTGCTGATGGACTAGGAGCTTTCAGATGTCTTATCTCAATAATATATTGAATAACTAAAGAAAGCAAAATAAGGTGTGGGTATGTGTGACTTTACATATTACATAGCTATAGTAATAGTTCATTTGTGAACACTTAGTTTGAAAACTTTGTTTGTCCTCAAAGATGTGGAAAGTAGATAGCAGGGGATAAGACATGTTAATGACCCTTATAACCTAATGAATAAAATGACCATGGAGAAATTGAAAAAACAATGTGGGTACTGAGTGTTTCAAAGATTGTATGGACTTTGGTTAGGTTGAAGTGGAAGGAAAGGGACATAGAATGAAACAGGAAGGAAGTCTAGTATTTCTTATACTCCCATGGAATAATCAGCTGTATTTGGATTTGGGGTCACATGTTTATACGAAATAAGATACCATATTTAAAAGTATCTACATAGGCAGAGGAGTTTCCATCTGATCCCACTTGTCATGAGCAATAGAAAAATAAAGAGGGTGAGTTAATGGCAGAAATAAGACTGGGATGTTAGCTCCGTGTTAGAATGCTGGTCAGTAGTGAGCAGACTCCCCTATGAGAGAGAGAGAAGCAGGGGTTGGGGGCAGAGCTTAAAATGGTAAGCTTGTCTGACTAACCAGAAACATGGGTGTTAGGTAATACAAGCATGGATTACCATCAGTTCTAGGACAAATGAAGATGAAGAAGCAAGTAAAAATAATGGCCCAAAGGGGCTAGAGAGATGGATCAGGGATTAAGATTCTGCCTTGTAAGCAGAGGGTCCTGAGTTTGGATTCTAGGTCCCATGTTAAAAATACCAGACAGAAATGGCTGCAGAAATGGTGGGTAGAGCCTGGGGAATCTCACAATAAAGCAAAAAGGAGGCGGAAGCAATCTAGGAATAATTCCCAAAGTCACTCTTTTTCCTATCCAGGGACACATAGTGCCCTGTGACACACACACACACACACACACACACACACACACACACACACACACACACATGCACACACACACACACACACACACACACAAATAACAATTAAAAAAGAATGTCCAAAGGCAGAAGTAAGGCCATACAATGAAAGGAAGGATGGAAACTGATGATGGCTTGAAGTGACTTCTGTCTTCCCAGTCTTCAAAGAGAAACTACATGGCAGTGTTGAGCATCATGGACTATGTTGTAGAATGCGATGGGGTATGGGATTGCTATATGCAATTTCACATACTGTCTCACAGACACCTGAACATATAAGGTCTTAGAATAATGAGTGTGTCATTATGGAGATTCTTTAGAAGGTAGTAATTCCTATGTCTGATAGTATTCTAAGAGGACACTCTAAGTTGTTACAATCATTCATACTAAGAAGAGCTGCTATTTCCTTTCCCAATTTAAAATAATTATGCAAATATTCTTCAAGAAGTTTCTTATATCAATGTGCCACTCAGATGCATTTCTATAGCTTTTCCATTGCTAAATACACAAAACAAATAAGTGTAAAACATTACCTTTTGTTATTATTTTATGTTAAAAGGGTAACATTAATGAAGGTTTAAGGTGCCACATTACATTTCTCAAAATTAAATATTTCTCAGGATTTGAAGTCATGTTTGTAAGCAAAAAAATACAGTGGGTTAATGAGAAGTGAACATTGACTGAAGTACATTATAGGCATTTAGGAAAATGTCACAGTGAAATTCATTACTTTGTACAACACATATACTAACAAAAACTACATCGCATTCCTAGAATCCAAATTGTTAGCAAGACTGTAGTTAGCCTGCAAAATGATAATCTGAAATTAGCTACATTTCCTCATTGTGTACCAACTCATTCTTGGATGAAGGTTACAAAATGAATTCTTATATTATTCCAAGAACATGAGCTAAAAATCTAGAGATAAAAATGTCTGATGAGATAGTCACCTAAAATACTAATCAAATATTTTTGTTTGTTTCTGTTCTTTTGGCTTCCAGTTCACAAGAATTGTATTCGTTTTTAAGATTTTTTGGGACGTATAAGAATGGAACTCTTTCTCTCTGTCATCCTAGTTTTTAGTTCTTAATGCATTGATGTTTAGGACCACAGTCAAGTTAAAAATCTCTGAACTTATATTTTGTGGCTTATAAATATTAAGCTTAATCAACAAACTGAAGAATTGTGACAATAAACAGCTATTTTGTAAATGGAAGTGCCTTGTAACTAGTATAGAGATAAAGCATGTCATTCTTCTTTTTCATTACATTATCATCATCATCGTCAACTGGTTTTCCTCACGCTTTTAGACAAGATATACAACATAATATATATCCTTATTAAGATCTTGTCATTTCAAAATAGCATAATGGATGGACAATATTAGTTATTCATGCTGTGATTTTTGTTAGAATAATATTTCAAAAATGCATTGTTTCTAATTATTATACTATTGACTATCATAGATAGCCATTGTATAGTTTTTGTTTCTTATGATATTAACTCAGAGGCTCTTGAATAAATTACTCCCCAGGGTGTATTCTACACATGGGGAGAATCTGCTTCAATACATTCTTAATTATAAAATGATTTCACTTTAAAGGAAATGAAAATAGATGTAATTTGCTCCCCAGGGAGCAGGAAGATGTTTTTTGAAAGTCACAAAGGTTATCTTATACATCTTCAGAAATACAAATGAGATAAGGAACATTCCATAAAGTGTCTGCGCATTTATACATACTTACTACCCTAGCTCAACATGTAATCCTGAAGAGTTACAAATATTTAAACAGTATTTTTAAAGAGAAAGAAGTCACTGAAAGGAGTCTAGGTATGTTACTGGGGGTGTAAAAAGATTATTAAGTTTGGAGACCTTGAGACCATTTTTATTTATTATGGTAGAACACATCATCTGAATTTTATTAAGGTGGAGATAGATATGAATTGTTTAAAGTATAGTCACTTCCCTTTCCTTTTGCTTAAAAGATAAACTTCTCCTGAGCTGCAACTTCGCAGCTCATACTCTGTATTTTTTAAAGCACATCTTCATGACAGAGTTTTGCAGACAGTAATGAGGAAAACAGATTACACCAGTGCTCCAGGGTTTGCAGTTTCCAAGTGTCCTGCTGTGACATCAGGCATGACTTCCCATGAGGTTGTGCCACAGTGAAGGTGCTCCTGGCTCCACGCTCTACCTTAGTGTCATGCCGAACATCTAGAGAGGATCTGTGATATGGACCTCATCAGCTGTAGTGATGAATATACTAGAAAGAGACTTTGGAGGGAGCTGGCGTTTGGTAGTTTTCTTGACTTTTGATTTTTTTTCAACATGGCAGTTTTTGAGAAACAAACTTAGAAGAGTTAAATTGCCCCAAAAGATGGTCCAAGATTCATTCATACTTCATTTTTTTCACTTTTTAATTTTTTTTAAATTTTTTATCCAACTGTGCATATGCGTGTGTATGTGTGCGCGCGTATGTGTGTGTGTGTGTGTGTGTGTGTGTGTGTGTCTGTGTATGTGTAGAACCACGGACGAATTCGTGAACCACCATGGACGCCTCCACCTCCTTCTGCCCCGGGATTCACAGGCTCCGCCCTACCAGGACCAGAAGCGCAGGCCGCCCCCGCTTCCGCCTGGCGTCGTGGGATCTGGGATCCGAACTCAGGACCTTCCGCCTGCAAGGCGGAGGCTTAACCCCTGAGCCACCTCTCCAGCCCCCATTTTTTTCACTTTTTTTTTTTAAATTTTTTTTATTTATTCAATTGTGTGTGTGTATGTATGTGTGCGCATCTGTGTGTGTGTAGAACCACGGACGAATTCGGGAACCACCATGGACGCCTCCACTTCCTCCGCCTCGGGATTCACAGGCTCCGCCCTACCAGGACCGGAAACGCAGGCCGCCCCCGCTTCCGCCTGGCATCTATACGTGGGATCTGGGATCCGAACTCAGGACCTTCCGCCTGCACGGCAGAAGCTTAACCCCTGAGCCACCTCAGCCCCTTTTTTCACTTTTTATATGTCCTTCTTGCCCTTGCCTTGGTCAGTGTGTCCTGCCTACTTTTTATAAAACCATTGAGCTTCAGTTCTTCCTGCGTACCAAACATCCATCTTTCTAGTTCCACCCAACCCAAGCCCTAACTAGTTATGGCAGGTGTAAAGGTAAGATAACTAATCCAGGTAAGTAAGTTACTAGAAAGTGGTTCAGCAAAATAACTTGATTCTTAAAATCATCTGTCAGGAATGGTGGAAACAATGAAACTTTTACACACTTTCTAGCCGGGAGACATTTTTACTGTGTACTATTTTGTTGCCCAAGCTTCGAGGTCTTCAAAATCAGGGGCAGAAGGGACACTGTTCAGTTTGTGCCTGTACTATGCTAGATGGTGTTTCTAGGTTGAAATGGGGACAAAATCACGCTGTGTGTGTGTGTGCGCGCGTGTGTGTGCATGCGTGCGTGTATTTGTGCATGTATATGTGTGTGTTTTGTGTATATTTCTATGTATGTTTGTGCATGTGGAGATCACAGGTTAATATGGGGTGTCTTACTCTATGGCTTTGTACCTTATTTTTTAAAAAACTTTTTAAAATCTACCTACTTATTTATTCACTTATTTTGTGTGTGTGTGTGTGTGTGTGTGTGTGTGTGTGTGTGTGTCAGAGGACACTATGTGTTCCTATGGAGGATGAAGAGTGACTTCAGCAGTCATCCTGGATTGCTTTTACTTCCCTCCTGCTTCACTCAGGGATTTCCCAGCCTTTGCTCACCAGGGCCAACAGTGCAGGCAGGTGCAATTTCCACCTGGCATTTTCATGTGGGACCTGGGATCTGAACTCAGTATCTTCTGCTTGTGAGGCAGAGTCTTAACCCCTGACCATGTCTCTAACCCTCCTCTTATTTTTTGAGACATTGTCTCTCACTGAACCCAGAGGTCATTGTTTTGGCTAGACTGACTGATTAGTAGGCTCCCAGGATCATTTTCGTCTTTGTTTCCCAGCACGGGGTTGCAGTAGTGCTTCTGCATCACTTCACATGGGAGACAGGGGATCTGAACTCAGGTCCTCATGCTTGCTCAGCAGCACAATGCTCACTTAGCCATATCCCAGCCTTTCTCTTTCATGTTCTGTGAGGGAGAGGAAACTAGTTTATTGTTATTATTTACCACTGCTAAAAACTGTGGTGATAAACTTTTATCCTTTAAATATACATGAGGGATTTGATATCTTCTTATTAAAAAGTCTAAGAAGTATGAATTTTTTCAAAATTGGGATGAAAAGAATCTTCAGAATGGATAGGGGAATACAGTTTTGAAAAAAATCCTGATGATTTAGATATGAGCCTTCCATTGTGAATTAGTCGATTTAAGTTATTAGATAGGATTCTTCTCTACCATACAAACCACCGACAAAGTGTAGAAGCCCTGGGGAAAGGTAGAGTGTAAAGGAGTGGTATAAAGGAGTGAAGATAATTGAAGTTTTCTGACTTAAGTGCGGGTTTGGGGTAAGCTTTCTTGCAGCATCTTTTGTTTTCTGCTTTTTAAAAATCTTTGCCTTGAGGAAGGTACAAAGCATCCAGCAGGCCTAGTTGTGGACACTGGACAGTGTGGGCTTCATTTCTGGACGCTGGGCTGGTCTGCTAATTTCTCTTTTCCACAACTTTACAGTTATGCTAAAAGTGGACAGAGCAATTAAATCTCTTAATGTCTGTGTGAAACACAATTTACACATGTAAAAATTTCCAATAAAGATGACTATTTTGGTTAAAAATCCTTTTGCAGATGGTCTCAGTAGCCGGTGTCGTATGTCATCTACCCAAATTGCATCTCATCTACCATCTGTGGCGAATCCGATTTAAAAATTTCTGCACTCTCCCCAGTCTCACTGGTGGTCTGATACATACCTATTCACCACTGCTTTTGGTGCAAAATCTTCCGATGTGTCACTAACAGTGAACCCAAAGGACTACAGTGAGCAGGTGTGCCCGATACCAGCCTCCAGCGACCCGTCAGATGATGGCTTCGAGGATGGGTCAGGACGCCAATGTGATAAACTAAGATGCTCAGGGCTGAAGGGACACTCTTCCCTTTGTGTCTGTGCTGTGCTAGATGGTTACTCTAAAAGCCTGCGACTCTGGATTAGAATTGTGCTCACACTTACCACATCAGTTTGGAATGCAGCTTAATGCCAGCTTCCATTCAGTTACCACTATGGTGTGTGATTTGGTGCACCATTTCTGCTACACACACTTGCATCAGTCAACCTCTGGGATCTCCTAAAAGCCTTTTCTGTTATACTCTAGGTGGTGGTCTCTCTTCCATAAAAGACTTAGGGATACATTTAACTTCATGTGATTATAGCCTCCTCTACTTTCTGCTAATGAAAGCTAAAGAAACATCACTACCACTTGACAAAGGCAACCCATGCCCCATCATTTTTTCAAAGGGACAATTCATTTTAATTTAATTATTTTATTTATTTAAGAGAGAGAGAGAGAGAGAGAGAGAGAGAGAGAGAGAGAGAGAGAGAGAGAGAGAGAGAGATCATGTGTGCCATGTGAGCCTTCAAGAATCAAACATCAAATTCAGGTCACCGGGTTTGTGAGCAGGCGTCTTACCCACTGAGCTATCTCACCAATCCCAAAGTGACATTTCTAAGGTGATCAAATGGAGACTGATTATCTTTTATGTGTCAACATTTACCCCTGAAGAGTTGCTTACCTACTCTTTCCAGAGAACAGATACAAGATAAGTCCAGAGGATAACAATGGAAAGTAGTATAATCAGTAAAAGTAACTGCAGTAACGTCCTCTTGTCCACACTTAATTTTCTGTCTCTAATGACCCAAGGTCAACCGTAGTCTGAAAATATTGATGAGAAACTCTAGAAATAAACAATTCAAAGTTGCCAATTGCAAGCTGCTTATTATTATAAAATTTGGCACTGACCCACTGCATCCTGCTCAGAAGACAAATGGTCTCTTTGTCCTGTGTATCCACACTGTATATGCTACCCAGTTTCTGCTTAGTAGCTGTCTTTATTATCGGATCAACTGTCACGGTATTAATGTATTGTAAATGTTCCACTCTATTGTTACACTGTATCATTCACACATTAGTCTATCTCTATGTATCAGCCATGAAATACCCCCGCAGACTCCCATATCTGAACACTTGGTTCTCAGCTGGCATTTTAGGAGGTAAAATTTTTAAGATGTGGGGCCTGGCTGGAGGAAGTGGGTGCCTTGATGGCTAGAGGGAAAATCTTCTCAGTGTCAGCTGGGCCAAGACTCTAGTTGTCTATTTCCTGGCCAAATTCATGGTAACAAGCAACTGCCAGTCACTCCTGTCGCAAAGGAGTCACTGACCTCTGCCATGCCTTGCCAGCCCCTTAAACCATGAACCTTTCCAGATTAAGCTACTTCTATCAGTTATTTGGACATGGTGAAGAATCAAGTAACTAATATAGGTATGTTTGCACAAACAAATACGATCCATGTAGAGTTTGGTAGTGTTCATCATTTTAGCCATCCACTCTAGGTCTCAGATGTGTACTCTATGAGCAAGTGGGGAGGAATATGCTGAAATAAGCTAACATTCTTCCTGTCAATATCTTAAGCCACACACGATGTCAGAGTTTTAAATGCGCAATTTATGAATTAATTCCCACTAAACATATCTTGTCCTGCTAATGTTTTAACTACAACAAGACACTATGTGTGCAGAACCTGACAGTGCTCAAGGTGGAGAGGCATTGGAAAAGACAAATTTACACAGTTAATCCGTGATCAACAAGTTTAGAGTCAGAGAGGAGGTGGATAGATGAAGTAAAGGGAGTTGTGGACGTATTGAAACTGTGCTGTGCGATACTGAAAGGCTGCATTAATGTCATTATTCATTATAAATCTTCTATAAAATGATTTGCAAGGAAAAATGATCAGTGATGTAAACTATACACCATAATAACATGACCAGCATTGGCTAATGAGCTGGGTACATGGGTACAAGTGTACTACACTAGTGCAAAACACTGACAGAAGCAGTGTGTGTGTGTGTGTGTGTGTGTGTGTGTGTGTGTGTGTGTGAAGAAGGTGGTGGTGGATGGATATATGGAATTTCATAACTATAAAACCATATAAAATTCTATTAGTTATCAAAATTTTAAATTGCACAATGTTTTTTTTTTTTCCACCAGAGTCAGCAAGGATCATTGAAATTCAACAAAAACCAATAAGGAAGACTGAATAGGGTTCAGTAACCCAAGTCTGAGTTCACAGATACAGTTGAAATCAAGTTTTTGTCATTGGAAGGAATCCTCTGCTTGCACAACTACGCCTGAATAACAAACACAAACATGCTGGAGAGTGAACCTGGAGGAGGAGGAGGGTATCTTCATCATGGGGAGGATGGGAAGCTTGGGTCTGTGTTTGCCTTGGAAAGGGAGTAACTTCAAGGAATAAAAATATAGGGAAAGAGTAAACTTAAATCTGTGGTCAGCCAGAGATTGGTAGAAGAAAATCCAATTACAAGAGTATATTTACAGGTTGGGCAAACATATTTTGGGGCCTTCATTAATGGAGGTAAATGCAAAGAAAGTAGCAGAATGTTTCTAGCATTATCAAACAACCATTCCTTTATCTGCATCTCATGATATCACAGTTAACTTGACTCAGAAAATACTGTTTTTTTTTAATGGTGAAAGAAATTATTGACATTGTGATTTTCATGTGATTCAACCTAGTGTTCATTATTTATTGTTCATGGTTTTCCAGAATGTTTGAGAGCTACACATGGTGGTGTCCCTCCACTTAGGAGACTAAGGCCAGAAGACCATTAGTTCAAAGCTTTACATTGAGCAGGTGTTTCCCTGTCCTGTCGATTCTTTCTAGTATACCTTCTGTCCTTTAGTTGCTTCTGCTGTTTTACTGCTAGTTTGGTTGGTGATTGATTTTAGTGTTTCTATGTAGCCCAGGTTGACTTTGAACTAGTTGGAAGGAGGAGACAGATAGACAGACAGACAGACAGACAGACACACAGACACACAGACACAGACACAGAGAGAGGCACAGAGAGAGAGAGAAAGAGAGAGAGAGAGAGAGAGAGAGAGAGAGAGAGAAGAAAGAGAGAGAGAGAGAGAGAGAGAGAGAGAGAGAGAGAGAGAGAGAGAGAGAGAGAGTTTGGAGCAGAAGGCACCCAGCACTGTGTCTCATTCTCCTTATTGGTAGTTCAGAGACTATTCCTGAATTCCTAGGATTTAACCAAGCAATCTGAAAATTAACAAAACAGGCCTCTTTTGTGGTGGGTGAATTAAAAGATTCAGGCACAGTTATGACTGAAGAGAAGTATGTGATATCAGTCATAGTTTTAATCCTGAAAACAGAAATTTAACACCAAAGTATAATCATGTCTCTTCTCATGGGAAATTTGGTTAAATCGCTGTCCCACATTGACATAGTGTCCACGGAAGAGCAGAATGGCAGTATGTTAGTAGCACGGTGACATTTTTCATTCTAATATAACCATAATTTTATTTCAATTGCTCATAATTTCATAGAATTTGACTCAAAGCTAAGTAGCAGTATTACTTGTCACTGTATCAAAATTCCAAACACTTGATTTACTTTGTGTTCTTAGCCAGTTATGCAGCAAAAATGCATATAAGCAAATCACAAAACACAGGAGGCATTCACATTTATCTTGTGTGTATGTTGGGTGTGTGAAAGGAGCAGAAATACACACAGGGATGGTAGAGAATATGACAACAATGTTCTTTCCACAAGAATTCCTAATCTAAGACTTCATTTTGGGGATTATATCTACGAAGCTTTGATTGTTTTTGAAGGCAAATGACGCTACACTGACTAAACATATTGCCAGCTTCTCCATGGGAATCAGAATAATGTCACTCTTATGCTGCAGCAAACTTGCAGTTCAACCTTCATTCCTTCAGCATTGAGCTGAAGTGGAAAGAAATTATAAAAGTGAATTGAATCTTAAATCCTTTTTTTTCATCTCTGCAGACAAGAGTAGTTACCAGGGTAGAGGAAGGTGTTTGGGGTTAGTCCATTTTTACACATGTGTGTGGTCTTTTAACAAAAGGAAAGAGAAATGAACGTCTGTACACCCGACCAAAATTATTTCGTGGGTAAAATGACCAAGTAGAGTTCTACTCCAGTACCCTGTCTTGCCACTTCACCTTATGCAGATGTCATGAAGTTCTGCTGTCAGTCTGGGACTGAGGCAGAGGCTTAGCCACCCAACACATGGGAACCAGTCACAGTTTCTTCAAAGACTGAGGACCTGTTCTGCTGATACCGCACAGTTTCCCTAAAGAGATTACCAGCGTAATCCTAAATATTACAGCATCTGAGCTATCTTATTTTTCATCTCATGAGACACAATATGCTTATATAATCTCAACAACTGTAGTCTGTGTTTATATAAGCCAGCACGTGAATATGATGATCACAACTTCTTGTTCTCTGAGATGACATCACTGTGTCATTGTTACCAAAAGTAGTAAAAGTGGGTAGGATTTCCAAAGAGGATTTCCTCTTCGACCAATTTCCTCCTTCTGCACTGTTTTTCCTTCCAGGAGACAGCGTCTAGCCATGTTGACACCCTACAATGACAAGCCTGATGGTCAGCTATTTCTTACATGTCATTTCTACAAGCGCATTT
This sequence comes from Typhlomys cinereus, assembly GCA_023101885.1. NCBI lineage: Eukaryota > Metazoa > Chordata > Mammalia > Rodentia > Platacanthomyidae > Typhlomys > Typhlomys cinereus. The sequence goes on from JALPQD010000710.1 coordinate 544,138, forward strand.
TGATGCAACAAGGGAGATTGCATTGTAGAAAAAAGCTTGGCCTTTAAAAATTTTTCCATTTGTTTAGAGGTTTGAATTATTTCTGATGCAGCAGAGATGTGTGTGTGTGTGTGTGTGTGTGTTTGCTTTGTAGAAAATATTAGAGGAAAATGATTACTGAAGCCTAGAAGTTGCTAAGCATAAGGAGTATGTTGAAGGAAGACTTTTTTTTTTTTTTTAAAGTTGCATCTTTGATTTAGAACACTCTTGTAATTCCACAAAGATTTGAAAGGGGAATGAAAAATATAGTTCACCTTACAAATGTAAAAATACATTAGTTTACATAGTTCATTGAAATGAATGTGTGCACATGTATATGCACACACACCAAAATCAAACATTGCACTGTATATAATTTCACAAAAAAGGTAGCTATATGTTTTGAAAATACAAAATTGGAGAGAAAGAAACATACGTGTTCAGTCACGAGTCTCTGCTAATTGTGATCCAGACCCAAAGCGGATTAGTGCATAGATGTTGATAAGTCCAGTGTTGGTCATTTCTGAACAACAATAGCAATAATATCCTAAGTAAATTGTCAATCAAAAGGATAAATGGTCGTCTAAGCAATCCATTGATGTCAGAACTGAAATTTGTTGGCTAGGGTTTGCTTCACCAATAAAATCTCTAAGTACATAGATTGTGAATGAGGAGAGTCATAGCACAGCACCTATATATACATTCTCTTCTAAAAATATAAGTATCATGAAGTTATAAGCATTTTGAGCAGATGTAATCTTGAGTTTGTGGAATATGAAAGCTTAGTTTGGTAAGTTTTTTGAAATAATTGCATAGTTTTTAGTATTTGAAACATATTATGTTTTAATATTTTCAACTGCTATTTACTGTTATCCTGTCCATATTAGTAAAAATGGCAATAAGTCATTTTACACTGAAATATTTTTCAAAACAGATGCTCACACCTACTAGTTACTTAGATAATGAGTGTTTAAAGAGTCTTATCCTGACTTTCTTATACAAATTATAAGTGAAATAATTTCTCATCGCTTTTCTTTTTTGAAGTTATTTTCTTGTACCTGGCAAGTGACTGGTGTGATGGCTAAATTAAGTCAATATTTTAAAAATTAGGAAAATCAAAATATTGTAAGCATAGCAACATCAATGACTATGTTAAAATTGTGACAAAGGTGTTCACATCACAAATTTACTGTGTCATCACTGTGTCACACACCATGATGTGTATTGAACTAAAGATGTTGGTAGTAATTCACCTCAGCATATAATAATATTTATGCTCATATAGCTCCTCTCTTGTAAAGTTAGGCCCAAGTCACTGATTTATTACATAGATTCCCACAATGGAGAAATTTTCTTTTCCCCTCACCTACCTGTCAACGTGTTTTGCTTATACATGCATGCTTTCATGCCCCAGAATAGTTCACACTCAAACGTCAGAAGAGAGAAGAAAAACGTGAGACTCACCAGTGGCGTCAGCTTTCGTTGTGAGCTGGTTCTCACACATTTTGGCACAACAGAGAAAAATCTAACTGCAAAATATTGACACTTTTCGCTCGTGGTCCGATGACTGGCCCTGTGTTATCCCACAACCAGAATCCTAACAGACGGCATTAATGGGATTAAGGAGAGAGGAGTTAAAGGCATCAGCTGCCGCCTTCCTAGGTGAGTGCTAGAGTCTTCCTTCAGCCAGAAAGGCACAAAGGAGAATCTTGCTTCTTCTTTTTGATACTGCTTCCTTATGGAATTTATGCAACATTGATTATGTTGTAACTGGAAATTTAAAAACATTACTCCCCGCCCCCGCCATGGCCCACACCTAAATTTTACAGGTAGATGTGTCCACACTTGGAATTCCCTTTGTTTTCATCCAGTTGGAAACAGACTTTGTATGCATATGCCAAGTAACAAGAGTCAGCTCCAGGCCACCAGAATCTAGCTTGGATTTCCTTCACAATTAGTTTGTGTTCAATCGCAATTTTGGAACCTTTAATTGATATCTCATGTTGAAAGATGACAGAACTGCGTGACTATTTTCCTTGTTCTGTCCCATATTAGATTCTCACTGTGAAATAATTAGTAGAACTCTCACACTTATTTTGCAGTTGAAGCAAATGTGTCTTACAGCAGTAAGACAGTATAGCAGTAGCTGCAGCACAGTTTGGACCTCAGGATGACGTCATACGAAGACTGGGGTGTGAAACGACTTCATTCTTTCAGAGTACTGGGTGCTCCCTCTGGCAAAATATGACTGATGAAGACATCCAGAAATTCTTTCTCCTCAATCTGCATCACTAGGAAGGATTCAAATATATAGGAAGGAAGATTGCTCCAAGTTTGAGGCTAGCCTGACCTGCAGAGTGAGTTCCAGACCAGGCTGGGCTACAGCAAAACCCACCTCAAAAATCAAGAGGAAAATTCACACGCAGAGCCCTTTCTAAAATTACCTTGATTACAAAAGCAAAAGCATGCTTTTTGGGTGCCCCAGATACTTCTATAAGAATCAGACTCACTTCATTGCTTACAGGTGCTCCCTGCCTTCAGTGGTGGATCTTGCAGCTTTTTCCTCTATCCTGTTTCTCCCTGTTATCACCTTTGGCAGCTCTCATTTTCCATTCACTAATCTCTTATTATGAATACTATCTCAGTCTTCTTCCATTCTGTTCCTGACATCTATTTTTTGATTATTTGTACATATAACTTTAATAGCTACAAATGAATTTGGATAGGATGATGTTGAAAGAGAACAAATAATAATCTAGTACCCAAAATACTCAAGGACTGGATGAACAAAAAATGCATTGTTGCTTTAAATTTGGCAATTAAAATATAAAACTGCAAACTGGCCTCCATTACAGGACATACAGGATATCATAGACTTTAATTAGCTATTAAAAGCAATCAGAACTAAGATGTCTAAGTTTATTCACCATAGGTGCCAATAACTCTTAACCAAAAGGAAAAATCAGATTCTTTCTTTTTAAATAAAAAAATACCACTTCTCTAGATAAACAATGATTGCCACAGTAAACCCATGCATAAGCAATGCTTGATTTTGTTTTCTGGGAAGATTTTTTTGTGTGTGACATTGTTCTTTATCTGCTATGAAGTGCTTCCTTGTACATTTTTCTCTATGACCACATTAAAAAGTCCATCAAAAATACACTCTTGGAAACTTGCATAATCTTTCTGGTCTATTTTGTGCTGGTTCAGATGGCAGATGAGGTCCTGTTTTCTCTTAAATACTATTTTGCTTTTGGTCCTGGCCATAGAGAACTAACTTACTTTCTCTCTCTCTCTCTCTCTCTCTTTCTGTCTGTCTGTCTGTCTGTAAGAGTGTGTGTGCTTGTGGAGGACCAAAGATGACATCAAGAATCATCTTGGATTGCTCTATCTCCTTATTGCTTTGCTCTGGGGTTTCCCGGGTTCTGCCTCCCAGGGATAGAATTGTAAGACACTGCCATCCCCACCCAGCATTTATGTGGGCTGGGAATATCAACTTTCATTTTTGAGGCAAAGACAACCCTTGATCCATCTTTTCAGAATGAGAACTTTTTCTGTATTATTTCTTCTCGGATGAGGTCTTACTATGTGTATCAAATATGCACGCATAGACTACTAAAGACTCTACCTCCAACTCCCTCATCTCGTGCCTTAAATCAATCTGCTCCTTTATCTGTAGACATCCAAAAACACTATCATCAAGGATGGTGAATTTGAGAGTTTGTCTTGTTTCTGTTCTTGGCCACTTTGTGAGGAACCATTTTATTTTTGCAAAACTTGTTTTGGTGAGTGGTATATTCCCTGGCAGGCAAAATGTGCTCAGTAACACACCCACTTAAAATCCAAACAGGGACTCGGGAAACTATAGCAGGAAACTCTTGAAAATTCGTTATACTGGGATAAATTTGGGGGGAACTTAAGTAGAGAGATTTGATTTGTGTTAGCACCTCTGGTTATGAGTTCTTGGACAAGTTGCATAAGTGTTTCTGAGCCTCAGGCTACATATTTCTGAAACAAGACCGGAGCACCTACTCAGTAAGGAGCAAATGCAAAAGTGCTTAGCAGGGTCTGAATGTATGGGAGATTCAACTATAGTTGAACTGACTTGGCCCCTGTTGGCTCATCTCAGAGTATACATTTAGCTTGTAGGCTGATTATTATTCATGAGTTCATGAATACAATGTTGATTTATTCAGCAATAATGCTATTTGTATAGGTGCTAGGAAATAAATATGACGAAGCTATTGCAACCTTTAAACCTAGAGATTTAATCCTGTTTAATTGCTTTCATAGTCATTGCTGGTTTCCCATATAGAATAATATTCTTGAAAAACTTGTAGGTAATGCGTGTAAGTAGAAAAGACATTTTAGAAGGAAAAAGAAAATTTTTAGTGAAAAGCAAGCAGAATTCACTGTTTCCAACTTTCATGTATTTAATTAGGGAGATAGAAGTGGCTCTCTGTGTGTATATATATATGCATGTGTGTGTGTCTGTGTGGTATGTGTGTATACACATGTTTATGTTTATACAGAAGTCAGATGTCAACATCAAGTGTCTTTCTCGATTTCTCTCCATCTTATTTTTGAGGCAGGGCTTCTCATGGAACCTGGAGCTCACTGATGTTGCTCAACTGGCTAACCAGTGAGTTTCAGTGGTAGCCCTGTGTCTCCCCCCCCCTGCCGCCCCTTAAGAGAAAGAAAAGAAAGAAAGAAAGAAAGAAAAAGAAAGAAAAAGAGAGAGAAAAAAAGAAAGAAAAGAAAGAAAAAGAGAGAAAGAAAGAAAGAAAGAAAAGAAAGAAAGAAGAAAGAAAGAGAAAGAAAGAAAGAAAGAAAGAAAGAAAGAAAGAAAGAAAGAAAGAAAGAAAGAAAGAAAGAAAGAAAGTGTTACAGTCTGGAGTTACAGACGTGTTTTGCTGTGTCAGACCTTTACACGGGTGCTGGGGTCTGAATTAGGCGCTCTTACTTGCATCGCAAGCATTTTACCAAGTGAATCATCTTCCCAGGACCCCTCCTCCATAGAAAATTTATAGGCTATTAAATCCCGTTTTTGCTTAGAATAAAATTAATAGGTAGATTGGTAGAGACTGAAAGTTTACTGGAATAAAATCCTCTACCCTCTCTGGTCTCCTCCTCCTCAAGTCTCCTCTGTCTTGAAAGTAATCCAGTTCCCACCCTGGTCACCCAGCTATGGGTAAAAGAGCTTCAGAACTGCAAAGGCAGCATCTTGCTACATAGAGCATATCTCCTTGTCATGAAGAGCAGGGAGGGAGAAAGCCCCCATTCAGGCAAGGCAAGGAAATGGCATTTCTTTTACAATTATAGTTTTATCACCTCGATGTCCTTATTGAAGTCCTTCGGTTTCTGGGGACCACAAGACAGATGTGTGCTCCTTGACTGGGCTTCTCCCCAGCTGGACAGGCTGTCTTCACACTGAAGTCAATGGCATTGTCTCAAATGCCTCAAGCCTCTGCCCTTCTCCTTCCTGCCCTCCTCCAGCCTCTCCCCCAACTACTCTTGTTTCCTCTCCTCTGTATGGCTGGGGTTGACTTCCAGTTCTTCCTGACCATCTGTCTACAGTGGTTTCTGTCTTTCCTGAGCATCTCTGTCTCTACCACTCACTCAGTCCTGGAGTGCTTTCCTAATCTTGTTTCTATGCTTACTGTTCACTTCATGGGTAAGTTCCCGTGGAATAAAGCTCTCTCTTTGCAGGTCTCTCAGTGTCTCGCATAGCAAGACATTCTGTGAAGGGTGACTGCACGCTTGCTCATTCATTGTAGCATTGAAGAATCGTGTGTAGGTCTCACCATCTTACTCTGAACTTACCCCCACTTATGCTCTACGGCTTACTCCTGTGGTGTGTGTGTGTTGTGTGCTATGGTATAGGGCAAAAGAGTAGGTAGGATGATCTCACCAGACGGGGAGGGCATATAGTCTGGCAGATAAAAGGTAACCATTTTGCAAATGGGTGATTGACCCCTCCCTCACTGAGGTTTCCTACTTTTATTACATCTACCCTTGAATGTGCTCTTATAACAAGACTCTAGTTTAACAGCTTTTTGTCTCTGGCCAGGGGGTAACATACAGTGCCCATCAGAATGGAGTGAAGGGCATTGCAGGAGCAGCAAAACTGCAAAAGAAAATCAACAAACCACAATCCAGAACTTCAAAGACTCTATATCAACCACCTAGAACTAGGCCAGACTAATCTCTCCCCATCCTGAAGCTCAGGGACATTTGCGGAAGAGGGGGCGGTAAGAGTGTAAGAGCAAAAGGATGGGAGGAGCAATGATTTGCAAGATACTCCACACGAGTTAGGGCCGAAGCAATCATAATTGGACTTTGCATGCCCTGCGCAATGTCCAACACACTATTGAAGTCACAAAGTCTAGCATCTGCTAAAAGCACCAAGATCCTTGGAGGCAAGGGATTGACAGCCACAGTTGTGTTCCTGTGCTTAAGGGGAACACGGGAAAGGGTTCAGGGAAATGCCACTGGGTCCTTGTACGTCATCGGAGAGGAGGGCCCAGAGGAGAGTCAGGCATGCACAATAAAGGACTCTCTGGGAATTGGGGGGGAGGCACTGGGGGATGGGGAGGGAGGGCGTGAGGAGAGGGGGAGCAGGGGGTTCGGGGGGGGGGCGGAGGAGGGAGGGAGGGAAATGTTGTACCTATTAAGTTTGTATGAGCGGAAATAATAATAAAAAAATGCAAACTTTAAAAAAAAGACTGAAAAAAAAAAGAATAAAAGCTCTTGTCTCTGTTCATTTAATTAAAATTTGTTCTAGTGTAGTAACAGGAAGTTGGAACAAAGAAACTTTTTTTTGTTTCCTGTTTTTCCCAAAACTTTGGCTTTTCTTTCACCTCCTTGTCTGGTATTTAATTGCTACTTCGGATTGCTGTCCCATTGATTTACGTTTTCCTCTGTGCTGTTGGTAAGAATTCTCTGATTAGGAGTGTTTTCACTAGAAGAGAGAGAAAGTCAATTTCCAACCATTCTGCCTCCCAACCCTGGTGGTGCTTTCTATCCCCATCTCACAAACAAAGACTGTTCTTGTAGAAGAAGACATTAATCTAGTAGGGCCAAAAACTTTCTATAAAACACCCCAAGATTCAGGGACAATTGAGATCATGAATCTCTCTAAGGAAAAAAGAGTCATTAAAAAGGTTTTGTTTTACAGCAAATTGTTTCAGTGTAGAACATAGTTTGCAAAATGTGCTCCCCAGACTAGCAGCAGCAGCAGCAGCTGCTGCCACATTGGGGATTTGTTCTAAATGCAGATTCTTAGGCCCTGTTCCAGACCTACTGGATCAGACTCTCTGGGGGTGGCCTCAGCCATCTGTGTTTTCACGCGCTCTTCAGATGGTTCCGATGCACGCTTATGTTTCAGCGTTACTGCTTTTCAGCATGGGCTCCAGTCGGTATGCGCTACATTTAATTCACAGCTCTCTCACACACTAGCTGTGTGGACTGGACAAGTTCTTTCATCTTCAGATGTTTCAATGTCACTGTCTGCAAAATGATGATGTTACAGTCAGTCTGGAATATTCCTCTCCAAAAATGCATATGTTTTGGCATCCCAACTTCCAGAGGGATGATCTTAGAGGGTGGATTCTTCATGAAGTGATTGGGCAATGAAGGAAGAGCCCTCACAATGGGAAAAGTGTCCAAAAAGTAAGGTATAATGAGCTGCCTTGCTTTTCTATTATGCAAGGATAAAGCAAGAAGGTACCATCTGTGAACCAGAGTGGAACCCAGACATTGAATCTGCTGGTACCATGGACTAACCAGATTATAGACTAGCAAATATAGATTTTGGTTGTTCATAAGCTGCACAGTCTATGATATTTCTTTGTAACAGCTCTAATAGACTATGATGGGTTAAGAATGCTTGCTTTTTTAAATAGAGGTGTTAGAGAATCTCCTGTACGATAATTCCCGAATACAATGTAACCCTGGCCATTTAAAAAAATTATTCAGCTGTAAGTCATTATTTACTGGAGTATAGAAAGCCTTCCATACTTGTAGAGTATCTACTATTTTTCTCTCTAAGTTTCTCAAAACTTAGCTATGCATTAGAAATAATTTGGAGAGGGTTGGCAAGATGGCTCACTGAGTAAAGACATCTGGGGACAAACCTAGAAATCTGAGTTCTATCCCTGGAGGCCACCTGGTGAAAAGAGAGTTGACTATTGAAAGTTGCCCTCTGACTTCAACACATGTGCTACACATATGTGTGCCTGCTTCTTTCGTATAAAACAAACAAGCAAATAAATAAATAAACATAATTTAAAGAAATCACTTGGGGAGCTTTTTAAAAAATACTTGATTCCCAAAAGTCTTATGCTATACTAATTCAGGAAGAATTAGTTTTAGGAAGTGATACCATGGAGTTTTTTTTCTTTTTTGCTTAATGCACCAAGATGATTCTCTGAAATTTCTCAAAGATGCCTCTTACATGCAGAATGGAATACTGCTGTCATGAATTAAGATCAACAGAGGATTTCTCTCTTCGTGACATCTTGGGCTGGATAAGTTTCTTTTTTGATTACTTTTTCATTGATTTTAAATATCTTTAGTTTCTATCTAGTGACACAGAAATCACTCTCCAAGACATTATACCCCCTACAAAATTTTTTTTAAATGTTGAGTCATGTACCCTGGGGACAAAATAGGCTTTGCAGACAATCTCTGTTCTAGGGGTTCACTGTTCTAGTGCAAATATAGCTTTGCTACTTACCAGAACGATTTGATTACATTAGTTACCGCCCTCCCCTGTGCCTCATTTCCTCTTCCATGAAATGGACTTAACTATCCTCATCTTAGAGTCTTGTTTGTGCTTATTAACTCTTTATAGTATAAACCAACACACATAGGATTTACCTTTCTCTACTTGTTTTTGAATGTGGGATACTTCTTTTATTCCAGAAAATTAGTCCTCTGGAAGCTTTTTAGTGTTCCAGAAGTCTTGGATTGCCATCAAAGAAGAAACCCAACTCTCTGTAGTTCCTCCAGTGTATATTTCACGTGGAATTTGTGTATATGCAAAGCAGCAACCATCATTGTTACAATCCTCAATTCAGTGGTGAGCTTCAGTTCTGCCTTAATGACGTTCACTCTATACTTTTCTGGTCTGCAGATGCCATTCTCAAAAAGCGTGCAAGGAGAATTATAACAACAGAATCATTCACAAGAAAGCAGAACTTGGGAAGTTGATTTTGGGTGAGCATGCTGTCACCTGGTATTTTGGCAACATCCATAATTTCGTGTATTTCTGAATATGTAACATCACAGGGTGAGCTTCGCTGGTTTAGTCCAGGAGATATAACCACCAGCTGAGTCACTGAAGTTCCATATGATTTCACAATTGCACGAGCTTCATTCACATTGGTTCGAAAGGCTTTTAGTAAAAGCGTTCCTGCCTCGGGAACCTCACCGTCCATTGTGACCATGAAAAATAAATAGCTTCTTCCTTTATAATCACTAGTGATTTCTAACACTAGGTCTCCGGGGTATGTTCTTTCATCACTATTGCTTATATTCTATTCTATTTTTTCTTGTTTAAAAAAAAAAGAGAAAGCAAACTTTATTTATTCATTTTGTGTGTATGTGTATATGTGTGCATGTGTGTGTGTGCACCTGTGTGTATGTATGTATTAGGAGGCACCGTATGTCCCTGTGTAGGCCCAAGGGAGACTTTGGGAATCATCCTGGATTGCTTCTACCTCCTTTTTGCTTCCCTATAGGATTTCCCAGGCTCTGTTGGAAGTGCAGGCTGCTATTGTTTCTGCCTGGTATTTACATAGGACCTGGGATCCAAACTCAGGATCTTCTGCTTGTGAAGCAGAGTCTTAACCTTTGAGCCATCTCTTCAGTCCCTATTCTGCTTTTTACTTGTCCCTTTTCTATTAAAGCAACCATAACCATGAAAATAAAATGATCCTCTCCCAGAGAATTCAGGTGAAGTCTTAGATTTAGACCAATTTGGTTTTGTTCTAAAGCTAGCAAAAGAGCTTACTTTTTCATCAGATATCTTCTAAAGAACATATTTACCAAGGGACAGATTAACAAGTAGGTACAGTAAATTTATGTGATAATGTAGAGAAATCCATGAATAACAGAATTTGCTCTCTGTGCAGCCCAAGTTTGCATTAGCAGAAAAAAATTTGTCCCTAAAGTATCTTGCAAGGTAGAACTGTCTACGGTTTTATTTTTCTCTCACTCATCCTGGGACATTGTACAGCTTTTTGCAGCCAACTGAAATTGTGAAAATTTTACTGAACAGAGTGAGAAATCACCAAAGAATATAAAACCAAAGAAATCACATGTTGCTAAACTAAATGTAGACTTTTTTTTTCAAACTCAAGCAATCGTCGATTCTGATCTAAAAAAGAGAAAATCCAGAGATGCACTCAAAGGCAAATAGATCTTGTTGTTCACTGTTTTCATCTCCAGAACCTTTAAAATCTGTACAGTTAAGGGATGACTACAGCTTTCATGGGCTGTGTTAGTCTGTCTAAATGCATTTCTTTATATCAACAATTTAGCAGACATTCAAGAAGCTGAGAAATGTTAAGGAGCACTTCACAAAAATGTCTAATTACTAAGTATTGCTTGTTTCTTCGATTTGACTATGTCTTGAAGAATTGTGTTTCCAAGTATCACAATTTATCAGAACTTGATGGTCCTCATACACCAAAGACAGACTGCATGTTACACAGGCCTTTTCCTCTTTAAGTTCTGAAGCAAACATTGGGTCATATTTTTCCTAGGGACAACTTAGGGATTGCTATGGCAGATGGGCTGGCTGTGTTATGGAAAGCAGCTGTTGGGGTTAAAATTTGCCAGAATTTCTCTTTGGATATGATCTGTCTGTAGAAGGCTACTGACCAACAGTTCTGTGACTTTTGGGTCCTGAGGTCTGTCTAAATCCTCTTCACCCTCATGAAATTGGACTACTTGCCACAAATTTGTCTCCAAATGAGAATTTCTACTTGTTATTTTTTCTACTTTCCAATCATGTACTTTAGACTGGGTTAGCCTTGCCCTTCCTTACCTTTGAAACCATTCCTCTTTCCTTTCTCCTTCCCCTTTATTTCCCCTGACTGATTATTTTTCTAGTCCCCAATTCTTCCTGTACCTTTTCATTTTTTCATTTCAATACTAAAGAAAGAATCCAGCTGAGCAACATCCCTAGCCATTGCTCAGTGTGTGTGTGTGTGTGTGTGTGTGTGTGTGTGTGTGTGTGTATGAGAGAGAGAGAGAGAGAGAGAGAGAGAGAGAGAGAGAGAGAGAGAGAGAGAGAGAGAGATTCATCAAGTTTCCCAGACTGGTCTGAAACTGCCTGTTCCTGAGTCCTTCTAGGAGGCCACTGCGAAGTTGAACGTGTTTTGGGGTTCAATACTTGAAGGCTCACTTGCTAGATCATGGATGCAGAATTCTCCACAGACAATGCATGCCACTCCCCAGGAAGAACCTATGTACACTATGACCCCTGACAGAGAAAAATCCAGGCACATTAGTTCAGCAGTAAATTCTTTGATATTTTCATACATGAATACAATAAATTTATGTTATTTTCATCTCTTATTGACCAATCTCATTCCTCTTCCTTTTTCCAATATTAACCTTTTTTCCGACCACCCTCTCTCCTATTTTCTCACCTTTTTAAAAGATGTGTGGCCCAATGAGCTTTATCTGCGTTACCTGTACCGATGTGCCTGAGCACTTGCTGAGACATGGATAATGCATCAGTAGACCCATAGCAGCAGATTCTCACAAACGCACATGAATTGCCCAGATCCATGATCATTTACACTTGCTCCTCATTTAGCTAACAAGTTGCCTGTTATTTTAGGAGATGATCATAAACAGTATAATTCTCATACTAATTATAACAGCAATAATAGTTAGCATGAATAAAAGTAGCTTATGTTCATATGACACCATTCCTTTTTCAACTTTTTTATAATTTCTTTTTAATTTATTTTTTTCTAGTTTTACAAGCATAATGAGTGATTTTTCCCTGTCCCCCCATTCCTTCCTTCCTCCTTCCCCCTTCAACCTTCATTAATCCATCCCACTCTCTTGTCTGTCTGCTTCTGTGGATCCCTGGGTTCCCTTTGGATTGTCTGCTCTAGTAGGGACTCAGGCCTCTGTGGCTGATTAAGTGGCTCTTCCTTGGGTAGACCCACTGATATGAGTACTCTCCTTCACCTGTCTAGCCCTAGCCCCTAAGATTCTCACTGCACGTAATTACTTCTCCTGAGTTTCTTGCTAGTCTATGGGGGAATGTTGATATGTGCAGGTCTGATAAGGATGTCTCATTGCGGTGAGTTCCTGAATGTAGCAGCTCTGCCTTGAGTGAAATGTCTTGGCCAGCAATGGACTCACCCACCTTCAGGCTCTTATCATCTTACTGCACCCTGAACCTTGGGATGGGAAGAGATTTGGTTGGCTTGATTCTGCCTGAGTTTTTCAGGGTCACCAGGACCCTACATTCTGGTTGATTTCTGTTGTCTATCTCATTGCACTAGGCTGTCTTGTTTGGGTGTGGAGATATTTTATCTGGTGTGGGAGTGTACTACCGTGGTGGTGATAGGGTCATTTTTTTATCTTGAATATTTCAATCATCTATAATATAAAATTTATTTATGCAGTGATGGATTTCTCAGTAGAACAAAAGGAAACAAATGTCAATTAACTGGATATGGACAAAGGAATTATTGACTAACAGTTGGAATTGAGGGAACAAAAGATGACAAGATGTAATTCAAAGGTCACTGACTTTAGTTCAATTATGAAAAAAGGGACCTGGGGAGATGGCTCAGGGACGAAAACCTTTGCCTCACAAATGCAAAAAAGCCAGGCAAGTTTGGTGGACCTCTTGTAACTCCCACCCCGGAATGTGGAGCCTGGGAATCCTCAGAGCAAGCTGGCTGGTCCGACCATCCCTAATGCACACTGTAAATTTAATTAGACATCCAGGCTCATAACAATAAGGTGGAAGAATGATTATGGATGATTTCTGACATCCTTGGGCCTTCATGGACACTAGCAAGCATTAAGGTGTACTTATTACACACATCTACACACACACACACACACATGCACACATGCACACACACACACACACACCCCTCCCCACATGCACACACACACACAAGCACCTCATACGCACATACATCTGAAAACAAATCTGATGAAAGTAGCAAAAGGGCATAACCATCTATGAGCCATAAGGGGGCCTGAGTTTTCATCTGGAGCAACCTGCTGTCAACAGTGCTATGGAATCAGTCACAGCCCCAATCTTCTCAAGCACAAGGGCAAAACTGAATCTGAGCACATTTCATTTGTGGTCTGTTAAGTGTCTGAACTTTTCTCCCTTGACAGTCTATTGTTGTATGACATCATCATCTCTAAGAAATTATATTCAAGAATATATTGAAGATCACGCCTGTGATCCCAGCCCTTAAAAGGCTGGGGCAGGAGAATGTTGAGTTTGAAATCAGCCTGGTATAATGAGACTCTATTTCAAAAAAATTCCCTTCCTCAATAAAGTATAAAATAAAATTAAGGAGTTACTGCTCTCCTAAGTGTAAATTAATTATTTAGGGGTGTGGTATATGACAAAGGTCTGAATGGGGAGACACAAATGGAGGAGTTTTAATGGAGTAGGAAAGAAAGACATGTCCAGGGCCACACTGAGTGCCATGGAAGCAGTGGCTACCTTGACTATGTAAGGAGATGACTTAGTACTGGCAGATGTTAGCATAAGGAGTTAGCTTCACAATCTACCTAGTTCTTGTCTTTGCTAAGGGTCCAGTTGGTTCTCTAGTATCTGATTGTCCTCCGGGCCAGCAGAGGAAGACAAGGTAGATTGTACTCAGAATGTCACATAACCCATAGGCTTACTTTTTTATCTTTAAATGTGTCATTTATGCCTGGTTGAAACAGGATTCAGATTTTTGAGGCTATTGAATAATAGTTTTAGCATTTAATTTGTGGCTTTTTTTTTGGCCTGGTGGAGCCAGTGTTAAGTTATGGGAGTCGAACATTTTGTTATACACAGGAAAATAAACCCAATCTCATGGAGCAGAAGCACCTATGAACAGTGTGTGTGGGCCTGATCCAAGGCATCTGTGACTTGTGAGATTTAACCAAGTCTGTCCGTTCTGCCTGAGCTGCAGATGAAGAGTGGGCCGTCATGTTGTCCAGAGGGGACAAATGGGCAGGTTTGCCAAATGTTTAGAGGAAAAGAGAAGAAAAAAAGGTTATTGCTGAGTAGGTTGCCTTGTGGAAATCACAGGTGTTCACAGTTATCAAGGCCTTCGGCGATCGAGAGTCAGTGACTCTCACGAACAGGCAGTGGACAGCTGAAAGTGAGTCTAAGCTCCAGATTAGGCAATTCAAGAGGAATGCGATGGAGTCCACACATGCGGCCTAGGCTTTTTAGAATAGCCATATTAAAAATGTAACTAATGTCAATAATATATTGTTTCTCCAAATATATTATTATGACAGTAACTAACATAGCAAGTTCACAGCTTCTGTCTTTCATACTAAAACACTTCTTTCTCCCTCTCTCTCTCTGTCTCTCATTTGTTTTCATTTGAATGTTCTCAGTGGTTTTAAAATATTGAACTTTCAGTAGTTTAAGTCAAGTTATTCTGACAATATAATGCAGCTGTGCTTACTAGGAAAACATTTTAAGTTGCTTTCATATTTGATTATAAATGATAACTAATTACAGTGAAATGACATTAAAAATTCAACTACAGTGTATATTTCAGGTGCCCACTAGTCTCACATGGCCAGTGACTGCTAGGCAGACAGCTTGGCTCCAGGTAATGATTCTCTTTGGTTAGCTAAACAAGGGTATTTCTAGACCTGTGTTTATCTGGTACTTTGCAGCTAGAAGGTGACCAACTGGCAAGTGTTGATTGAATTGAGACTTCAATGTGGGCATTCTAATTAATCAATCCGGTGGACCATCTTCCATTAACCTTCCTGGTACTAATCCTACATTTTGTAGTGCAGTAGTGCTCAAAGTATGGTCCCTTCACTGGATGAATTTGTACCACCTGGAGTATTATTAGAAACACAAATCCCTGGACACCCATTCCAGACCTAATGAATCAGGAACTCTGGGCTTGAACCCCAAAAGTTTGCTGGAACAAGCTCTTAAGTGATTCTGCTATGTGCCCAGGTTGGAGAGGTACCAGCCCAAACGTGTCCTATTTCCTCAGTACTTTTCCTTGGGGAGAATGGGTGCCAAGAGACCAAGAGCCTCTAGTTGCACAGCATTCTGTCTAGCTCCCTGCCACAATGGACACGTTCTGTGTCTGCACTGTGTTATCCACTATGGTGGCCACTGGTTGCCCGACAATTGACACTTGAAATGAGACTAGTGCAAAGGAAGAATGAAGCTTGAAATTGTTTTCTATGAGGTTAAATATCAAGTGAGGTCACCTGTATGTACTTAGTCGGTTGCCTGCTGAACCGTCTTATAAATGGCAGGGGAATGCTTGCAGTTCGGCATGTGATGGGATCTTCTTGAATCTTCTTGATGCAAACCTGGAGTGATTTCAGGGTTAACTCTGAAGCAGATTTGCTAGGCCACAGCTCTGTCTTCTCCAGGGCTACCCCCTCCCTCAGAATTCAGTGAGGGATTCAATGAACCTGTGTGTGATTTACACTCAGGATTAGTATAATCAAAACAACCTGTAGTCCTTTGCTTGATAAACACCCACGCACTTACTTTTCCAGGTCAGAAGGAGAGCCAGGAAGTCTGACAAGGAGGCCATGACACACGGCAATCATATTTTGCAATTAATGATTGCATAAGCCGTTCTCTTCTTTTGGCCACCGAGTTGTTGGAGCTGCCGGTCTACTAATTTATTAATGGTACGAGCTCTCTAGCTGTGCTTCTGATGACCTTTTCTTGCTTTCTAATTTTCTTTTCTTAAAAAAATGCTTTCTGGGGCTGACAAGTGTCTGTACTTTTGTCATGGCCTTTTCTCCCTCCACTGTTCTTGGGCAATTACTATGATTTTCCCGCACTTCCAAAGTACAGGCGTTTTCCATAATGACACAGAGAAACAGAAAATGACTGGGTTTCAAGGGATGAGATAGAAAGCCCTCAATGCCACAGCTCTTATTACTTAAATAAGACTGAATAAGGAGAAAAATGACTTGCATCTTTTTTGTTCAGGTCATCACACTGTATTTAGAAGCGCTCAAAACCCTACTTTCCCCGACATGAATCATATTTGATCATGAAATTGAAGTGGCACCATGGAGCCGGGATGTGGCTCCTGACGAGAGTCTTACCTGATGAAAGAGGGGGACTGCATGGCTCTGTGGGGTCTCTGGGCATCTTAGTCTCATCATCACATGCTCTATAATTCAGGGGTTCCACAGAGGGTAAGTGTGACCCCCTATCACCAAACAACTCCAGTGCCCGACCTTGACCATGTCCACTCTTTCTTTAGAGAAGAAACACAATTTGCTTTTAGATGTACAACTTAGTCCACTGATAAGATCCTGTGTTCACTTGCAAATGGAAATAAAGTACTGCAATATGACAGGCAGAGGTTGTCACATAAATGGGTAAAGGTGGAATCATTGTGTCTGTGACAAAGAGAAAAGGATGTGAGGATGTTGTTTTCAGTATGACCACCTGGAATTTTCCTGAACAGTGTTTTCTCTTTACCTCATCGATCTAATGCTTTAATTGGCAGACAGTAAGGTCTGATGGGAAAATAATGGTCTCTTAAATACCTGAGAATGAAAAGCAAATTAAGTTAGCACGGTGTAAAAGGCAAGTAATTACATAATGTCAATCCCATCTTATGCTTCTTTGTCTTAAACAGTATACAAAGAAAAGGCATGCTTAAGAGAGAAAAAATAAGACTGCTTCCGAGGGTGCCACAGTCCCTGCGTGCTGGGAGCAGCCAGCTTTAGGGAAGGCTCTTGGACAAGAGCTGGTCTCCATTCAGTGTGGTCTATGGCTTGTTGTAATTTGTATGAATCTGTTAGACTACTGTTGGCATTTTCCTTGTTCCATGACCATCTTTTAGAATAGGAAGATAACCTGACTGAACATGCAATAGACCCAGAGAATCACAGAGTGTATTTATTGCTGCGATAACTGATGGAGAGTCTCCACTTCTGGATGCTTCTTAAGGTTGGCTTCATGGTTTCAGGAGGCTCTCATTCTTAGGGACTAAGCTTTATGCACCATCCCAAAACTCCATCCCCAAGGACCGGGCATGTAGAATTATCAATGGCTTTGTCAGCAGCTCCAGAAAGCTAGAAAGGCAGGATATGCTAATGTGCTGAGAGATACAGAGCATTGGGAGATCAGTACGTGGACTGCTCCCTTCTCGCCAATCCTTTCCATTTCCTTCCTCCTTTCTTCTCTGCCACCCTTTCTCCCTTCCATCTTTCCTTTTCCTTCTTTTCTTTTTTTTGTTCAACTTTTTCTTTGTCTGTCCCTGATACTGTGCTTTTCTTCTTTCTTCCTTCCTCTCCCTCTCCTTCTTTCTCTGTCCCTCTTTCTTTCCCTCTCTTTTTCTTTCCCCTTTCTCTCTCTTTCCCATATTATATGTGTTATCATATGTGTGTGTGTGTTTAACAAAAATCTTCTATAGAATGCAGAGATATAAAGAAAAAAGGAAAACTGCAAATAATTCTATTTCCTAGAAAAAAATAAAACAGTTAAAGGCTTAAGAAATGGCTCAGGGATTAAAGTCATTATCTCATAAACAAAAGGACCTAAGTGTGGATCCCAGATCCCACATGAAAATGAGGTGGATATGTCAGTGGTCTGTAATTTCTGGCCCTAGAAGGTGGAGCTTGAGAAACCCAGAGTAAATCAACAAGGATATGGAGAAATCCAGGATGATTCCTGATGTTATCCTTGGGCCTCCATAGGCATGTACATTCAAATGAGCTCTTGTATACACATGCACACATACATATATACCCACCCGCATGCAAAACACACACACACACCCCAAAAGAAGAAGAAGAAACAGAGACTGTAGAGATGGCTCAAGAGTTAAGACTATCTCACAAGCAGAAGGTCCTGAGTTCTGATTCCAGGTCCCACTTAAAAAATACCAGATAGAAACAGTGGCAGCCTGTACTTCCTGGCCTTGTGGGCAGAGCCTGGGAAATCCCAGAGGGAGCAAGAAGGAGGTAGAAGCAATCCAGGATGATTCCAAAGTCACCCTTGGTCCTCCACAGGGATATACAGTATCCTCTGATACACACACACACACACACACACACACACACACACACACACACACACACATATTTTTAAAAGAGAAACAGATAAGAGTTCACTATATTTCTATAAATATTTTCCTAAGCATTTTTCCAGCTGTGTCTGTGTACCTGTTTCTTCATATGTATGATAAAATATTTGCATCTAATATGCTATATAAATAAAACCTGCAATGCAGATCATGAATTTGATGATAATGTACATGCAGTCTCTTTGAATTTTACTTATTTTTTTTTTTTGTGTGTCTCTGTGTGTATCAGAGGGCACTTTGTATGTCCCTTCTTTGCTTTGCTGAGGAGTGTCCCAGGACTCTGCCTTCCAAGATTGGAAACACAGGCCACTGCTAATTTTTGCCTGGTAATTTTACATGAGATCCAGGATCTGAACTCAGGACCTTCTGCTTATGAGGCAGAGGCTTAAACCCTAAGCCATCTCTCTGGTCCCTAGTCAGTCTCTTTGTAAAATGCAAATAAGGCTGAAGCGTGTGGGGCTTGTGATGATGACTGCAATGGGAATGTTTGCAAATGTTTGGGAGGAGCATAGATATGTCAGGGGCCATGTGAACAACCTCCCTTCTTTCAGGCTGCTGACTGTATGCCCAGTAAATTCTATTCCTTTAAGCACAAAATAAGCTTTAAGCTGTTCAGAATTTTGTGGTACAAGTCTTTGTAGATCTCTCAGCTGCACTGTACCTGTGGATTCTAGCACGACGACTTTGGAGATCTTTGTGAAGTGCATTGAGGAACTTTTATTTTCCTGAATGTAGTATTCTCAACATATACTAACACTTTGTGAATACTTATTTTTGGAGGGTGGGAGTATTGTAATTTTAAAAATTAATGTATTCAATGATTTCATACAAGTATATAACATGTTCTGGTCATCTTTATCCCTCCACCCTTTCTCACCCTGCCAACAACTACCTCCTACTGCAAGCCTCCACCTACTTTCCTGTCTTAGGTTTGTTTTGGTTTTTGCTTTGTGGCCCACCGAGTTTAACGAGAGATACTCATGTGGGGATAGGCTTGAAGTTGGATAGCTTCTCCTTCCAAGCCTCCATGACACCAATGTAATATAAAAAGGCACAGATATTGAAGGTATGTGGAAAGATGTTGATATTTATAGACAAATAAATCCAGAGGGTGATATCCTTTCTGATCTCTGTATCTTCAATTTAGATGTCTCTGTCACTTTATCATGTCATGATTAATCAGTTTCTGCTTGGATCAATGTGTTTTTGTTTTTATTTCCTGCAGGGGTAGAATTCTCTTGCTGTCCTACTTTTTCCACTTATTCTAATCTATTCCTTCTTATGGAGTACTTGGAAGCCAACTACCAAACTTGCTGAAAAACTGTATAATGTGGGCCAAATCATGTATTAGGACCAGTGTGACTCCACCTGGGAAAAGCATGACAGTTAGCAATGAAATTTACTTCATTCATCTGTGGCCTCCTCCTCTTTTTTTTTTTTTTTCCTCTTCCTCCTCCATCTCCTCCTCTTTATCCTATTTTTCCATCTCCTCCTATTTCTCTTCTTTACTCCTCTATTTTTCTTCTCTCTTCTTTGTCCTTTTCCTCATCCCTCTCTTCTTAGATCATGATTACAGCATATGATATGTAATCCATATACATTTGTTTAACAGAATTAAACATCATTTCTAGTGTGTAATTTCGGGACTACATCTCCAGACAGCCAAGTGATGGATGGACACAGGGTTTATTTTGTCTCACAATTGTCTGGTTCCTGTTCCTTGGCCAGCTTGGCTGGAGAGCTCATACAAACACCAAGTTAAAGTATGTGCAAATCACCTCTGGTTGAATAGGTGCAAGATAGGGCTGGAGAATTTCATTTTTCACATGTCTTCCCACTCCAATTACCACATTTGTCCTAGCAAGAAACTGAACCCTGACTTGTCATTCCTAAAAGTTGGCATTCGCATTTTTAATTTTTCATGGGTGTGTGACCAGGACACAAAGGGATTGTTATAATTAGATACAAGTGTCAACTTGAAGTTGAGGGTTTGAGCTTTGGACATTGAATTAAACCCTGAGTAACTGAAGTAAGCCCTGAGCAGGCCTGCATGAAGTCTGACTGATGGGGAGGCTCAGCCCATGGTGGGTGGAACCAGTCCCTGGGCAGGCGAATGGGAAGGAACTGGTTAAGAAAGTTGATATTCTAATCCAGAACTTCAGAGACTCTATATCAACCACCCAGAACTAGGCCAGACTAATCTCTCCCCATCCTGAAGCTCAGGGACATTTGCGGAAGAGGGGGCGGTAAGAGTGTAAGAGCAAAAGGATGGGAGGAGCAATGATTTGCAAGATACTCCACACAAGTTAGGGCCGAAGCAATCATAATTGGACATTGTATGCCCGGCGCAATGTCCAACACACTATTGACCTCACAAAGTCTAGCATCTGCTAAAGGCAACAAGATCCTTGGAGGCAAGGGATTGACAGCCACAGTAGTGTTCCTATGCTTAAGGGGAACACAGGAAGGGGTTCAGGGAAATGCCACTGGGTCCTTGTACGTCATCAGAGAGGAGGGCCCAGAGGAGAGTCAGGCATGCACAAGAAAGGACTCTGGGAATCCAGGCGGGAGGCACGGGGGGATGGGGTGGGAGGGGTGAGGGGAGGGGAAGTAGGGGGTTGGGGGGGGGGAGGAGGGAGGGAGGGAACTGGTGTACCTATTAAGTTTGTATGAGCTGAAATCATACTAAAAATGTATTATATAAAAAAAAAAGAAAGTTGATATTCTGCCGTATACTTGGCCAGACATGCTCGTATAGCAAGGGAAGATCGTTCCTCCCTCAGTTGTCCTTTGAATGTGGTGTGTTCAGTTCCCTCTTGATGTTGGTATGAGATCTCTGTCCAAGCTGAGCAAGAAATGTAACCAGACAATTGTGAGACAAAATAAAACCCCTTGTTTCTTTAAGTCTTTTGGATGTGAATTTATTGCCAACATACAGAGCAACTGCTATAGCGATCCAGGAAAAGTAAATAGAGACAGATATGTTTGAATCACCGAATTACCTAAATATAGGTCATTAAATATAAGTAAGTCATTTTCTATTTTCCAAAGAAATAATAAGAACACACTATCAAAACAAATAACTAACTTTAATCTCACAACATGCACATAACAAATGCATGTGTGTGCACACATGCATCTTGTCAGTAGCTTTCTAAGCACTAGAAATGACAAGAAACATATCTGGGTAAAAATGGGATTTAGGTAACTTCTACTTGTATATATGCTAACAAATGAAACATACTTAATCTCTCTACTGGAATCCTTGAGGTATAAACAACTCACCATGAACACATTTAACTTCCAGCTGGCAGTGAATTTACATAAATTTACTTTTGAGATAAAACATGCTTTAATTAGGATGCACAATTTTTTGTTCTCTGGGAAGTTTTTTCCCCAAGTGTGTGTGTGTGTGTGTGTGTGTGTGTGTGTGTGTGTGTGTGTGTGTGTGTATCTGTGTGTCTGTGTGTGTCTGTGTGTCTAGAAGAGGCACTATGTGTGCCTGTGTAGGTCCAAGGATGACTTTGGTAACCATTCTGGATTGCTTATTACCTTGCTCCAGGGTTTCCGGAGCAGTGCAGGCTGCAGATATTTCCACCTGCCATTTTTACATGGGATCTGAGACCTGAACTTGGGTCTTTTTGCTCACAAGGCAAAGACTTTTAACTACTGAGTCATCTTTTTAGCCCCATGAAATATTTTTAAAGCTGAAGAATTTCATCTTAAAGTGGAAATCAATGAAGACCATGATGCTTTGCCTGCTTAATAAGGTACAGACTCAAGCAATGGAAATTGCAAGGATACCATAGTCTCAGCTCACTATTGGGGTCATTTTTAAAAGCATTATGAAGCTAAAGTTTAGATATTCAGTCTGTGTTAAAGTTCACTGTAGAAAGACCCAAATAGGAAGCTAAGTGCTTTCTAAGTAATATTAGGTACAGGGAATCTTCATTCTTCTTCCTTTTTAATTCTGTTTAGCTAGCTCTGAAATTCCCATGAAAACCATGAAGTTACTGTCATTATGAACTTGGAGAGTGCAAAGGGAAATAACCCTTAAAGGATAACAATATGCTTCTACACAATATGCGATATCCTTGGTCTTATGGAGGATAGAACATTCCCTGGCTGGGACATATGTGATCCTGAAATCAAGGTAGAGTCAACTGTAATCAAGTATATATAGTCTTACTTAATTCTCACAGAAATTTCTATTTGCAAGTGAAGAAGAATACCATCAACATCAACATCAACATCTGAAGCACCATGACATAATGGTGACAGAATCATGACTTAAGCTTCAAACTGGCAGCAGTCAGAGTACAGAGCTTTTACAGCAAGCCTTAGAATGTTAATCCAGATGAACGTAAGTGAAAAATAAAAGAATTTATGCTACATTTTGCGAGGACTGAGAACTGATGATGTTTGATCTATGAACATCCCCACATACTTGGGATAAAGGGATAAGAAGGATGTAATTCTAATCTAGCAAGGAGAGCTGCTCTGTACTCCTATTATATAAGTACCACAGCTGTTGTTGCGTCTCTTACTTTACTATTACTATTACTTGAAATTCAAAATGTTCCTGGTAGGATATTAAATGCTACCTCACAGAAATAGATAAGATTGTTACACTTGTGTGGCAGATAAGGAAACTGGAGAATAGTGATATTAGTAGCTTTCAATGTAACCCAGGTAGTAAGTCAAGAAGGTAGAATTTTAATCAGAGCTCATAATCTTATCTACAAGAGGACGGCAAGAGTGAAAATAGATTAGTTAGTAAAAAATGGTAAATTGTGGCAAAGAAAAATGGGGAATAATTATAGACGCGACTTCTGGCTTATGTGTGAAGATACTCTCGCCTGCGGAAGATGCGATGCTTATGCCTGGGGTGAAGTGTGGACTCAGCTAACTCAGTAAGTCTTCAGGAGAGAGAGAGCAGGACATACATTAGTTTGCGTGAAGTGCACCCTGTGTCCTGCTTTTTTTTCTTTTCAAATGTAGTTTTCATGGATGTGGACATGAGAAAGCAAAGCATGAAAAAGAAACCTACATGTACTGAGCTCTAGGTTCATTTCTTCAATAAATGACTTTCGATTTTCACCCATTTTTTCTGGGCAGTAGGTCTTGACATCATCTAGGCATGAGAAAATGAGGCTTACAGAATGATTTGCTGAAGGTTCCTCAACAGTCAGAGTCAGAGTCAGAGTCAGAATTGAAATCCAGCCTTAGTTGTATTCTTATCGCTAGTCCCTGAGACCCTATTTAAAGGGAAAACTCTAAGGCATGGTGTGTGTGTGTGTGTGTGTGTGTGTGTGTGCGTGCGTGCGTGTGTGCTGAGAGCCTGTGCAGTCATACCCCAGCAATGGAAGAAACAGAAGAGACCCACAAAAGTCTAATGAAAAGTTTATTTCTACTCACATGTTCTTTCATTCACCCTTAAAACTCTGCTTCCCTAATTCACTTATTTCTCTTACCTGTTTGCAAAATGAGCAATCTTTAGGTTTAAAATAACTGAATCAGTGAGACCAAGGAGTCACTTCTGAGACCCTTGTTAAAAAATAGAGAACTCATCTAATGGAGTCAAATCCATATAAAAACAAAAAGAAATAAGAAACATTAGCAATGAAAGCAGACCAGAGAAATATACAACTGTTTTGCTTAGAAGATTAAAACATATCTTGCTTTGAATCACTTTATACTCATACAGTGAGGCAACACAGGTGCTTTAGCTGACAAACAAGAGTCCATTGATAGCTTAAAGCTCCAGTTCTTATGTAATGAATATACTATTTCATGTACTAATGGCCCTAAAAGAATGAGAAAAGTAGTTTATCTTCCTGTAGAAAGAAGGCTAGCTGGATGATGAATTAAGAGTATAATACCCTTGTTTCATATCAAAGAAGACCCGGCTGCAAGGAATAATGGCCCATTATAATATTACACTGTATATAATGGCATTTATTAGAACAAGAGTTAGATGCATGTCCATTGCTAGCTTTACCTTTAAAAGCATTATTTATTTATTTAATGTTTATTTATGTATTTATTTATTTTTGTGTGTATATCACAGGCAAAAGAGGAGAAATGATCAAGGACTAGCGATGAAGCCACAGAGCTGCACTGAGTGATTATTTCAGTGAAATACCAAAGAGAAGGTCCGCCGCCTGGAAGGAATCCTCACCCACATGCCTTGCTTGTAATAATGAAGACCCTCAGTGTTCCACGCCTATTTTTGTAACCATGTTTTCTAGCAGAGCCTCCCATATGAAGTACAGACTTGGCTCTATTGTTTGCTTTGGTCAATAGCAAGCCCCAGATTAGTAGAGAGGTTGACATATGTGGGACTTGACATTTTTTTCTTTGGAACCCAAAGAATAAAAAGGAGTCAAGTGGAGTCAAGTGAAGTCAAGTGAAGGAGTCAAGGCTAGCCCATGAAGTAAAGGCCATGTATCCATTCATCCTTACATATCCTCAGAGATCAACTAAATTGTCTTTGTTGGCTATAGAAATGATCATAAAGTAGTAACATGTATTGATTTTTATAAGCACCTAAGTTCTGGTATGGTTTGTTAGACAGACAGTAAGGCTAACTGATATATTTGTTCATATTTTGATGGATTTAATACAGAAAACAACAGGTAGAATGGGTAAGAAGTCAAGTTTAAGTTAATCCATTTAGTCTGACAATTCTCAAATAATTAAAGGAACAAACCACTCATATTCTTAACATCTTTGTGCTAGAAACTTTCATACAACAATCCTCCTCTCCAATTTTCATGAATGGGGAATGTATTCATGTGTCTTTGTGTGTGTTCCTATGTATATGAGAACAGGTGTACTTTCAGGTGTGAGTAAATTTGTGTTGATATGGATGCCTGAGGATGATGCAGGGAATCATCCTCAACTATCTTTATGACTTATTCTTGTGAAGCAAGGTCTCTAGTTAAGTCCAGAACTTTCTAGGAAGACTGTTCTCATTAGCCAACTTATCCTGGAGGTTCCTAGACTGGAATTAGAGGCAGATTTGTATGCCTGCTTGACATTTATGTGAGTTCTTGGGATTCAAGCCTTGATCCTTTTGCTTGCACAATCCTGACAACAACTTTTAATACAGAATTTTATCTTCTCCTGGGAAGTAGATTGGGAAGAACTGACATGAATCCCTTGGGAATATAGAGAGTCTTCCCAGGGCAAACCCAAATCCTAAAGCCATCAATTTACAGAGCCATGTATCAAGAGACAAAGTCCCTTTTATTATCTGATCTTTACTAATTCAAAGTCTTTTTTATTATGTATCATGTAACTGGAAATTTCCAGGGAAAGTCAAAATGCAAAGTTGAAGGGTCTACTCAAACCAGTCACTGTATGTATCAAGAGAACTGACAGACTGGATAGATAGGTGCTCATTGGAAATCTAGTAAAGCTTTTTTAATACGGACATTACAAAGAGGGGCCAAGGCATGCATCTCTGGGAGTATAGATGGGAGAAGGCTTTGCTCCTTACCATATACTGAAACAGTTACATACTCTATTTGATTGGGCCAACCTCCTGAGTGATGCTAGCTAGCACACTTTACTCAAATTGCCCTTTTAGCCCTTCCTTTAAGTACAAAATTATGCACAATGCAAATAACCATTATCAGATTCAGAGAACACATACCAGCTTTGTCCATGTGCAGCGGTATAACTAGAATGAGTACTAAGGATTTTGTAATTAACACATTCTGGAAATTGACATACACACAGGTGTTTACACATATACTCATTCACTCACCATTTATTTTTTCCTGAAACAATAATACAAGTGAAAGAAATAAATTTCTCTACGCTGTAAGTTGCCAGTTCACTTTAGAATTCCATGTGCCCTTGGCATCAGTGGATATCAGCATATTAGTGAATTTGTGGATTGCTTTTACTTTATTATCCTCTGTGGTAAAGTGTTGTAGAGGTTATTTATAAGTATCTAAAAGATTATGAACTTACACAAAGTGAGAATTGAATGATACTATGAGGAAACTGTGTGTATAGTGTTTTGGAGGGAAACAAGAACAGACTTGTTGACAATACAGTACCAAAAGGGGTTATTGTTCCTTATAGTTTAAGACAAAAGCTTCATATTGAAAGCCAGTTGCATCTGAACACAGGGGAATGATTTTCAAAAGTTAGAAAAAAAAGACCTCCTTACAGTAGGGAAAATTCTGAGCTATCTTTTAAGTTGTATTTTTGGGATCCATGAAGATCTACAGTTATAAAATGATATCTGTGTTCTCAGTAAAATACTTACACTTGAACAATGTCACAGTTAACCACATGAGGAATATTTATTTAGATCTGGCCAATCCTTAACAGCTATGTGTAGGTTGGATGGATCCATTTCTACCTGCCGATCTTTGATTAGGACATTGCTTCAGGACTGAGACTGGAAGGGCAATGAAGACCCACTCTACCAAAGCATGTTAAACACACTCCAGAGTCTTAGTTTGTGCATAGTTGTTTTACCCCCAGCAATCCAACTTTTCATTTTTTCATAGACATTCCCAGTGCCTGAAGTTAGCCTAACAGATTCCTTTGGAAGGCAGCCTCCAGGATCACTTGGCTGTCTCTGCCTCCCTTTTGCTGGGAACTCCTTTAGTGGGAGAGTCTGTGACAGCAGTTACTGCAGAAAGAACTGAGATGGGTACAGATTCTGTGTCTCCATTACCAGTGAACAATGAAATTAGGTAAAGTAAGCTAAAAAGTCTAGCTGGTATGTTCCTAATGGCTTTCTGTCCTCTGTAATACTGAGCTGATATGAGGAACAGTAGACTTTTGACTAAGAGACAATAGAAATCCCTTCGGATACCAGGAATGACATTGTGAAGGACCCTGATTGCTCTTTACAGTCAAACAAACTATACTTTATGAAGAGTAATAAGAATTTAGTAGTTGGATGAGTACATTTTACATATCAATTGCTGTAGAATAACACGTATTATCTCACTTAATCTTCACAATAACCCTGTATTAATTTTATTTTAATATCTGCTTTGTTTGGGGTCAGGCAGCCAATACAACACAGATAGTTTAGCTTTATAAATACTCCACCAGTGCCCTAAATGCTGCCTAAATGCCATATAACACAGACACATACACACACACACACACACACACACACACACACACACACACATACACACACCATACAGGAAAAAAACTAGAGTTGGTATGCAGATAGTGATGCATTTAATGCTATTAACGTTTCCTCAGGCCAAACACTGAAGGTCTGAAAGAATGTTTACAGCAAAAATTAATATCTTTGTAGGAACAGGATACATGCTCAGGAAAAATACCTTGGGCATGTACTGCTGGGGGCGCCACTTTTATAGGCACACAACAGTTTCTTTGCATCCATGAGCCCCTTTATAGCCATCCACTATGAAAATAGCACACGTGCACAGAGAAGCTTGTAAAATTAGCCCTTGACTGGACTGGAGATGGCTCAGGGGTTAAATCTTTGACTTACAAATAGAAGGACTTGAGTTCACAGCCCCAGATCCCATGTAAAAGAGTCAGGTGAGACAAGTCAGGGCTGCAGCAGCCAGCATAGAGCCACAGTGTAATTGCACCTTGCCTGACCTGCACAATGGCTGACAGGTCAACAAACCTCCTAAGTTTAGCACGGATCACAGCATAGAAGGCTTCAGACAGTAGGACCCTTAGAGGCAAGGGGCAAAACCTTCACAATAGAGTTCCCATACTAGCGAGACCCCCCACCAAGAAGGGGCCCTAAGCTATGCCACGAGTCCGGAACCCTCATTAGTGTAGGCAACTCAGAGGGAAATTCAGCACCCACATGAATGGATGCTCTGGAGGATGGGAGGGAGAAAGCAGGAAGCACCAAGAGAGAAGAAGGGAAAGAAAAGGGGCGAAAGGGGGGAGTGAGAAGGGGGAGAATGCAATGGGGAACAGTGGGGGACAAGGGTGGGAAGGGAAGGAGAGAGAGAAGGGGGTACCTATTGACCTTGTATGATTAGGCAATGAATGTAATAAATAAATTAATCAATTAAAAATACACCCCCCTCCCCAAATGCTGGGTGGGAATAGCAGCAGCCTGCAATTCCAGCTTTGGAAAATGGAGCCTGGGAAACTCCAGAGGCAAACAATGAGGAAGTAGAGCAATTAAGAATGATTCCGTCACCTTGGGCTTCTACAGGTACAAATGTACTCAAGTACCCTGTAAAATACATACACACACACACACACACACACACACACCACACAGACACACACACACACACTAAAACAAAAATTAGCTCTTGACTAGAAAGTAGGTTTGTATCAGTTCTTGAATTGAGAAGCCTCAAAGATCTGGGAGGAAAGAGTGGCTAGAAGCATTGATATACATGCCCTGCAACCATCACACAGCTTGCTCATGTATGAAGAGGACATACGACCCCATGCAGAGACCCAAGCAGGAGAGCAACAGTGGTCCAAGTTCTTGGCTCTTCTTTCAAACATGGAACAACTTTCATTTTTCAATCCTTCCTTTAAATTATTTTTTGTGATCTTTCGAGTGCATGGATATTTTTTCTCTTTCAAAAGACTACTCAGATCTCTGCTGGCTAACATGTGCATATAGGAGAGCATGCAAGTTCAGGTGCATTCCTAGGTTTGGAGGGGTAACATGTCTGATGGAAGGGAGAGACCCTTCCATTCGTAGGGTGATGGAGACACAGACAAACCGGTAACCACATGTTGTGTCTAAAGAAGCCTCAGCTTCTCAGAATCAGCTGACAGTTGCTAAGAAAGATCATTAAATTTACAAACATCCAGATTTTTGTGTGACATTTTCCAATCTATTTATGTTGGCAACGATTTCAAGTGTTTTTCAAGCACTGTAGATATTGAATAAAACAATACTATAGGAGTTATTTGATGGGAAGCTTGCCAGCTGTAACCTTTGTAAGACTTTTTTTTCAATTTAATAATTTGCTCACATTTTTGAGTGACACTGGCATTCTTTATCTAACATATTTGGGCCTCTTTTCTAAATAAGTGGAAACCCCCACCGGTCTGTTTACTTTCTTGATTAAGTCTTCTTTTTTGCACGCATACTAAAAGTCAGGTAAAATCGATATTAGAGACAGACAAGAAGAAAATTGTCTTAAAACAGTAAATTAGTTCTTAACTTCGATTCTAAACCTTGGTATTCATTAATCAGATGGCCACGCTAACAGTATGGTTAGAGATCTGCTCAGTCCGATGTTTCTTACTTCATGTAAAATGTCATGTTGTGTGCTAATTATTCTGATGGAATGCAATATTTTATCCATGCTGCCAAATTTAAAAGGAGACAAAAGCCAACACTGAGACGATCCTAGAACATTTGTTTTGGCACTCTAAACCTAGGGAATCTGATTTTTTTCCAATATGATTGATATGGATGGAAATTCTTCATTTCAATTCATGACAATGATTCTAAGAACTAAAACAACGATATTAAAAATTATAAAATATAAAAATAATCATCTACACATGTGCGAGTTGTACAGTAGGTGGCTTTGAGAGAGTTTTAATCTTCAGACAAATAGTGATGTAGTTAATAAAGGAGTGCTCCCAAATTCTGATGCTATCAGTGGTCTTGAATTCAATGTCTGATGACTTTGACTCTTGAGGGGTGAAGGGGATTACTTTGTTATAAGAGAATTTTGTGGCAGGTTCAAGCAAACTAGGCATCTATCTGGATTGCTGAAACATGTTTGACACTTATGAGGAGACTGGCAGAATTTGGCTCATACTTTATGGTTAGCAACTTGGGAAACACTGGTTTTGGGTTCAAGGTTTTCCATTTTCCCTCTCTTCGGTGACATTTCCTATCATTTAAGGAAAGCTGGGAAGGTGAAAGTGATCCACTTGTTTCTGATGAGCCTTTCTTGTTAACATATGCTTTTCTTGGGTCTTGGGTTCCTTGCAAAGAGTTGAAAATCAAAACAAACCTGGTTTCCTTAGTAAATGATCCCATCTTTGTGGCCCTCCTGAAACTAGTCTTAATTTATTAATCAGCTGATGCAGAAATGCAGCTTCTGAGTGTTGTTTATTTATCACTCAGCGATCAGCAGACTTTGTGGATCCTGTATCAGGCCCCTGCCTTCAACCACTCAGACATATTTTTGGCTTGTGTGACTGTAGTAGGTTCCCTTTCTGGTGTCTAGGATCCTCGGGAAGACATGGACTGCACATTCTCAAGGTGGATTTTAAAGAGAAGAGAGAAGTTGCTAAATACATCATCATTTCAACTTGAGAGCTTAGAAAGTTACTCATGGCCCTTTTCCTTCCTTCCGGGAAGGTTACTAGGGGGGGAGTTTAGGGAAGACGGGCAGGTCCGGGCCGGGAAGGGCAGTGCCGGGAAGGGAAGGGGATGGGGAAGCTTTCTTTTCTCCTTAAGGGTTTTTCCAGGACCTTGTCTTTCCCTTCCTTTCCTTTCTTTCTTTCCTTCCTTTCCTTCCTTTCCTTTCCGTTCCTTCCTTTCCTTCCTTTCCTTTACCCTCCTTTCCTTTCCCCTATTCCTTTCCACCCTCTTTCCCCGTCCCTTTCCCCTTTCCTTTGCCCCTTTCCCTTTCCCCTTTCCTTTCCCCCCTTTCCGTGCCCTTTCCTTTCCCCGTTCCTTTCCCCTTTCCTTTCCTTTCCTTTGCCTTTCCTTTCCTTCCTTTCCTTTCCTTTCCTTTCCTTTCCTTCGTTCCTCTCTTTCCTTTCCTTTCCTTCCTTTCCTTTCCTTTCCTTTCCTTTCCTTTCATCTTTCCTTTTTCCTTTCCTTTCCTTTTTTCCTTTCCTTTCCTTTCTTTTTTTGTGTGTATTTTATGTATGCCTATAGAGGCCCATGTTGACATTGAAAAACATCCTGAGTTGTTCTACCTCCTTATTTCTTTGTTCTGGGGTCTCAGGCTTCTCCTTCCAGAACTGGAATTACAGGCTGTCACCATTTCCATCTGACATTTTTACATAGGATCTGCAGATCTGAACTGAGGTCTTTTTGCTTGTGAAACAAAGGCTCTAACACCTGAACTATCTCCTCAGTTCATGGTTCTGTGTTTGAGCTACCAGGTCATGAGACAACTCAGGAACGAGCCCTTAAGATGGAGAGAAAGAGTCAGGATATATCTCCATCTAAAATTCTGGACTGTCTTTTCCTCATGAGACAAACCTTCCTTCTACTCTGCACAATTTATGGACTATTCAACTCTATAAGAGATATGACTTCCCCTTATTTATGGCCTTCTAACAAATTGTTCCTCATCACTACTTTTATTTCTATAAGAAATCCCTCTATACAGTTAAGTGATGGAGGTTTCATTTCAGTTGAGTAGTTCACCTCTCATAAGCGAAGTTCCATCATTAAGAAACATTGGCAAACCCAGTGAGTGTTCTTGACACTTCTCTGGGTTCATTTCTGTGACCTATCCGGATTAGTGGAGCAAGAAAGATACACTAGCTGCTGCTCTGCGATCCCTCTTGGGAGTGTTTTGGTGTTTATTCCCATCACAAAAGTAGCACATGGTTTAAAAAAGGATTATAGAACAAGAGGAGCTGGACAGTTGAAAAGAGGGGTTTAATGTTTCCACAGCATCTGTTAGTACATCCAAGAGACGTGTTTTTGACAGTTTGTTGGACCACGACTCTTTGAAAGGTGACTCTGGCTAACTCTTAAGTGGCAAACCCATCAGAATCACAGTACTTTCTTGATTTTTCATGAAAATCTTACATAACACTGGCATGTCAGGTTGCCATAGCAAAATGTTTAGAGGCCTGTGAGCTAGCTCAGTGAGTAAGGTGGCTGCTTGCAAACCTGCTGACCTGAGTTCGATTCCTGGAAGACCATGTGGTGGAAGGAGAGAACTGCCTTGCAAAAGTTGTCCTCTGACATCCATCTGTGTATTATGGTGCATATGAATAGTCTCTCTTTTTCTCTTATCTCTCTCTTCTTCCCTGTCCCTCTCTCTTATATGAAAAACCAAATAAACAAAATACTATAAAAATCTTCAGGTATATCTTATGCCTGTGTTGGTGACTGTGTCATTTGGAAAGTTGCTCTGGAAGTGGCTGATGCCATCTTCATCCCTTCAGCACATTCTCATTGAGTCATACAATACCCACACCGCTTCCTAGTCTTACTCCTTCTAAACAAAAGGTTTTTGCTGGAGCTTGGATCTGGACATGCTGACAGCAATGTCTGATGTGTGGGCATTGGGAGATTGTCAAGTCTCTGAGAGGTATGAGCTTGTGGGAAGCTTTTAGCCCCTGGGCGTGACCTCAACGGAGGCATGAGACCCTAGTGCGCTTCTTCTTCTTCTTTTCTTTCTTTTTTGTTTTTTTCCTTTCTCCTTTTCTTCTCTTTTCCTTTTCTTCCCTCCTCTATTTTATTCATTCTTATCCCCCCCACCCCGTTTCCTGGCCATTTGCCTAGCATGTGTTGCTTGACGTGCCTCAGCAGCAGAGGCTCAAAGCGGTGCTGCTATCTTCAAAGCCATGAGCTCAAACAACCCTTTTCTCTTCATGAGTTCACTGTCTCGGGCGTTTGGCTACAGGCTTGGTACATGTGACCGGTGCACCTTTCAAGCCTCTTTTGAACTTTTTCCCACCTTCAGTGATCTATGGTGACTAAGGTTTTTCAAAAGAAAACTATCCTTTGGTAGAAGAAGGGTGGTTGGAGCAGACTGAACCCAAACATGACATTTTCAAGTTCTCACAGCAGTGGGCTTGGAAGCTACTTTCTGCCACGGCTGGGAGATGACATGGTAGGAAACAACATCAACTAAAGAGCATCTCAAGTTCGGTGTCATAAATTAAATAAAGAAAACCAAAGTCCCTTGTCTAGAAACTTTTTTTCCGTCAGTATTTTTATCGGGCCAACTAATCACCATGTCAGCTCTGTAGCTTCTAATGAACCCATGAGGAAAGGAATGACCCTGAGAATCCATTAGTTCTGCTGTGATTCACTGAGAAAAGCCTCTGGGAATTTTAAATACTCCATGAAATACTTCAGCTACTTACAACTGATGTACAAAAGAGAAAAGGAAACACAAAAAAGCAAGTCATGCAATGTGTAAATCAGGTGATAAATCATTCACCTAATTCATATCTAACGAGTTTCAAGGTGTATATCCATCTGCTTGACTAAACTAAACTAAAACATGTAACCACCATGAAATATTTCAGGAGATAGAAATGCTCACTGCTCTGCTTTCATTACTACACATGTCAATTCATCACAGTGTACTATGAAAGTTTGAACAGTTAAAATAATAATTTAAAATTAAAAGTTCCACTGCAGGCTTCCTAAAATGGCTAACTTTATTAAATGTGAATTAAAACTTATTAATGTAGAGGAAGAAATAATGGAATAAACTTTAGAAAATTGCAAAAGGCAAGGAACTTTATGATTGCCTAATATTACTCCTATACTTGTATACAATTCAGTATTCAAACTGGTTTGTTGGAGGAAATATTTATCTACTCTGTCATCATCTACTCTACACAGTCAGAGTCAGGGTCAGAGTCAGTCAGTGTTCTCACTACATGCTCCAATGGCTGGCTGGAAGAAAGAGGATAAGGATGGATCTAGCTGATTGCTGAACTGCCAATGAGAACTCATGTCAATGTAATAGTTGGTCTTCAAGGGAAACATAGAACACTAGTGTCAGTTAAGCCAAAATAGACTTCATGTGGAAATTGGTTGGATAAAACTGACAGCTTATGCCATTGTAGTTAAGGTTTTGAGCTATGGCATTGAATATATATATTCCCTAAAAGAATAATCTACTTTAAGTAATTTCTTTTGGGGGGGGGCAGAGTCTTGCTATGCAAACTGAGGTTGACGGTAAACTCATGATCCTCCTGCATCCTTCCTGACTGTTGGGATTGCATGTATATGGCAACATACCTGGTTTTTTATTATATCATTTTACTGGCATGACTTCCAAGAATTATTTTAATTATTTTGTAAGTCCTGTTTGTTGGAAGTGTCTTCCCAGAATCGTGTGGGCTCTAGAACAGAAGGTACTTAGACCTTGGACAAATGGAATGGTCCCCAAAATATGTTCAACCTGGATCTTAACACTCGTGCTGTGAATCATTCTGCCTTCTTGCTCGCCTGAGCTACAGATGACCAACCATACCTTTTGCCCTTCCTGAAGCACTTTATTTCATCTTCCCATACTGGTAGAGATGGGAAATGAAGAATAATTAGGAAGAGGATTGCTCTTGGCTGACCCCTACTGGTTTAAAGCCTTTAGTCTAAAGAAAGGGAGCTAGTTCAATGGATAGATGTCCCGGAAGCAGAGCGGTTGGCTCCATTTCAACATCACTACTTGGTAGGTGTACGAGGCGCGACCCACTTGACCCAATGGTCAACTCTCTTATCTTTAGAATAAGAGGGTGGGAGGGAATTAGACTCCATGGTCAATTCTGCTAGTTAAAATTGTTTGTGTTGGGACCCTGGGAGCTGTCAAATTATCTTTGAGGATGGTTACAAGGTTTCTTTCAGTTAAGGGACAAAAATGAGCAGAAACAATGGTTAATTAAGTAGTTAACGAGTTACCTAGTTTATGCCAGATACCTTATACAGTCTCCTGTTGTTACTACAAGCCTACAATATTGTTGTCTCTATTTTACAGGATTGGATGGTGAAAATCATCCACATTAAGTGTTGGAAAAGTAGGATCTCTGGGGAAGAGCTGGCTTGTTTGGTTTCTGCATACCTGCCTGATTTGTAGCTGGAACATGGGTTTCTCTCCACTAATTTTCTGAAGGAATGTCTTGCTCTTGGTGTTAAAGTTCATATAGCATTCACCTTGCAGAGGAATTTTCATAGCACCCAATTTCTTTCAAACAGAAATGTACATGCTGCTTTCTAATTGGCTTCTATTTTTCATTTAAAAATTTAGGGTAGAGCAAAGCAAGAGAAACAAAAAAAATCCCTAAAAGTAAACTGGTGGTCACTCTATATTTAAGTTCTTGACATAATTTATGATGATACTAATTTGGAAAACAAAGGAGAGACACCAAATTCATTCTTTAAAGAGACATGACCATGGAACCATTTCACTATTGGTAAAGAAAATTAATCCGATTGTAGAACTAATTGTGCAGAAAGAACCTAGAAAGGAAAAACAATCCTAAATTGCATTTGCTGTAATGCACATGAAGATACACAATGCAGCTTTCTATTTTTATTTCTGCATATGAGTGTATATGTGTGTGTGTGTGTGTTTGTACAAGAAGGCATATGAGTGTGTGATTGTGGAAACCTAAGGGTGACATCGGGAATCCTTCTGGATTGCTTTACCTCCTTATTGCTTTGCTCTGGGGTTTCCAGGCTTTGCTTTTACAGGACCAGAAATTGCAGGCTGTCAGCATTTCTGCCTGGCATTTTTTACATGGGATCTGGGGATCTGAACCTAGGTACTTTTGTTTGCAAGGCAAAGACTTTAACCTTTAGCTTTCTTTACAGCCCAATGTTTAATTCCTTAAATAGGGTACAAACAATATATGAGCAAACAAGCAGGAAGCTTTTCTTACAGCAGACACCTGAAGGTTCCATAGCTTCAATCTTGGAGGCAGCAAATTGATGGGGATCAACCAGGGATTTTGCATATGGGCAACTGAGGCATGAACCCCGACCTCTCCCTTTGTGATTACACAGAGCAGATAGCATTATCGTGCCTCAGTTTCCTTACGATTTCATTAAGGAAACTGCATGAACGTGTGAAGCACTTGCCAGTGGCATGGAGTGCACACTACTCAGGTGTTGAGGTATTATGATTTCATAGGAATGATCCTAATAAAGGGCTTTTAAAACCCTCACAGCATGAGACTAAAAAATCTTTCAAAATAACATTTCCATAGCTCGCCAGCAGGCAGGTAAAGAAACTGTGTGATGATTAAAAAATTTAACATGGATGGATAGTTTTCTAAAATGCAATTCTGAGGATCCCCTGTTGCACTTAAAACAACAACAGTTGTATTATAATCATGATGACAGGGACAAGGACCATTCCATTTCTCCTTCCTACAGCTCTTTTGTCTGCTGTGCAGTCTTGAATTCTCTTTAAGCCCCTTCCTCTCTCAGTTTAGCTAATGCTGTGGTTGGCCACTTCTGCCCTCACCCCCATTTCTGTGATGTTTCCACACTTCAAGGCAGGCTACAGAACCGCGGGCATGCAGCTGGGAATTTCTTCCAGACTCGCCAAGTTAATGGTGATTAGCTGCTACAGACACAAGCCAGGGCCCATGTAGAGGGTCTCAAACAATGGCGTCTCATGTGTGTCCACAAAAGCTTTCATGTCGAGAACGCAACCTCTTGTGAGAGAGAACCAGCAGTCTCAAGGTAATTGCATTGTACTGGAATCAAACCTAACAAGTATTTTATAATTAAAGATCATGCTGGCTTCCTTTACCATCACCTGCAACTTAATCATGCGCTTGAAGCTTCCCACAAATAGCAAGGCTGTTTAATATTTATTGAACACCCACAATTACCTTTACACTTGGTTTCTCTGGAAACACACTCCTTTGGTTTGGCTTCTAGGGACCTTGAAAAAACTATTATTTTATTAAGAACGGAGGCAGAGAACTCCTGCGTGGTGATATTTATTAATCATAATGTGGGCTTACATTTCACAGGGCCTTTTCATTTAGAGTGCTCTCACATTTATTATCGTATTTGATGCTCGCGCAATTCTGTGTTCAATTTGTCCTTCCTACTCTACTCTGTGGAGTGTAATATTCCCTGTACCACTCAGTGGGGGCGGCGCTCTCCATCCTGCCCCCTTCTGCCTTTTAATCAGTGCAAGATTCCAAGGCATGTCTCTAACTCATCCATACGAAGCTGGCTTTTAAATCTCTAGTTCAGACATAGCAAGCAGCAGCCGTTAGCTGTCGTCTGCCTTGGGAGTGACTGTAATCAGATCTTCAGCAGCAGGCCGTTGACAATGGCCTACTCCTGAGCTAATGTCTACACATGTACACTTGTTTTGGAAGGTGAAAGGAGCAAAAGAATATCTCTGCAGATGCAGTATTTTGTTATCTGGAAACGCTTGAGACAGAAGCATTTTGGATGTCAGAGTCTGAATTTTTTAAATATTTGCAGAGGCATTACAAGTTATTCCATAAGTAGGACTCATGCCTAAATGTGAAATTCATTTATATTTCTTGTGTATAATATGTATATGAACTACAGGTAATTTTATGCTGTATTTGTGACTTTACCTGCATTTTTGCTGTGACCTCTTCATGGGAGATCAGCTGTGGAATTTTCATTGCCAGTGACATGATGACATTTGAAGGGTTTTGTACTTTGGAGATTTCAAATTTCAGACTTTTTTTTTTTTTTAAATGAATGAAAGCTTTTGAATGAAAGCTCACAGTCTACATTGACACAAAGTCTCACAGACTTTCTCAAATAGTCCAGGCTTGGCTGTCAGTCGGACAGACCCAAATTGTTCCAGTGTTACCATTTACTGAGCAAGTGTCCCAGAAGTGCTTCAGTCCCTCTGAGGAAGAGATGACTGTGCCAAGCCATGTCAAACGAGCAACGTGGGCAACAGAAGTGTGGCCGCGAAACCAGTCCCTGTCTGACCCTCTGGCTTCCCTCTGTCCTTGGATTTCTACAAGTGAGTGTTTTTACTGGGCGCCTTTAGCGCCATCACTGACGCTGAGACTTGATTTTCTCCTTTATAAAAAAGGAGCGCGAACAAGGTGGTTCATTTAAATTGAATCATGAGCATGTCTTGTCGTTGCTGTGCTCTGGAGAGAGGTGTTTCCGCCGGTCCCCAAACAGTTCTGAATTTGAATAATTTTTGATACGATTCAAGCAGGTATTTGAGACTTTGCAATACACTGAAAGTATTCTTGTTTAGTTTAAGTTTTTTATTCTTTGACACTTTCTTATATAAATACAATGAATTTATTTGTTTCCACCCCTTACTCTCCATTCTCATCCCTCTCTCCTTCATACTTTCTCCTTTCCAGCCAGTCTCCCTCTTACTTTCCAGTCTTTCTGCATGTGTGGCCCACTGTACTGGCAAGTGACTGAGTACTTGCTGGGGTGTGAATGACTCATCCCAGTGCAACTATTTGAATTTCTTATATTTATTTACTTCCACAGCAAATTCTCCAGAACAAATTCTTCTTTGCCACTGAACAGCTCCAGGCTGTAGTCACATGTAGATTCAGAAGTGACCTGCTTGGTGATGTGCCGACCTCCTTTACGTTAACAATGTTGCTTCTAGGACATCCCTGCTTTTTCTTTTCTTTTTTATTCATAATCCCAGAAGCTATTAGAATTTTAAGATTTCTTCCCACCTGTTAATGTAAGAATCATGTCAATGCTGATTTAGACTTCTAGTTACATGGATTTTTTTTTTTTTTTTTTGGTATACGTAGTGTTTTCAAGTTCCAGGTTTCTGTGGTAAGTGCTCCCATCAGATGGTTTAGGAAGCTGGTGGTCCTGCCAGTCATAGCTTGGCAAGGCTCTGTGATGTCTCAGGGATCTGGGTACCCTGTGATATGGATGCTGCTGACTCCCAAAGACACAGAAGTAGGCACATTCATGCCAGATGCCAAATATCCCCCTTCCTTCTTTTTCATGCATCTGCTTTTAACGACATCTTTAAATTGATAAAGAAGAAGATAGTGAGGGAAAATGTCTATGAAGTAAAGGAAAGAAGAAAATTTGGGGGCAAGCATAGGGGAAAACCAACATGAAATGTGACAATGATAAAATGACAGGACACAGCAGAGGCAGTTTTAAGATCACACTTTGTCAATGGGTTTACAGAAATCTCCAACTACTCGCTCACTTAGTGCTAGGTCCATTTTCTGGGGTGGGGGGCATGTTCAGGTGAATCAGAGCTGTCTCTGAGCTTCTGTAGAGAGGAGGGTGTTCTGACGGGGCCTTCAGGCGATCAGGACATTGACAATGGGAAGGCAGTCAATCAAAGCTGTGGAAATCTAGAACCGACATCTTCATCTTGCTGGTGTGGCGGGCATGATAAAGGCTCCTGTGTTCCTTTAGAATGCTGCTCAGATGACCTGGCCTCCCCCACACTCTGAGAGACTGCCTCTAGCTTTACTGAAAGCCTATCCTAACCAAGGACCTTGTTTCCCCTGGCTGCTTGGATGCTCTGTCCAGCCAACCTGTCCTCCAGAGACAGTGTGTGCTCCACAGTGCTTCAGAAAGGGCTTCAGGAGCACCTAAGGACAGAAATCCCCACCCCTTCCCTTTCATCACTCGCAAGTGGGCGTGGTCAAGCGTTTCATTAGAGAACTTCTTTAACATTCATTTATGGGGACAATCCAGCAGTTGGCTGTCACTCCGAGAAGCAACGGAAAGGAGTTGGAAACTCCCATTAACTAGGAGTTTTTTTGGCAGAAGCCCTTTGTCCTTGGGAAATTTTGAAGCAGCATGGGTCATTAGCGAGTCTATGCTAATTGAATTTGATTTCATGTCAACACTGTTACAGTCACACAGAGTTCACCAATAAAACCCCAGTGCTGTGATCATTAGGCCCAGGTTTCCTAGCAGCAAACAGCGTTGGTTTAAGGCCACTGCCTCAAGATCCTGGGTGCGGTGACTGCCTGTTAGCTCCAGAACAGATTCAAGCACTGAGGTCGGCTTTGGAATGGAACCAAATTCAATGGAAAAATCCACCTGGAGGAATGACTTCCACAATGGATGGACTGATGGACGGCTGGTTTTTATGTCTGATAGTGAAGCCCTTGACAATAGAGACAAACATGCTCAAATTCTTTACAAGATATGCAAGTTGATTAATTGCCCCAAATGGCCCCACACTGAGCTTTCTTTAAACAAAAAAGTGAGATCAAAGGAATTAAGATGTGGACAAAGCACATTTTAGCAATTTTGCCAGTTTTCTCAATAAGAGAAATAATACGTGAAATCTTTCTTCCTCTTTGTGATCTCTTATATGTTTTATAGGTTGGAAAATGGGCCACTCGACTGAATTATCAAAATAATTTCACAGAAAAGAGATGAGATCTCTGTGATTTACAATTAAAAGATCCTGGAGGGTGAAAATTAGCCTCTTGAAGCCAGCTACAGTTTGCTAATTTTTGAACAGTCCTTCAATAAGCAATTTCCTTACATTCTGATCCTTCGCGCTACCCAGGAGGGGAAAGTTGGGAATATATTTCACAAAATGCGCTGGGACTCGTTTTAATGTACATTGTCATGTTCCACCTGGATGAGGAAACACATGAAGTAATTAAGTAAAACCTACTGAGGAAAAAGGGGATTTCAGTTGAATTTAGCTAATTAGTCCCCGGACTGGCTGTGACTGTAGAAAGAAAAATCTTCCAAGGGGTTTTTCCTTACTGGGTTTAATTTAGCTGAGGGCAGCAGCAGTGTAGTTGCTGGTTTTATATCTCATTACCCTCAGGAGCACCTCTTTTTCCTCCTGTGACCTGCACTTTAAGGGTGATACCATCACCTCATCAATTGCCAATGCCCCCAGATCAATAACCAGCTATCGCGGTGGTACATCTCTCTCCATGAGAGGCAACTGCAGTTCTTGGCTCCATCCAAAAATAGCCTGCTGTGCAATCCAGGCTCACTCTCAACACCCCCCACCCCCCAGTCATCTGAACTCTGGAAGGGACTGCATTCCGCACTTTCTGTGGGATATGTTCAAAGCCAAAGAAAGATCACGCTTCCTCTGACTTTGGTATGGCTGCATAAGTGACCATAGTTTTATTTTTATTAGACTCAGAACCTATCATTTCTATTATCTTGTGAGGCTGAGGACAGTTTCTTTCTAGAAATAAATGTGGCCTGTGCTTTCCCATCCCAGTGAATTTAGCAACCTGAATTTTTAAGAAAAGTGAGAGAACTTTTCATTCAGTCCCTCCTAGGGCAACAGGAATTTCTCTTGGGATCTTGCTTTGTCTAAACACTAACAAAAGTGGCAAATTGATATCTCAGGTGGTGACATGGTAGAGCCAAGAAGTCCCTTCCAGGTAGGGAAAGAAAGCTCCCTGGAGGCTCTGTATTACGCAACACAACGGAAGGTAGAAATCTGTAAGGTCTACAGGCAGGAGGGAGGGTGAGGTGCAGGGAAGGACAGCACCCAATATCCGCAGGAAGGGACCATCACTTCTTAGTTCTGTGAAGAATCTGTCCCATGGAGATTTTCTACACTTGTGCTGAGAATTCTGCCTTTTTCCTTCCCTTTTCTTCCTGCAGAATAGGATTATATCGATGGCTACAACGTCCTATTGTATTACACTACAGAAGCACGGCATCAGGAAAGTAGCAGTTAACACATTAAAGAGCAGCACTCTCTTAAGAACCTGAGATTAAAGTTAAAAAAGTGGTTCACTTTGCTTTCAATTATGGTAAAAAGAGAAATATGACCAAATACTTCTTAATGTTGGATATTATTTGGTTCCTTCCAACAAAGATAACATTTGATTAAAATATCAAAGGTAATTTAGAGAAAATAACACATAAGATTTTGGCTTTCAAAATGCTTTTAACAATGAAAACATCTTCTAAGAAATTATATGAGTCAGTGAGTAGAAAAATTCCATATTGTTGGCTAAATAGAGCAAACATCTCCCAGTCTGGTAATTAAAACTATTAACTTTTTAAGTGGAAAGTAACAAATACTATAGCAAAAACTGCTGCCCGACAGTATTAAAATTTACTTACAAACTGCAATATTATTAAAGAAGTCTCAATTTGAAGAATAAGTGATCCATCATAACATGGTGGAAATTCTTTGTTTCAAATTTAACTGAGACAATATATATTTAAAACCCTTTATTTTGCTGACAGTCATACGCAACCAGGTTTCAGGAAATGTTCTGGCTTTGCTGTGGATACCACAATCAACCACTTGATGGCACCAGTCACTCCCACAGCAAGCCAAGAGCCTGGGGACAAAACTAGATTCATTTCTTTATACTGAGGTTAAATTGTTATCTGCTTTGCCCATGAACTTTGCTCTACTTACTGTCCTCATGAGTAACTGGTATTAGTTTATTAGTTTTTATTAATTGATAACTCTGAAATGATTCCAAGAACTTTCAGCTTGAAGCACATTTAAAATGAATGATAAGATTAAAAACACTTTTTTCAAAAAAGTCCACTTGCTTGTTAACCTTCCTATACTATACTTTGAAAGGAAAGTAAATATCTGTAAAATGTGTAGTGAACACTATTTACAAGTTTATGGTGGAAGGATGAACTGTTTGTAATGCACACATACACGTGTGTGTCCAAACATGGAGCTGTAGTCCCATCAGTGCCACAATCTAGAATTCTGCTCTCCTATGAAACTTAGAGAGAATACAACAGTCTTGTTTAATGTTTGTGTCCTACATTGGCATAAA
Source organism: Typhlomys cinereus (assembly GCA_023101885.1). NCBI lineage: Eukaryota > Metazoa > Chordata > Mammalia > Rodentia > Platacanthomyidae > Typhlomys > Typhlomys cinereus. Next base: position 586,866 of record JALPQD010000710.1, read on the forward strand.
GCAGGATTAATTAAAATAACATTTGACTTTTTTTTATGAAGAGACAAACCTAATCTTCGCTACCCTCAGTTTTTTTCAGAGACTGAACACACGAGGTTAAAAAAATGCATTGTGATTGCAAGAACAACTTTTCTCTTGAAATGGTTTATCATAATATTATGCCTAATTATGCAAATCTGCTGCAGGCTTTTTTATGGGTGCATCAGCCAAATTAAATACATCAAAGATGACAAATACATATTCATTTATGTACTCAGCACATATACTCTGCATGCAGCCTTCTATTAATTTAACAAGTATGGCATATAATGATATGCTCAGAATAGGAAGGGGCAGGACAAGGCTGACAGATGCTTATGGAGAAACTCCTGAAGATGGAGGCAGGAGCATCGGAGTTCATGGTCCTCTTTTGCTAACAAGGAGTTAAAGGTCAGCCTGGACCACGTGAAAATGTGTCTCCTAAACAAAGACAAAACAATACCAAACCTATCTTTTCAGGAGTTTTCAATTTCTTAGTTATTCTTTATGGCATTCCTAGGCATTTTAGGGAGAGAAAGAATTTTAGTTCTATAAACTCATACTATCATAGTCATGAATAACAACTGAGGTTTTATGTGCTGCCATAGGTGACAATCTTGTTACTATCAAGCCCAATGCCCCTTGAAATATACTAAATATTTTTTTCTGTTAAAAAAAGAGGTAGAGTAAAGGAAAATGAACAAAAAAAGGAGGGAGGAGGGAATCTACAAAAATGGGATAAAAATTTCGAATGTGTCCAAATATTTGGCCCAGAAAACATGCAGCTAAATCTCCAACTGATTATGTTGGATGATAGGCCTTATTTATATGTGGCCAAAAGAGAGATATTTGCATCTCAATTGTAGTGTTAGAATCAAATTTGTGAAAACACATGTGACTTTTTTCTATTTGTCATTTCCCAGAAGTATTTTTAATTGATCAATAAACAAATACTAGCATTCCTTAATTTTTCAGATTGTTCTAACGTCACCATGTGACTTCCAAGATGAGCAGGGGCTGTGACAGATGCACAGATTTTACTCAGGAGCCCAGTGCCTGTGACTGGCCCTTTCATTTACTATTTCATTGCAAACTGTTGAATATGTATGCATTAATCTTATCTCCAGTCTAGGGAAAATAAATTGAAAATGATTATAGCTTTTTTTTGTAAGTAAAGACTTTTGGATTGATCTCACTTTGTTAAACTGTCAAACAGACCAGCAGAAATTCTCTACTGGCATGTTTAACAGACTGGGTTGGTTGTCAACATACTGAATTTGGAACTCCTAGCAGACATGTTTCAGGACATGTCTGTGACATTTTTTTTGTAAAGTTTTATGTGCTTATACAGTTGGGGAGTTTGTATGCATGAGCATGGGTGGGTGTGTGCATGTGCCCAGGATACACAGGGGAAGGTCAGATGGCAACTATCAGAGTCAGTTCTCTCCTGTCACCCTGTGGGATCCCTGGACTGAATGCAGATCATAAAGTGCCTTCAACTGGTGAATATCTCACTCACCTGTCTTTGAATTCAGATTTCTCCTCTTAGCAATTTTTTAAAAGAATGATTTCACATAGTCGCAAAATGAAGAAAATGTACATTTTGTAAAATAATGCTTGAACTAATGAAAACACCCTATTGTACTAACAAAATTTCCAGGTTGGACTTACATAAAAATTCATTTTATGCTCATCTGTTAGTTTTTTTCCATTTGGATATTGTGACAGAAGTAGATGGACACGTGCTTTATTTATACAATGTCAACATAATGGTTGATATTCCCAGCAACAGTTTGTTCAGTAACAACCTTCCTGTCATTTCATTGGCTTATGCCTAGTGAGGGACGTAGCTACTGTGTGCTCTTAGAAGAGGATTTCATCACAATGAGACCATTTTGATGAAAGATAAAAGATTCTCATAGCAATAGAACTAACACATTATAAAAATTCTGAAGAAGTTGCAAATGTTTCAAAATCAGCAATACTTGTAAATAAGTGGAGCCTCAGATTTAGACTTTCAAGTGTTCATTTTGCTCTAGGTGAAGATGCTGCTCCAGCTACCCTAATATTTAAAGACCTCTTTCTCCAAAAGTTTATTTTCATGAGAAAAGAAGTGATGACTACCCTCGAAATTCGATTGATTTTTGCTAATTTTGGAAACTTTTGGTAACCTAACTATACATGATCAATAACCTAAAAAAATCACTTTTTTGTTTCTATTCTCAGAAAATTTACATAAATCTGTGCTGCAGGCTATCTGGCAAAGATAATTTTCACCTGAATGAAGCAACTTTTGGGAGTGCTGTCCAGTGCTGAATTTTATTTTATTCTGCACATTCTAAACATGGGAAGGTGTTGAGAAAGTGTGGAGTATCTGAATTCTATTTGGAATTTTGAGAAGAGGAAGACTTGGATTGAGATGTTAGATGAGTACGTAGGAAAATTATCTGCTTATGTTACAGAGTTAGGGTCAATGAACACATATGAAGTCTCTTGAGCTGTAATCACAAAATGAGACTAGGCTTAAAAGCTCTATTACAATCTACCTGACATGCCCATCCTGACATTTGCTTTGTGATTCATCACTGTGTGCTTTCTTTCATGATATTTCCATTCCAAAGGAAACATAAGTATTTGCAATGCTTTTGAACAAAAGAACTCTTCTTTCTCTTTCTCTCATATTCAGAAAAAGAATATACATTTTTGAGATTTGAAAATACAACTGCTATGTTTTAGTCTTCATGAATGAATGGTCTGCTTTCCTTTGGCTGTGGGCAGGTTCAGGAAGAGTAAGGGTTGTATGTATGCTACTGCTTTGGAGCAGAGGGTATCTACTATAATTGTGGTTTCCCTTTTCCACATTACCTTGTTCCTGGTTCTCACAGCACTGCACTGGGAACATTATTTTTCTATCTTTGCCACACGCTATCTGTTCTGAGTTTCTCATATTTTTTTCTGCCTTAATTGTGTGAGTGCAAGGATTATGAAGAAAATATGAAGATACAATTCATTTTTGTCTCTGGTTCATCCCTGCTTCCTTTGGAATCTACTCAGCTCATCTTGGAATACAATGTCTTCTCAAACAGAGAATGGACCTTGCCCCAAGTGAATTGGGTGAGTGACAGATTTTGGAAAATCAAAACAACCAATATGCCCTACTTCTCTATGTAGAAGCCTTTGAATTATTTTGCATATCTATTTAGGAAGGCTTTTCCTAGCAAATGAAGCATCAATATGGCTGAATAAAGGAAAACAACAGTCTTCCGTGATATAGGATGTTGCTCAGTCTTGCATCTGACCCACCTCCTCTAAACAACTCAGGGAGGGATCAACTTGCAAAAGAAGAATTTTGAGGAAGGGATGGAGGAGCCATTGCTGAAGTACACAGCTATTCACAGTAGGGGACACAGAATAGTAAATGGATACTACTGAAATAGAAGTTCACAGGTCATCAAAATGTGAGAGGAAAAGTACAGGCATTACCTCATATTCTTCCAAAACTATGTGAAGCAGGAATATTTTGAGTTTCTAATTTTAAAAAGGTTAGCTTTACAAAAGCTGGAAGAGTTGAAGAGCTGTAAAAGCTTTGGAGGCAAGGCGTTAATAGTGAGCATATTTTACCTAATTGATTTCTCTGGTCTCAACTTTATGATTTTCCTCACCCGTCCTCTCATCACTGAGGTGATAGCAGTTGGTAAAGTAGAGAACAGGAAGGGAGCAGGTTTGTCATTCCCTTCACAGATAGCAAATGTATGGATGACTGTGGTCTTTTCCCTTACACTCTGTCAGTCTGTGAGAGCAAGATTGCAGTGCATGACACATTTTTTACATAACATTTTTCAACAGAGAATTTTAGCATGGGAGATCATCAGAACATCTTGTTCAAAGAGCACTTGTCTTTAATCAGGACAGTTATACTAGAATTAGGCAATTCTGATATTCATGTGAAAGACAAGATGGAGACATGACTTATACTTAAGAGAGATGATAAAAAATAGAAAATCTTACTGGGCAAATGCCCATCAGATCCTTGCACAGAACCTGAAACAGACTTGTTTTAGCAGTATATAAGCAGAAAAGCTCAAATGAAAATGCAGGAAAAATAAGTTGCTTTGAAAAGGAAGATGTTTGCAAATGGATGTTTTATATGTTCTGCTTTTTAAACAAATGTAAAGATAAACAATCTTCCGCTTAACCTTAGTTCCATTAAATTTAACTGTTTACTAGTTACATGCCTGCTCCTCAAGTAGAGGTCCTGAAAAATAAATGAAACCATGCCAATCTGTAAACTACAGATGTGTATGAAGAAGTCTGATGCTGATTTCAGCCAGTTAAATGAAATTTGGCAGTGAACGGTGGCTGGACTCATCAGTTATTGGATTGCAATTAATACATTGACTGATGTATCTATGTATCAAATATTTATCTTTTACTAGAGATCACTAAATTTTGAACCAGAGAAGGGACAGAGGGACAGTTGAAGTTGGTCCACTGGTTCTCTTGAGCAACATTCATACAGAGAATCAACTTGCACTAACTTGTGAATAAATGGATTGTGTACATGGAACTGATTTCTGACATTCCTTTGAATTCCTTAGTTTCCAGCTAAGTAGGTATCCTGACTTTGTCCTATCTTTGTGTCATTACCTTCTGAGTATCAAACCATGCTAGATAGAATCCAGTCCTGAACCAGATTGAGCAACAAAATGGGAAATTTCATGGGACACTCATTTTCCTTTATTGTATTTACAAGTGTTTCCTGTATTGAAGATAACTTTTCTGGTCATCATCTTTACTCAAAAATGCCAGTAACCCTTATTCACTCAGCCAAAACTGAGAAGTCAGAGGCAGACAACTCTCTTCCTCTTCCTCTCCTCTCCTTATTATGTAGCACAAGTTAACTTCTAATTTACAATCCTCCTTTCTCATCCTCTCAAGAACTAGGATTATAGGTACGAAACCATTATGCCTAGCCGAGAATTTTTTAAATTTTATTTTGTGGTGTTGGTGATTACTCAAGTGTCTTGCATCTGCCAGGCAAGTACTCTACTACCGAGCTTTAGTCAGACCACACTTTCTCAATGCTGCCAATTTAAAGATTAAGCTCCTGGCAATTTTACTTTCTGTAAGTAAGATTCTGTTATCTCAATTTGTCAGACTGTCAACATTTTACCCAATCCCACAAAAAAACCCAAATCTTTTCATTTTTAATTTTTTTGCAATCTTAGTAGATGTCCTATGAGAGAGAGAGAGAGAGAGAGAGAGAGAGAGAGAGAGAGAGAGAGATCAACCATGCTCATGCCATTCCATCCTTATCCTACAGATTGGATATTTTCTTTCAAAATAGATTTCCTGTTAATTGATACAAAGCAATGGCTGCAGAAATGCAAAGGAACAAGAGAAGCCTGCAAAGAGACAGAGCAGCCTATGCAGTGAACAGTGTTTGTGAAAACTTTCCTCAATGGTAGACATGGTGGCCTTGCAAGTTATAGCTAGTTATGACTTACATACCTCACTGGGAAGCAGAAACCCAGCAGTTGACAAAGTGCAGCAGTATACAAGAACACAGTTTTCTTGGAAGTTAATTCCAAAGGAAAAGTGTGGACATTTTTTATCTAAGGCATAGATGCAAGAGATAAAGCAGCCCATGCAGTGAGCATTGTTTGTGAAAACTTTCCTCAATGGTAGACATGGTGGCCTTGCAAGTTATAGCTAGTTATGACTTACATACCTCACTGGGAAGCAGAAACCCAGCAGTTGACAAAGTGCAGCAGTATACAAGAACACAGTTTTCTTGGAAGTTAATTCCAAAGGAAAAGTGTGGACATTTTTTATCTAAGGCATAGATGTATATAGGGATGGGAAGAGGTATAAGAAGAATATCAAGTTCTGCAGTAGTTCTTGTTAGCTGGCCTACCAGATCCAGCCTTTGCCACTCTATTTACCTTGCTTTAGTCTTCAGGAGGCTGGCACGCATGCATTACATCACTGGTTTTCCATGCCTTCTAGGTCCTTACTACACTCAGTCACTGGGAAGCATCCACTTCCATTCTCATGGAGCTTTGGCATGGTGTAGGTATGTGCATCCTTCCAAGATACTTTTATCAATTGTTTCTTATATCTTCATTTAAGATTCTAGTGTACATAGATTGAACTGAGAGTGTAATCTTCCTCCATTGCTGCTTCTCACTGTCTGTGTTCCTACACCATATCAATTCCTATTTTTTCCAAGACACATCATTGTCAAAAATACATAACCTCAGTCTACTCATGAGGAATCATTAGGCAAGTAGAAATGGAAGGACTCGGTAGGAAATAACTGGCCTTTATACTTCAAAATATCAATGTCATAAAAGAAAAAAATGAGACCAAGGAACTATTGCAGATAAAAGGAGACTAAAGAAACTTGACAATTAAGTATGGCACATGATCCTGAACTATATTCTAGATGAAATTTTTACCTTTTTCTGTAAAGGACGCTTTTGACTAACTAGGTGATATTAAATAATCTTTGCATTTTCTTGGGTTTTGCAATTATATGAAGCTATGAGACAATGTCTTGCTGTATGAAGTGGTTTTTGATGTAATTAATGAATAAAAGAAAACCATATCTCTGTGTTATTTTTGAATGGAATAGAAAAAAATTAATGATATGTATATGTATCCAAATTTGCATTTTGATGATAGATGAGGGAAGAGGGTCTGTAAGTGAGAGAGCATTAAAATGTCCACAGTTGAGAAATCTGGGGGAAGCATACACAGAAGCATCTTACAGTATTCTTTCAACTTTTCTGGGTTTGGTCCCCAGTACCAGGAAAAAAAGAAAGAATTTAACCCTTTTATTGCCTCAGATTGGGTAAAGGTAGAGCTAGTTTATGACAGAGTAGAGAGAAAAAAGATTCCTGCTCACTGAAGGAATTCTCATGCCAATGGAATTGTATATACTTCTTTAAATTCCTGGCATTAACTAAATCACAGTGAGTTTAATATTCATTTAAATGACTTAGTAAAACATTCATGCATACTGAGCAGATGATAGGAACCAAAGCACATTATGAGGACATTTACCTGAATTCCTGCCCACTGAATTTAAGACACCAAGAGTAACATCTTAGTACATCTTTATACTAAGACATGAAGCCTGTCTTATCACCTGAATGGTGACTTAAATATGCACAGAAGTGTTTAGTGGCTCAAAGATTGCTGAGTCAAGATTACTGGTGGTTTGAAAGATCCTACCAAGAGTAACTGCCCAGGTTAAGTACCACCAGCAGCATTTCCTATTGTCAATAGGCAACACCTCCTGACACCATACATAGAAAAAGACACAACGTGACTTTCCTTCTGGCCAAAAATGTCAGTCTGTTCATGAGCAAACATAGTTGAAGTCACACTGAGCAATATGATGTTCTCTATAATGTCTGTGCAGTACTCATCAACAGGACCAAGGTCATGAGAGACAAAGAATATCTAGAAAACTCTCATAGACTAAGCAACATGGAGCTCTGGTTAAAATTCTGGAAGAGAAAATAAGGAAACTAAGAGAAAAATAGTGAAGTATGAATCAGGTCTGTAACTATTATCAATGAACTTACTGGTTTTGATCAAAGTACCCAAATTATTTAAATTATTAAAATCTGTTAACAATATATAACAATAATAAAAACTTAAAATTAACATAAGGTAATACATGTATATGAGATCTCTTTTTACTTTCCTATAAGTATAAAATAAATTAATTGAAATTAAATTTAAAATTTTAATTTAAAGATTAATTTAAAAAAACAAAAGTTTCTTGGGACAAATTCTCCCTAGTACAATTACGACAATTCTAACTTAAATATTTCCAGTTTTTTTTGGAGGAACACAACGAATTAAGCTGAAATTTTAAACTCATGTACACGTGGTGAGTGTTTATTGACAAAAATCATAATTTTAGGCTTTCATTATTAATGTAAAAATAAAATATTTATTTTGAGTATCTTTAAAGTAGCAATTTGTCTAATATTCTTCCAAATAGTTCAGTCCTCTTTTTGATTGACATAGAAACATAAAGTGCAGGAGGTGAAAGTTGTTGAGCTTAAGTCATTTATTCCTCACCACAAAAAAATAAAACCTCTCAATTCAGACCTTTAGCTTGGAGGAACAGCTCACTACTTCTCTGCAGAGTGGGTCAAGTCAATTACCTTAAGCTTGACTCAAGGCCTCCCCCTGATAACAAGAGTTCTTCAGGTTGCATCTGCGTATGTCTGTGACTCTGAGAATGCCACCTAAGAGAAATAGAAGCTCACGAGGCTATAGAAAAGGAACATTGACATGCTTCACTTTTGATTTGTAATTCGAGAGTATTTCTAGAGTAATCATATGAGTTGTAATAATTTGCATCATATTATCAACACTAAAAGATATTTAGATTTTTTTGCCAGTAAATAATTTTTTTTGTTTTAGATAAATTAGGGAGTTTACTATTAAATGCATTTAATTCTTCTGAATTTAAGATTTCATGTGTGGGTAAGTGTGTGTGTGCGTGTGTGTGTGTGCATGTGTTTTCCATGTGGAGCATCTTCTTTGATCACTTTCTACATTACTTTTTTACTATACATTTTTATTATTATTTCCGCTCATACAAACTTAATAGGTACACCAGTTCCCTTCCTTCCTCCTCCTCCCCCCCAACCCCCTGCTCCTCCTCCCCTCACCTCTACCTCCCCATCCCCCAGTGCCTCCCGCTCCCATTCCCCGAGAGTCCTTTATTGTGCATGCCTGACTCTCCTCTGGGCCCTCCTCTCCGGTGACGTACAAGGACCCAGTGGCATTTCCCTGAACGCTTTCCCGTGTTCCCCTTAAGCATAGGAACACTACTGTGGCTGTCAATCCCTTGCTTCCAAGGATCTTGGTGCCTTTAGCAGATGCTAGACTTTGTGAGGTCAATAGTGTGTTGGACATTGCACAGAGCATGCCAAGTCCAATTATGATTGCTTCGGCCCTAACTTGTGTGGAGCATCTTGCAAATCATTGCTCCTCCCATCCTTTTGCTCTTAGACTCTTACCGCCCCCTCTTCCGCAAATGTCCCTGAGCTTCAGGATGGGGAGAGATTAGTCTGGCCTAGTTCTGGGTGGTTGATATAGAGTCTTTGAAGTTCTGGATTGTGGTTTGTTGATTTTCTTTTGCAGTTTTGCTGCTCCTGCAATGCCCTTCACTCCATCCTGCTGGGCACTGTATGTCACCCCCTGGCCAGAGACAAAAAGCTGTTAAACTGGAGTCTTATTATAAGTCTACATTACTTTTTAAGACAGGGTCTCTCGCTGAAATTAGGGCTCGTCAACTTTAATAAACTGGCTGGGCAATGAGTTTCAGGGATCATTTTTCTGTCCTCCGAAGCTCAGCCCTGTGGTTGCAGACTCTGTAGCTGAATTCAGCTGGCTTTTATGTGGGTGCTGGGTATGTGAACCCAAGCCCCAGTGCTTGTACAGGAAGCATATGACCTCCTGAGCCATCTCCCTTGCTTTAAGATTTAACCTACACTAGTCAGTCTCCTGGGAATCATCTGAGATGTTTTCACCAAAGCTAAAATCATGTGACATCTCTATATTTTCTTAAATATGGCTAATAACCTTGATCATGCCTTTTTCCTGTATTTTCTGTTCAGTAGCCTCATTTAGAGGTCAAGGTAATCAGGGAAAAGCGATTATCCATTCATGGAGCCCCAGGGCTCTTTGGAATGCTCTGTGTTTGGTGATTTCGTCACATTGCAAGGGATATGAAGACACTGCAGTGGGCTCTATGTATTTCCTTGGTTTCTGAGAATTGTCATAAAATCACACTGACAATCACTATATATTTTTAAAAAACTTGTGTTTGTAGTTGTGATCTTCAGTTTGAACTTGACAGAGTAGTCTGCAAAGGGAACAACAAAAAGTCGCTTCTGTATGTGGAATCTCACTCACAAAAGATGTGTGAGGGTCCCATATGTTACTGAGGAGCAGTGAAGAGAAATAGAAATACAACTTCATTGCTCAATACAGTCCCTAGATACATTTGTGCTAGTTATTTGAGACAGGTGAGTTTCAAACAGGGTTCATTTCATTTAACTCTTCAACACGAACACATTCAAATAGGATATTATAAGAGGCTTGCAATGTGATTGCATGACATTTACATGTAAATTTAAAATTGTTCCTTAACATTGTCCCTGCTGTGAAGATCCCAGTGCTTTGCCTGCTTTTTGCATAACCCTGAACAATACTTTTCCAAGAAGCAGACCTGGGCTCCTCATAAACAAAGAAGGATAACGGTATTTCATCTCTTACATGGGAATGTTATGAATATTTCAATGATGCGATCATGGAGTAGCCATCTCTTTGGTAGGAAGAAGCCATAGAATCCCAGAATATTACTATATTATCCCATCTAACCCGAGTGAACTTTAGAGCCCAAAGGTCCTGTCTTTGTGAGTTTATAATCTAGCCTGAAATATCTGGATTTGCCTTTAAATTTTATCAAATTTCTAGCTCTATCAATAATGTGAGAAGTCAAAGGTGAAACTGAAGCTATATTAAAAAGAGAGTAACTCACAGAGACTTATGAGGAGGCAAAGAAACATGGTGGACAAGGTCACTGGGAATAAGTTTTGTGGGTCAGGGTCAGTGGTGGTCACACAGCAGCTCCACATAGTACAAGTTTCATTTCACCTTCTGACAGATGCCACCAGTTCTGACTTTTTTTCCATCATTTTCTTCACTTTGGAGCTTGGGAAACACTTTTTTTTTGAGACTTACTCTACCTCTTGTAGGACACTGGACCCTCAAAAGTATTTTGGAAGAGGAAGCCAATAAAAATACTTGTTAAGAAGAGAGAAATGGGATCCGAGAATGTGGCTGGGTGAAGGAGTGCTTCCCTGGCAGGTGTGGGGCTCTAGGTTTGCTCCCAAGTGCACAAAGAAAGGTCCCAAGTACGTAACAAAATATGCACTGAAGAAATTCTGTGCCTTCAATTCTGTCCCTTCAATCCATGATGGCTAATCAGATTCTAAACATTGAACAAAGTATGACTATCAAACATGCCATTTCAAAGTTGAGGGTGTTTCTCCAATACAAACACCAAAGTGTTAATTAAATGGGTCAGTCACACTCTCCTTAAACTTTGTTTGTCCAATCATTGTTGCTAACAATAACCACTTGCATGTGTGTCTGCTTTTAATGAACTCTCTCTGAGGTGTGGGGGGGCAGTTAAAGAGCTCAGGTCCCTTCTGGAGCGAAAGTCCCAAGCTAAAGTCTGGAGAGAGCTGGCAAATGACCAGCCCCGAGGCTTATGTAAAACAGTATTATGAAAGTTGAAAGCTCTTGAGAAGAAACAAGGCTTACAGATGCCCATTATTCCCACCTCATGTCTTATCAACACCCTGTTCTTTTTCTATTCAAAAGGTATATCTGTCTGCTCTGATAGACAGGAGAAGCTGCTCGTCAGAGACACCAATTCAGTCACTCCAACCTGGAGTGTTCAATGCATATGCATCCAGTGATATGGAGCGAGAGAATGGAAGGGATGAAGCACAGTGAATTTTCGGTTCATTTGAGTCAGAAAGTCAGCATGTATGTTCAGTGTTGGTCTTCAAGGGGCAATGAGATGAAAGGCAGAGAGAGCTGGAAAACTGGGAGAGGCAAATTGTGTATTTTAACAAGGTAGCAACGCGAGGACTAGAGATTCTCAGTGAAATTACTGCACTGCCAGGCTCTATCTCCCTTCCTGCATGGCATGCTTGGCGTGTCCTTTCCATCACAGCAGCACACGGAGGACAGCTATAGAAGGAAAGGTCACTCTGGGACATTGCAACAGTCCAAGATAATGTTCAAGGTGTTTGCAGTTTGTCAAAAATGACATTGTGTGCTTTTGTTTATTTCTTCACTCTCCTGCGTGCATGCATATATGTATCCATCTATGTGTACAAGTGAGCAATTCATTGTGTGTCTGTGAAGGTACAAGAGTGACATTGGAAATCATCCTAGATTGCTTTTCCTCCTTATTGCTTTGCTCTGGATTTTCCCAGACTCTGTCTTCCAGGACCAGAATTATAGGCCACTGCCATATCTGTGGGGCATTTTTAGGATTTGGGGATGCAAACTCAGGTATGTCTGCTTGGGAGGCAAAGACTTTAACAACTCTGAATCATTTCTCCAGCTCAAAAGTGACATTGTTTAAAAACTAAAAACAAAATAAAAAACTCCAGTCTGCACGTGAACGTTAATAGAAATGAGTGCATAATCATTTACCACCAAAGGTTTGTTCTATGAGGCAACATTGTGACAAGCCATAGTCACAATCATAGCTATTTTCATTTTATTTAACTGTTTTCTTAATTTTATAATGTAAGGTCTGAAAGCTTATAAATAATGTTTATTGAAAGTTCATAGAAGAACATATGAGCAATTGGAACGGGATCAAAAGTCATGTTTTCTCTGAGAGTTATGGTTGTACATATGTGTAAGTGTGATTATGCACATGTGTAATCCCAACATTCAGCAGGAGGAACCAAAGCTTGGGGTCAGCTCAGACTACACAAGGAAGCTCTCATTCAAAAAACAAGCATGCAAAGAACCTAAGTCAGCCAAACCCACAACAAACAGAAAGGAATGAGACAGAATTTTATCTCCTGTTCTTTAGTTTGTTCTAATTTGTATGCTGAGGCCCTAAGTAATTTTGCGTTGGTGACTTGTACAGTGAGTGACATCACATGCAGTTCTCAGTTATTATCACAATTAAGGTTGATGTTGTAAGAAGCCATCTTAACAACCACAGTGGGATCTTTTGTCAAAATTAAGGCATTTCCTTAGTTCTGATCACACTTATGTGCATAGTGCAGTCAGGACACTCAAGTTGTACCAAGTGGGATAGTTTCAGTCTCTAAAATCCTGATGCAAACCAGCTGAAATTTTAAGCTGTGTTAACTGGCTTACACATCTAGTTTCAGAAAGAGTCCCAGGCACAGTATCACCGAGGTTTGGGTTGTTTTCTTAGCACTATTGGTTCTTGGTGTGAGGCTTGTTCCTTGAATTTGCTTTCTGCATTGCTTTGAGACATGTTGGAGAGACAAGCTTCACCTGCTACTTTTTCTAGGTTTTAGCAGGATAAGAAGATCTTTTTTCTGAGGGTGGGACACAGGCCTTTCATCAGTTTCCTTGATATCAGATAATTCCACATGACGACTGGATCAAACTCATCCAGATCAATCCCAGGCTAGGGAAAGATCTTACTGTGATTCTTACAAACTGAGTCAATCTGATAATGGGGGTGGGCACAGGACTGACTTTGCTTGAGTCTTCTGAAATACAGGGGGACTGATTTGTTCCTAAAGAACAATTGAGGAGAGGGATCTCCTAGGAAATAGAAGAAATGGATAATAAATACTAGCAGACAAGGAACAGTACCTACTATATGATAGTATATTCATCACAGGCAAGAAAAACAACAAAATCATCAAGCTATGAGCAAAGACATCCACAGTCTATTCCAGGGACTGATGGGGAGAAATCATTTATGAAAAGAGTCACAGAGTTCTGAGTTTCAGTTATTGTAGAAACAGCAACAAGGCACACAGAATATTTACTGGCACTGTTCTGCTTGTTACCAGATTGTGACTGTCGCCAGTCCAGAAACCAGTAGCCCACTCCTTAGAATACAAAGCACCCACTTTTAAAGGATTTTTTTTATTTTTGGGGAGGGGAAGTGGGTGCTATTTATCTCATGGCAAATCAGCCAATTGTTATGACCTAGCAGAGCAAAACACTGTGCAGACAATTATCAGGGAAATGTAAGACTCTCTATGCCATCAGGTAATGTAAGGAAGGGTGGGCTTTGTTTCTTGAATGGTTGGCCTGGTCACTGTGGATGGTCCCCCATCTTCAGAAAAAGGGCCATGGCTCCACTTCGCTTCGACTGATTAACTCCAGCTCATTGTGAATTGGGATCCAACTCCTTGCAGTCCAGATAAGATCATTTATGCCACTTTTCAAAAGCAAAGATTCCCTTTGAAAGGCCTCCTTTACTCTTTCACTGTCATACGACACTCTGCTCTCTGGAGGTCCTGGGACCTACAGCAGAGGTGCTCATATTTCAACAGTAACACATATTAATAATATGTGCGTGATACACCTGAAGCAAATTCCTGTAATGCTTCTGTTTTCTCACGGCGCTTTCAGGAACTTATAGAAATCATTTCAACCACATGTGTTTGCACTGGTGATGATCCACAAGTGTAAAATAATGACATCAGTGATAATGTTCCATGCGATCAAGGAAGATACTAACAAGACCACAGACCTCTAATGAAAACTATGGGCTTATTGAACATGAACTAAAAGCCTGGTAAATTCACCAAGAGAAGCGCCAATAATTTACAAGTCAAAATGTGTGAAAATCTCGTCAAAATACTTCTTAAAAACAGAAACACAGGCTGAATTGTGAAAAGAGCTTTTGAGGTGACTTCTCTGAGAAATTCCTGCTGGTCTTATACATGCTAAGACCTTCTTATTTTCCCATTTTGACATCATATGCAAACTGCCACGTCAAGAATGAATTTGCAGAATATACAAGGAGGTGAGTGAGTACTATTCTGCAGACCCCGAGGCCCAGGCTCTAATTGGAATAACAGTGAATTTAAAAGCCTGAGATACTCCAGGAACCTTCCCTATTTTCAAAATATATATTTCCAAAAACTTTGTTAAATGGACCACTGTGCCCCTTGACTTGCGGAATGCACAGTTTTTAAGATATCTTATTTACCAGTTGCGACTCCCAGGCTTTACTGGATTAGGTGTGCATCTGATTAACCCATCACTAATTTTACATATACATCTCCTTTGCACTAATATTTATATTTATAAGACTTTGTTGCTCTTCTAAAGCTGTGATTTTTTTTTAAAGAGCTGCTGGCTTCTGGATTCTTCTGATGAGAAGAATAATAAGCAAGCTCTTGCTTCCACTCTTTCCTGATCATTGGCTGCTGCTTTTCAGGCTAATGAAAGCTGCTAAATCACTGCTTGGACAAAGGTCCCCACTGTGGTGCATGAAAAAGATTTACAGTCATATGCTAT
Source organism: Typhlomys cinereus (assembly GCA_023101885.1). NCBI lineage: Eukaryota > Metazoa > Chordata > Mammalia > Rodentia > Platacanthomyidae > Typhlomys > Typhlomys cinereus. The sequence goes on from JALPQD010000710.1 coordinate 601,974, forward strand.
GCTAAACAGCCTTGTTGGGGGCAGTGCAGTGCCCTGAGTCCCTGACAGGCTAAAACAAATCGTATGCCAGATCTGATTTCAGAAGAGGCCAGCCAGACCGGTAGAATAAGCTGGGACTCGGGAGGGGCCAAGGCAGGAGAGTGAGGGGTTCAGGCCATGCGATTAGCATGTGCCTCATTTTTATCACTGATTTCTTCAGAGAGCAAAGTGTTGATTTCTCCACTGAGCCCACTATTTCTGTCTTTCTTTGCTTTCTCTTCTGCACACAGGCAACTGCTGAATCACACAAGCGCCACCCAAACGTAAGGGTAACTGTGTCGTGTTTGGCCATATTGACAACTGCAGAAAGGAGATGCCAGGTGAAGTTCTAGGATGACGAGATCTCTTGTTAGTGGGGACTGAATGTGTAATAGCATCTTCCTTGAAAAGAAAGCTGGGGGTGCACTGCGATGGCTCAAAGCTACCAAATATTCACTGGCCATCTGAATTTGCAGGCTAGTTTTTCACCTGGCTGTTCATTTCTACTGGAACCTTTGTATTAATTCATTCCTTAACAAACAAACAAACAGAAAGCTGGTATTGAAGCTATGATCAGATAAATGCTTGGGAAAATAGATAGTGGACCTCTTTTCTTCTTCTTCTTCTTCTTTTAAATGTTATTCAAATTGCATCTGGAAGAGGCTAGGCTTTGGGTAGTTCTACACTCCCTTCTAAGGTTTAGCTTTGGCTAAACCAGGCTGGCTGGACTTGCTCATTATTTATGCAGCTTCTAAACAACAAACTCTCGCAACTGTCCAGAAAGAAAGGAAAGAGCCCAGGTGCTGTGGTGAAGCATTCCTTTCTCCGATGTAGGATAGGAAGGCACAGACAAAAAGCAATGACGAACCCCAGCCTGGGCTTCTCCGGTTGCCTTTGCAGAGAGAGGAAGGAAGTCTAGTTCAGGATGTAAATACAGAGCACCAGGAGCCAGGCCTGCTGGAGGGCTGGTTTGAACACAAGGCTGGTTTCACTGCAGCACATCACTTGACTGCTTTGACCCTTAGTTGTCTGGCATGTGCAGTGACGAGTTTGTGCAAATGATTCTCAGACTTGGGTACAGGTCAGTTTCATCTGCACGGTTTGTTACAGCACACCTTGCTGGGTCCCTTTCTGATTCTGATTCAGTAGATCTGGGTGGGGCCTGGGCATTGTTAATATAGTTTCACAGTGCTGGAAGTGAACTTCAGGGACCTTGCATATGCTAGGAAAGCATTCTGCTCCTGAGCTACACCAGAAAGAATTTTCACCTTCTAAAGTATTACACAATATTGCATGTTAGCATTCAGTGGTGCATATTGCTTATGCCTGCTCAAGAGTTCAAAGGCATAGTTAGAATGTATAATTACCTCTCTTGGTCAGAAATCACAAGACTGCTTGTCTTTGACATCATTCATTTGTTATATAGAGTATAGGACAATGCCAAGTATCTGTTTAAAAGTCAGAAAATTGTCTTTTTGTCATGTAAGCAATCTATTAATAGTCAAACAAATTTGGTGTAGTGTGAAACTCATGGTTATTTCTCACATTGCAAATCACACTTGTGGTATGTCTGCCTCCCCTCTTTTTAATGTTACCCTATTTGCTTGATTTTATAATGTTTGTTAATTATATGATGTTAATTCTGATTTTATTGTTGTTGACAAAATGCGGCCTTAGAGAAATAATTTCACTACTCTCTGTGTCAAAATTCCCATCTGTAAAAAGAACATTCTCCAGAATTAACAGTATTTATTTATGATTCTGCGCTTCTAAATATGTAAGTAAATGAAGTCTTTGGTTCCTGAAACAGAACCAAAATATAAACGAAAATGAGGCAAACTATGTAAGTCTCATCTGGAGGCTCTAGACTCAAGGAAAAAATTGTTTCAGCCCATCTGCTCCTGCCAGGACTGCCCAAAATTGCTCTTCCTGCTTCTGCTTCTGCTCCCCAGTCCTCCAGCAGCTTCTCACAGACTTAATAACGTTCAAACTCTGCATTGAGATTGTTTCTTCCTCTGTCACCTGTCCGGGTAGTTTTCAAGTGACCTTTTATATGATTCCTGTGCAGAGCAAAGAGATTTCTTTGTTATGGCCTTTCTGCCAAATGTCCCATCTTGGATTCTGATTTTTAGAGGAACCTTCCAGAACTGTGCAGTTTTCTCTTCTCCTTCACCCTATGGTAACCACGCAGCATTTGTGAGCTATTGTTCACGTTGTGGGGCATTGTCTGTGTTCATCTCCAGGTCATCTCTTCTGCAAGAGCAGGACTCTTTTCTGTGTGGACCACCCTCTCCCTGGAACCTAGCAAAGTGCATGGTGCATGACATGTGCCAATTCTGTTTGTAAAGTGAATGAATGAATATTATGAATGTGCTATGGGATGAGTATTTTGGCTCTGAATAGAAACATGAGCTTTCCTTAAACTGTTTAAAACATCGTGCACACTTTATGCTACATATTTATAGATTATAAATGCTGTATTTTAGAAAGCAATTTTGATGCAAATATATAATATACTTTGAACACACCCCATCCCCCACCATCCTTCCCTTTCATTCTCCTTCTTCTCCCATTAGTCCTTTGTTCTAGGTATTTCCTTTTTTAATATTTTATTGTACCTCTCTCTCTGTCTTTGTGTATGAGATGCATCAGAACTCACTGTGTGTATATATGGAGGTCCAAAGGTGACATCAGGAATCATCCTGGATTGCTCTATCTTTTTTTTTTTTATTTCAGCTCATACAAACTTATTAGGTACACCAGTTCCCTCCCTCCCTCCTCCTCCCCCCATACTCCCTGCTCCCCCTCCCCACCCCTCTCCCTCCCCATCCCCCAGTGCCTCCCACCCCAATTCCCAGAGAGTCCTTTCTTGTGCATGTCTGATTTTCCTCTGGGCCCTCCTCTCCGATGACGTACAAGGACCCAGTGGCCTTTCCCTAAACCCTTTCCCGTGTTCCCCTTAGGTATAGGAACACTGCTGTGGCTGCCAATCCTTTGCCTCCAAGGATCTTGGTGCCTTTAGCAAATGCTAGACTTTGTGAGGTCAACAGTGTGTTGGACAATGCGCAGGGCATGCAAAGTCCAATTATGATTGCTTCAGCCCTAACTAGTATAGAGTATCTTACATATCATTGCTCCTCCCATCCTTATTCTCTTACACTCTTACCGCCCCCTCTTCCGCAAATTTCCCTGAGCTTCAAGATGGGGAGAGACTAAGCTGGCCTAGTTCTAGGTGGTTGATATAGAGTCTCTGAAGTTCTGGATTGTGGTTTGTTGATTTTCTTTTGCAGTTTTGCTGCTCCTGCAATGCTTTGACTTCCAGGACCAGAAGAGCAGGCTGTCACTATTTTTGTCGGGAATTATATGGGATCTGGGATCTGAACTCAGGTCTTTTTGCTTTGGAGGCAGAGGCCTAACCCCTGAGCCAGATCTTCAGCCTCTGTCCTAGGCGTTTCTGAAAGTGCCTTATTTATAGAAATTAACATTTATTTCTCACAATACGGTCAATACACAGTAGCACAAAGTTGTCTGTTCCTGATTGTCATGCTATAAGTGGAAAGATGTAACAGTTAAGATGCCCCCTTCCCCAAATAATTCACTTTGAATGACTTCTACATTTAGGCTTAATCATGTCCTCTGATGAGATGCTAATTACTCTGAAATCAGCCCATTTCTCTCTCTCTCCTCCTTGCCCCCCACCCCCTTTGTGCAGATACTGGTATAGAAAGTAAAGGCTGTAGCCATTTTCACCTGAAATCTTATGTGGGATCTGGAATCCAAACTTCTGCTTGTGAGGAAAGGCTTAACCCCTGAGCCATCTTTCTAGCCCTGCCATTTCTCATGGTGAAAGTTGTGATAAATTCCTTCATATCCCAGCTCCAGCTTTCTCCCAGTGCTGCCTTGACTCCATAGTTTGCTCTTCTGGTCTTTGAGGCTTATAGTTACGCATGGTGCCTCTTTCAGGAGACCTTTCAACATGTGGAAGCTGTTGAGCATCGCCTCCTGGAATCTTTCCTTCTTTGATGTCACCATCCCTCTTTCAGAAGCTTTATGGCATCCTGTTGTAGTACTTCTGTAACACCGAATTCCCCTCTCAGTAGTTCACCTACATCCTAGCAATGATTGTAACTCTTATGTGGTCTGATGAGAGTGAAAGTATAGAAAGCACTCCAGAAAAACTCAAAATCAAGCAAACAGCAACAACTATTTAATTTTTCTCAACATAAACTTTTGTTACACAATTACTTTGAGAGACATTTGTATCGACTATGAACAAATTTAAGATTAAATGAAGCTTCTATTCTAACTCTCTAGTATATAACTTTAGTCCCTAGATTAATTTTCCAATAATATGAAAATGATGAATTTAATTTGCCCGGTAGAAATGCTTTAGCTATGGTCAGTCTAGTGTTTGACTCACATGTAACTTTAAAATTTCTGGCAGTTTAGTTACATTTGATAAAAGTGTGAAGAAACAGGTGAAATTTTTAAGTGTGTTTAGTTACTCTCATAGTTCAAAAACAGTTTAACATTGGAGAAACATAAAGTTATTGGCAAAATATCTCCCTTTTGTAGCTAGTTTTCAAAATTCATTTTCCTTTTTATGCTTGCAGGATGTGTTAGTTGGAAGTAGCTATGTTTCAGCACATGAACTGGCAGCACCATATTGCATCATGCAGCTCTGGATGGTCTCAAGGAATCAGTGCTGTCACATCTTCATTCTGTGGGCTGCTGTATAGCGCTTGCTGTTTATGACCACCGGCATAGGAGACTGACCTGACAATTGCTTTCTTCAGAGTGGCTATATGAGAAGAGAAGAGGACTGCTTTGAAGTGACTTCCTCTTCTGTCAAATACACTGTCAAGTGGTAATTGAAAGGTGAAAGGATCTGAAGTTGTCATTGGCCAATTAAGAGGACGTTGTAGAGAGCTAGAAATAAAACATCTTCTCTTCCATTGGAAACTAGTAGAAAATTACATTTCAGTCCTGGCTAGGCCATAAGACCACTTGTGGAACTTTCAAAACTTACAGCTACCCAAGTCATACCTCTGATCTGCTAATAGAGACATTCTGGAGACAGATTATGCTGGTCCAAATCTGTGGTCCAGGTTTAGTTAGGGCTGGAAACACATCTGTCTGGTCAAGAGTCAGTTCTGTTCTTTAGTGGGTATCTGTGACTTTCCTTTAACCATATTTTAAACAAATCATTCTTTATGGCTATCTGTGTTTCCTTTAATCATATTTTAAGCAAATAGCTAGGTGTTTTTCTTCTGTAGCTTAAAAATACCACAGAATAAAATTGAACCTATTTTAAAAATAAATCAACCATGGAAAGATACAAAATATTTCAAAATCTTTTGGGAAATATCAACAGATCAATGTTTTTTCATTGGGTTTGTAATATTATTGATGTAACTGCTTGGTGTGACCAGAAGGACAGGAAATTTGAGTTGGTTGTGGTAGTCCCAACTGTGTAGTAGACAAGCTGTATCCATGAATGTAGATGAGACTCAATGGGCTCAGCTTTCATGGAAGCCAGTTGAGCAACTTTAAAAAATGTCTTAAATACTGAAACCACTTGATCTGCTATTTCCATTTTCATATGGCCAAAATCTAAATGAGTGACTAAAAGTTAAACAGAGGATTAGAAAAATGTAATAGATTTCACTTGAAAGAATACATATTTCTAATAATGGTACAATTATTGAAAAACTGTGATGTAGCTATTATGTTTATTTCTAATAATGGCACAATTATTGAAAAATGTGTTATGTTCATGTAATTTATGCATACCACTAAGATCATAGCATTTTCACTGAAAAATGCACAACACTGAATTTGTTTACAGATACAAATTTGAAGACTAAAGTACGTATCTTTATACATATGTATGTATTTCTCTGAACTCTTTTCAATGGTTCTGCATTTTCCATACTATCTTCTAGGACTAATTATCCCTGTGTTGCCCACATTGAATTCCAGACAATTGCTTTATCCCTCCAGGGACTATGAGGTCAGAGTGTGGATGGATATTCACAGTGCACTGTCTGTACATTTGGAAGTACAACCTAGATAGACAGCCTGCCAATCTTATTTTTTCTGAAAAAGTCCAGTGTAAGGTGAGAAACATAAAAAAGATGTAATGCTTAGGATGAATAGTGAGTTCCATGGGGGGAAGTATGTTCTAACCAGGAGGCTCATTTCCATTGGGGGGTTTATCTATATCGTTTTGTAATGACATTTTTTTTTTGCTTAAACTTCTCAACACCAGAAAATGCTCTTTCAGGAAAGTTGAATAAATTTTTTTTTACTTAAAAACCAATACAAAACTAACCTGTTTGGTCAACAAAAGTGATGCCATTTAATGTACCAAGGTAATGTCTAGAAGGAAAGCTTGTGATGGGAGGGACAAGTACCAACAGCAAGCCCACACACATTAGCTTGCTGGGCTCCCCTCCTAGTCAACCCTTTATTATTAACCCTCTTGCCTTGGCTGCTCAGATTAAAAAAAGGAGGAGATTGTCTTTGACATTCGGTCAACTAACAGTTATGCTTGCTTTTACATTACATTGAAAACTGAAGAGTAAAACTAAAATCAAATAAGGTAAGATCTTAAATTGTACAATTGGAGACCACAGGAATGCTTTATTTTTTCCCATTAATTCTCTGAGCTTTTCTCACTGCTGTTCTGTTGACACTAACACCCCAGGCCGTTTGCATCCACCATTCATTCTGTTTTGCCTGGTAGACTTCTGCAGCTGTGCCTCCTGGCTGTCTCTACGCCGGCATGCCCTGTATCAAGCCCTCTTCCTTTCAGCTTAGGTCAAACTTCCTAAACTCATGGTTCTGTGGTTCTTTTCTCTGTGCATGAGGGTGTGTACAAAGGGATACTTGAGTGTATGTGTCTGTGAAGGCCCAAGAATAACTTCGGGAATCATCCTGGACTGGTCTACCTCCTTACTGATTTGCTCTGAGGTTACTCAGATCCTGACATCCAGGGCCAGAACTGCAGGCTCCCGCCATATCCGCCTGGAATTTTTCTGTGGGATCTGAAATCTGAACATAGGTCCTTTGGACAGACTCCTCTTCTAATTGCATCAGAATCCTTAGTTATAGATTTATAGCAATAGGTTGCCACCCCCCTCCAAGTCTGTGAGTCAATTGGATGCTCAGTAGAATCCACAAGTGTATAGAGCCCTCATTTTGGTGCCCTCCCTGGGTACCTCTCACTCTTTGTCTGCTACCTTTCTTGCAATTTTCCCTCTGAGTTTTTCACTGATGAAAGTTCTAAAAACCAAAGCTAACAGCTTTTTCTTCCTCCTCTAAAACTCTTCACTAGCTCCTGAAGCCATTGGTGCAGCCTTTCAAGACCATTGTCTCTTGCTACTTGGGCTGCATCTCTTTCATTCTTCACTGTGTTCTTAATTGGAACCCCTGTCTGCTGAGTGCAGATAGTTCTCCAAGACCCTTAGTTCTTGTCTCGTATTTTGTCATCTGTTGGAAATACCAGCCTTTTCAGCAATTTGTGAAGAAGATTCACCCAAACTTCTGCATCTCACCCCTTCATGTAAATCTAAAGTTCCACCATTTTCCCACAGACACATAAAAACTGTTCTTATTCCTTATCACCGTGGCTTGAAATGCCAAGTTAATCTCAGGTAGTCTTATCAAACTAACTAAATCCATGTTTCCCTTTGAACTTTATATCTGCTCTTTTCCTTATAACTGTGAGCATTTCATTTTACTATTTTCTGATCTAATAGCTATAAATAGGCTGTTGTACTCTCTATCTTCTATTATTTTTCTATTATTAGTTTTGCTAGATGAATTTCTGAGCCAAAATGTTGCATGTTCTTTGACTCTGATTGAAAGCTTTCTCAGTGAACTGTTGATCATAACAGGGACAATACGCACGTCTGGCTGACTTTCGGATAAGTGTCCCATAAAGGTTCAGCTTGGGTCTTGATTTGCAGTCCTACATGGAACTGGTAGAAACTTTAAGAGGCAGGGTCTATTGAAAGGAAGGTAGATCATTTGGGTATGTTCTCGAAAGAGGGGCTGGGAACCACTCCTCTGGGTTTAGTTCCTGTTTGGCCTGAAGTGTCTTCTGGCATCCCCAGCCACCCCTCCCCCCATGCTTCCTCTCCCATGTCCTAAATGTAATGGCCACAGGCAGAAATGAGCCAAAATACATCTTCCTACTCCATAAGCTAATTTATCCCAGATATTAGTACATTAATGGAAGAAAGGTATTTAAGAGTAAAATATGCTGTAAACTTTAACCTGCATATTGTAGATTACTGTTTGCACATCTCCCAAAGAGTAGTAAAGTGTTTCCAAATAATTACCTTAGGAACTATCTCTGTATAATTGGAATATTTGTTTCCCTGGACAGTTTTGATTTTATTTTCATGCCATACATACATATATACATGATTTTATGTATTTGCTTAAAATTTAGGTTCTACAAACAAGAGGAAATGCACATTTGTCTTCCTTAGACTGACTCAATTTGTTTTATATGATTATCTCCAGTGCATCCATTTTTCCCTTAAGCATAATTTCGTTCTCCTTTATGGCTGAGTGAAATTCCATTGCATATACATTTTCAGTGTCCATTTCTCTGTTGTGGACACCTAGGTGGGGTCCATAGTTATGGTTCATAGGGTACACTTGTTTTCTGTTTTTTTAAATCCCCATGCTGATTTCCATAGTGGTTCAACCAGCTTACATTTCTTCCAGCAGTATATAAAGGTTTCTTTTTGTATGCATCCTTGACAGTCATCATTTGTCAGTCATTTTCTTAATGACAGCCATACTGACTGGGGTAAGAATGAGTCTCAAAATGAGTTTAATTTGTACTAAATGATGGCCAGTGAGGTTGAGATGCTTTTCATGTTTATAGGTTATTGGTACATTATCTTTTGATAAATCATTTCTCATTTCATTAACTCAATTATTAGCTGGTTTGATTTTTTGTTTAATTTTTTCAAGTCCTTTGTATATATTTGACATTAGTCTTCTGTATGATAGGTACCAAAGATTTTCTTCTATTCTAGAAGTTGCTTCCTCACTCAACTAATTGTTTCCTGTTCTGTACAGAAACTTTTTGAAGAAGATAGCATTGAAATTACACATTGCTTTTAATAGGATGGCCATTCTCATCCTATTATTTTTAATTTTGTGCAATCCTACAGTTGATTATTGGTTTTATTTCCTGAATAGACTGTAATCTTTCTCAGAAAATCTTTGCCTATATCTTGAAGTATACATTTTCCTTCTAATAGTTCTGAAGTTTTGTATTTTGTATGAAGGTCTTTAATCCATCTGAAGTTGTTTTTGTACAGGGTAAGAATCAGGAATCTAGGTTTCTTCCTTTACATGTGGATATTCAATTTTCCTGGTAGAATTTATTAAAGAGGCTACTTTTGCTTTAATGTATATTTTGGTATCTTTAAAAAAAAACCTGATGGCTGTAGCTGTGTAGGTTTCTATCTGGGTCCTTTATTCCTTTATGTAGAATGTCCTATATATCCATTTTTTCTGTTTTTTTTTAATCCCCATGCTGATTTCCATAGTGGTTCAACCAGCTTACATTTCTACCAGCAGTATATAAAGGTTTCTTTTTGTATGCATCCTTGACAGTCATCATTTGTCAGTCATTTTCTTAATGACAGCCATACTGACTGGCTTTTATTAGTATGGATAGTATTACTCAAAATCTAACTTGTTTGCTCATTTATTTGTTTGGTTGGTGAGGAATACTTTGATTATCCAAGGTCTTTTGTGTTTCCATATGCATTTTAAGATCGCTTTAATTTATTTCTATGAAGAATGAAATTGGAATTTGGAAGTGATAACATTAAATTTGTACACTGTTTTTGGTAGAATGGCCATTCTCATCATGTTAATTCTTCCAATTCATGAATATGAAAGGCTTCTTTATCTCTGGCATATCCATTTTTTCTTCAGAGTTATAAAGTTTTGATTATGCATGCTTTTCATTTCCCTGGTTAGGTTTGTCTCAAAATAGTATTTTTTTAGGCAGTTGTGAATGGGACTGTTGTCTGGATTTTTTTCTCGGCATGTTATTAACATATAGGAAGACTGCTGTTTTTTGTGTGTTAATTTTATATATTGCCACCTTTTTAATGTGCTTAACAGTTCTAAGAGTTTTTTTTCTTCAGTCTTTAGAATCATATTATCTGCAAATAAGATTATTTTTATTTATTCTTTTCTTCTTTGTATTCATTTTATTTTCATCACTTGTTTTATTGTTGTAGCTAAGACTTCAAGCACTATAATGAGTAAGGATGAAGAAAGAATACCCTTTTCTGCTTCATAATTTTAGTAGAAATATTTCAGGAGTTTTCTACATTAATGCAATGCTGGCCATACATTTGTTATGTGTGGCCTTCAGTATTGTGAAACATGTTCTTTAAATTCCTTGTTGATTCAGTGCTTTTATCATAGAGGGATGATATATTTTGTCAAAAAACACCTTTTCTGCATCTATAGTGATGATCATGTAATTTCTGTCTTTGAATCTATTTATGTAGTAGTATATTAAATTTATTGATTTGACAATATTGAGACATCATCTCTGCATCTTTGGAATAAAGCCAACTTAATCATGTTGAATGATCTTTTTGATATGCTTTTTGAAGTTACTTGAAAGTACTTTATTGAGAATTTTACATTTGTGTTCATCAGGGAGATTTTTTTTGCCCATATTAGTATTTGGGTAGCACTATTTTATAAAATAGTTTGAAACATTCCTTTCTTCCTATTATTTATAAGTAGTTTGGAAATAATTGATATTAGTTCTTTAAACATCTGGTAGAATTCACCAGTGATTCTACCTGGATTTTCCTTTTAGCTGGATGATTGTCATTATTGCTTCTACCTTGTAACCATAATGTATACATTCGTTTAAGTTGTTTAACTCATCTTAGTTAATTTTTGATAGTCTATATATACCTGGAATTTTGTTTATTTTAGATTTTTTAATTTATTAGAATATAAACTTTTAAAGAGTATCCCAATAATTTTCTAAATTTTGTAGGTATTCATTGTAATGGCTCTACTTTCATCTCTAATTTTGTCAATATGAACTTTCTTTCTCTTGGTTAGTTGGTTAAATGTTTGCAGCTCTTATTCATCTTTTCAAAGAACCAACTATTTATTTCATTGATTCTTTGTATTTTTTGTTTTTATTTTCATTAATCTTTGCTTGCTTTTAATAATTTCTGTCAACCTACTGATTTGGAGTCTGGCTTTTTTTTTTTTTAAGGCCAAATGTACATTATCACATTGTTTATTTGAATTTTTTTTCTGAGTTTTAAATGTTGACATTTATTTTTCTGAACTTCCTTCTTAGGACTGTTTTCATTGCATCCCACGGGTTTGAGTGTGTTTGGGTTTATATTCAATTATGTGCATTTCTTTTACCTGCTTCATTATTTCCTCAATTAAATTCATCATTCTAAAGTATGCCTCCAGGAGTTTGTACATATTCTGCCAGTTTTCTTGCTGTTGATTTCTAGTTTTATTTCACAGTGGCCAGATAGATTATGAGAAGTTATTTTGATTTTCCTGTAAGACTTGTGTTATGTTTTTTAAATTATGTATTCTTTTTTTTAAAAAAATTTATTATTATTATTTATTCAATTGTGCGCATGTGCGTGTGTATGTGCGCGCGCGTGTGTGTGTCTGTGTATGTGTAGAACCAAGGACGAATTCGCGAACCACCATGGACGCCTCCACCTCCTTCTGCCCCGGGATTCACAGGCTCCGCCCTACCAGGACCAGAAACGCAGGCCACCCCTGCTTCCGCCTGGCGGAATACGTGGGATCTGGGATCCGAACTCAGGATCTTCCGCCTGCAAGGCGGAGGCTTAACCCCTGAGCCACCTCTCCAGCCCCAAATTATGTATTCTTTTAAAAAAAAGTTCCACAGACTACTGAGAAGAATGTTTCAGAATATTTTCCTTTAACCTCTTTTTAGTGATTTCATCCTTTGATCTTTGCCCTTGTTTATTTCCTGAAGGAATTTCAATTTCTGTTTTATACTTGCAGACGCCTGTTTCAGATATCACATAACTGAAGAATTGTTAAATTTACAGGTAGGCTGATTAGCTATGATAATGCTGGATGCACTTTCTATATGGTAGACCTAGGGTATCAAAAATGTCAGCTTGAATAGTTCTTTGTGCAACATAATGGAGCAATTTGATGGATTTGAAATTACTTCAACTTGGACTACCTATATGACAGAAACCCTCCTGACTGAAATAAGTATTTGGATTTTAACATTGTATTCAAAAGATCTATTTGAAGCACAAAATTGGATCTAAGAATTTTAGATAAATTAAACTTTGCACTCCTTCCAACTGGACATAAATGTATTAGTCTGGGAAGGGAAGCAGCCTTCCCTGGAAAGAAGTGCTGCAAAGAATCCTGGTATAATCTACTATAATTGCCATGTTGGTTGAGTCTAACTTTAGAAGAAGTAGATGGGTCTATGGGAATTGATGTCTATCCTGACTACACCCAAGTCATTAGTGTATCATGCTGAGTTCAAGTTCTAAATATCTGCTTCTAAACCTACATCTCTCCCTCCAGATAGGATGAAGACCTGTCTGGGACACATATGGACTTTAGGTGCATTCAAGTCTCCTGATCCAGCTGACAGGATAAGAAAGCCTTCAGCTAGGCTAGCAGACCTGTGCACACAGAGAGGAATCCACACATCTGTCTCTGCCAGGACATGGGAAGCAGGAGAGCAGGGATTCCTGTGACTAACCCTTGGAAGGCCTCCCTGAGCCATAGCATCACATAATAGCCTCATGGAGGAGATCAGAAGGAAAAGAAGCCTAAAGCAGGAAGGGAGAAGACATCTTGGCTCTGAAGATGGGTGGCCATTTAGCATAGAACTAGACTCCCTAGCAGCCTTGGAGTGCATTTGCTTGTTTATTAAATGCAGTATCTGCAAGTAAGAAAATGATCCAGACATCCCAGGGGCACAGTCCTTTTCCTGACCTTTGGTTCTAACAAATTTTAGAGCCAAATTGTGTGTAGACCCCAGAATCCTGGTCACAGTAAGCTGCAGGGCAGTCTTTGGGAAAATGTGAGACAGAGAAGAGAGAGATAGATGTCCTGATGAGGATCAGCCGGTGCCAAGTGACCAGATGGCAATCAAGCTCAATAGCTGTGTCCTCCTCTATATCAACCACCTAGAACTAGGCCAGCCTAATCTCTCCCTATCCTGAAGCTCAGGGAAATTTGCGGAAGAGGGGGCGCAAATGTATTAGTCTGGGAAGGGAAGCAGCCTTCCCTGGAAAGAAGTGCTGCAAAGAATCCTGGTATAATTTACCTGAATTTACCTGAATGTAAGAACACAAGGATGGGAGGAGTAATGATATACAAGATACTCCACACAATTTAGGGCAGAAGCAATCATAATTGGACTTTGCATGCCCTGTGCAATGTCCAACACACTACTGACCCCACAAAGTCTAGCATTTGCTAAAAGCACCAAGATCCTTGGAGGCAAGGGATTGACAGCCACAGTAGTGTTCCTATGCTTAAGGGGAACAAAGGAAAGGGTTCAGGGAAATGCCACTGGGTCCTTGTATGTCATCGGAGAGGAGGACCCAGAGGAGAGTTTGGCATGCACATTAAAGGATTCTCTGGGGATTGGGGGAGGGGAGGCACTGGGGGGTGGGGAGGAAGGGGTGAAAGGAGGGGGAGCAGGGGGTTCAGGGGGAGGAAGAGGGAGGGAGGAAACCGGTGTACCTATTAAGTTTGTATGAGCAGAGATAATAAAAAATGTTAAAAAAATAGCTGTGTCCTCAAATCAGTAGAATAATGACTGAGCATGGAGAAAACAGAGGCACTGAGGCAAAGTGGAGATTGGGGAGGTAGCCCTAATAATGAAGACAACATGAAAAAGGGAAAAGGTTCTGTGTGTGCTGACAACACCTTCCTCCTCTCTTCCACCAGTGAAACTCACCGGTGCATGTTCTTAAAAGACCCCACTCCATTTAAACCCTCCATTAGGGGACAGGAAAGAAAACTCAACAGCAAGGTGGGTGTGGTGTGAAGGTGTTCTATTTTACAAGCCAAATTTCTCTCACTTTCCATCTAAGGCTGGAACTAGCCTTCATCGTCCATGCACTGAGCTGAAGTTTGTCTCCCAGCAATTTCCTTTTCCAGCCTGATGAGGTGATGCTAATTTCCCTTGCCATACTTCTCTCTTTTTAAGACCGTTGATGGAGGATTAGATTATACTAGTTTTTGATAGAAATGATAAGAAAGATGTGTATTGACTCCATTTGTTTCCCTGTGAACACATGTGCCATTTTCAACATTGTTACAACTCCTTTGGTCCTTTTCCTTTTGAACTAGACTTGTTATTTGGAAACTAAAGTAACTTTGAACTTCTGAATTTACCTGTAGGATTCTTTTGGAAAAAGCTTGCTTGTGACTTTTTGGTCCTGGTATGGTCCTGATGTTAATAAATCTGCTAAATGAGATCACAAATAGCAAACAAAAGACTTCTCAGAAGATCCAATGGGCATTGTTTTCCCACAAGATGTACATGGAGGAGTGATTTGCACAGAGACCCTCCTCCCAGGACCATGCTCTGTTACTCCTTAGCCCTTACTTGCTTGTGGCTGAAGCCAGAAATGCTACTTCACTGGGAGGAGGAATCCAGACCCTTACTTGTGAATGGCTTGGTATTGGTAACTCATAAGATGAGCCACAAAGAGGTGTTCTGATCCCTTGAAGTACACGAGTGTGATTGGTATCAAAATCAGTGAATGAATATCTGGCTATACCAGACAGAAGAGCTTCAGTTGGCCCCTTATGTTATCCACAGTCAGACACTGTTAGAAGTAATGATGTGTAAATGTAGTTAATATATGATTGTGTCATAGTTTGAAATTTGTCCCCCACGGACTCGTGTTTGGGAGGTCGTGGCACCTTTAGGAGGTGGAAAGGAGGTGAAACTTTGCTGGAGGAAGACAGTTGCAGGGGTTGAGCCTTGAGGTTAATTAGTCCCACCGCACTTCCAAGAGAGGTCTGCTCTAGCAGTAGCAGTCTTGCAGCTCTCAGCTTCCATGAAGGACTGACTTAGCCCACCTCCAGCTTCTGCCTCTAGACATACCACTTCTGCCATGAAAGACTGTATCTCTGCCAAAGCAATCGTAATAGGACTTTGCATGACCTGCACAATGACCAACACATTATTGATCTCTCAAAGTGTAGCATGGAGTAAAGGCACTAGGATCCTTAGAAGCCACAATAGTGTTCCTATACTTAAGGGGAACACAAGGAAGAGTTCTAGGAAATGCCACTGAGTCCTTACACCTCATCAGAGAGGAGGACCCAGAGGAAAGTTTGACATACACATTAAAGGATGCTCCAGGGATGGGGGGGGGGAGGCATTGGGAGATAGGGGGGGGGGAAAGGAAGGGGAAAAGGGGGGAAAAAGTAAGGGGGTCCAGGGAGAGGTGGAGGGAGGGAAGGGACCGGTGTACCTATTAAGTTTGTATGAGGGAAAACAAAACAAAACCAAACCAAAGAACTCTAAAAAAATTCCAACTGTTCCCATTTGAATTTCAAAAACAAATAAATTGGCAGTAAAAAAAAAAAAAAAAAAAAGAAAGAAAGACTGTATCTCCCCTTTAAAGCCATAAACTGAATGACTCTCCCTCCTTTAAGCTGCTTGATTTTGGGTGTTCTCTCACAGCAACACAGAGTAACCAGTACAGCTGGATATCCAGAGGATTCAGGCCACAGGCTAGATTACTTAATATGTATTCCAGTATTTGATTCTTGTGGGCTATCTTTTCTTAAATATGCAATATTTTAAACTTTATTTATTATGTGTGTGTGTGTGTGTGTGTGTGTGTGTGTGTGTGCATGTGTGTCAGAGAGCACTGTGTCTCTCTGTGGAAGGCTAAGGGTGACTCCGGGAATCATCCTGGATTGCTGTTACCTTCTTTTTTACTTTGCTCTGGGATTTCCCAGGCTCCACCCACTAAGGTGGGAAGTGCGGACTGCAGCCATTTCTGGCTGGTGTTTTTACATGAGACCTACTCAGGACCTTGCAAGGCAAAGTCTTAACCTCTGAGCCATTTCTTCAGCCCTCTCAGGGACTATTTTTTAAGGTAGACTTCATTATTCCCTTTTGAAGAAAGCTGGAGCTCAGAAAGCTTCCTCAGCTGGCACAACACAGCTGGAATATACAGAAAACAGACCTGCACCTGGACTCCCAGATGCCCATCGGCCACATCAGCATCACACTCACCTTAAGCCCACTTTGAGGAAAGATTGAGAAATGCATCTTGGAGGAATCCTAGGCCTACTGGCTAACGAAGGATGGGATTGTAAGCATTTTTAATGGAGCTCCCATTTCTTTCTCCCACTGGGTAAAGAAAGGAAGTAAATATTTTGCCAAATCTGAGCAACTGCACTTTGCATTGCTGTGAAAAGTGCTGACAGTGACTTTTCAGACCCTCCCTCTTCCTCATCCCTCACCCCCCTTCCACTGTGGCCCCATGACCTGGGTTCCACTTGCTTCACCTTCCACTTCTCTTCCTTTTGTTTTTGTGTCTTCCCTGTCCCTTCACCTGATGTGCTTCTTGGTGTCTTCACTAATTCTTGCTTCAGCTGTGTCTTTTCAGTTTGTATGTTGACAGACATTTAGTTTTAATCAAAGTAGTCTTTATTTCCAAGAGTCTTTTTTACCCTTTGAGTAAATAGTTTCGTTTATCCTTTACTTGTCACTTATCATGGAGCAGATTGGATTTCCTGAAACACAGGAAAATGTGCTAATTTTGCATTTTGATTTTGTAACCTAATGCCTGAAGTCTTGATGCATCTAGCTTTCTTTTTGGAGGATTACAGCCAGTGTATCTTATTTCTGTCAATACTTTTGTCATTTTTCATACTCAGCTTGTGTACCTTAGAACTTTATCTTTAGAACTGTTATATGAATTGAACTCTAGTTTGAGATTTCATTTTTTTCTTGATAGAACTACAATTGCTTCCACTAAGAATTTAAAGGTGAGGCCAATCATTTAAACATAGTTTGTGGATTGACTTGGGGCTCTTTTGTACATTGTATAATTTGGCCTGCAAGTCCACTAGAGATTGCTTCATAGCTACTAATTTTCAAGGAAATATATTTCCCTCTCTGAGCTCAAGATAGGAGTATTCATGGGCCTCCCATTTCATGCTAGACTCTACCATTAGAATCCCTGCTTAGGGAAGGGACGGTACTAGGATCACTGTCCTGTGTTCTCTGCCCCCTCCTACTCCAGTTTTGAAAATAGAAACTTGCAGTGCTCAGCTCAGATATGAAAGTAGCTTCAGTGCCTTGATCGCTTGCTCTGGCCATGATACGTTTGCAAGTTTATTAAAGAAAAGACTTGTTATTCTGGAGTGTGGCAAGAAGAGCCCAATGTGGACCAGGCCTGGATTTGATTCCTAGTAGCTCCCCCATTTACCCTCACTAGCTATTGCTTGTCAGATCTGATGATTTTCCTCTATCTGTTCTATTTGGAATTTAGAGAGAGGGAGAAAAAAGATGAGATGATGTGACTGAAGAACCATTCACTGAAGACTTTACCTCACTCAATGATAAAAATACCACTGCAGAATGCTGGGATGAGAAATTCGCTTGTACAAGACTGTACTCTGTGCATTGGCCAGTCAAACAATGTGTTCATCAGATCTGTTTTACAGTTTACAACGCGTGTACATTATCAACAATGAGATCTGCTCCCGTCTCATCTGTATAGAACATGAAGCTATGAAAGATGAACTCTGCCGGCAGATGGCAGGTCTGTCCTCGCAGCGACTCCGGCGTTCTAACTACTTCCGACTTCCTGCCTGTGAAAATGTGAATTTGCAGAGACCCAGTGGTTTGTGATTGCAAAGGACGGAGAAAAAATAGTGTGGATGAGAAGTGGAATATTTTTCAGCCACTCCTACCTGACCGTAGACTTGTGTTTATTTTAGACAAGTCCCTTTGCAATGTCCAGCTTTGTCCCCCTACTCTATAATATTTCATCGACACTGATAACATTAATCTCATTTTGCAGTGCTTAAAATACAGTGTCTATATTATTGCATGGTTTTGCTGCTGCCCGATATCATAGACGTAGTGGACAAATGACCATATGGCTTCTTCACAGTACATCCAATTTCAGAAGAAAGGGTCGTAGCTCAGTCCATATAGTGCTTGTGTAGCACGTATGAATCCTGGGTTTGGTCCCACTGCTTGGGAGCCAGAAGAAAGGAGGACCCGAAGTTCAAAGTCATCCTCAGCCATAAATTGAATTCTAGCCACCCTGAGATATATAAGAACCCGTCTAAAATAAATAAATGGATTTTAGATTAATAATCAAATGGTGCTATGGAACAAACCTAGGTCTTTATATATGCTAGGCAAGCTATTCTGCCACTGAGCTACACTCTCAACCCTTTAGGCTAATAATTTTAATTATTAAACATAACTGTTAGGGTAGAAGAGATTATCTTAGTAAATTTTGGCTGGCCACAGAACTTCTAGATTCTTCTAGATGAATTTCCTACCATGTACATAGACTCATTTGAACTCTTTTGCTTTGATTGTCCTAAAATTTGCCTGGCAAAATGGGTCACGGTAATTTTTGTAGACCTAGAAGACTTTCCAGGACACCCAAGAGATATACAGTTCTACTAACCATACATAAAAGATCTCAAATTTTGGGACTGGAGAGGTGGCTCAGGGGTTAAGCCTCTGCCTTGCAGGCGGAAGGTCCTGAGTTCAGATCCTAGACCCCACGTATAGACGCCAGGCGGAAGCGGGGGGCGGCCTGCGTTTCTGGTCCTAGTAGGGCGGAGCCTGTGAATCCCGGGGCAGAGTAAACAAGGAGGAGGTGGAGGTGGTCCATGGTGGTTCCCGAATTTACCCGTGGTTCTACACACACACACACATACATACACACATGCACACACATGCATACACGCACAATTGAGTAAATAATAATAAAAAATTAAAAAAAAAAGATCTCAAATTTTGCCTTCCACTTAGTTCAGAGCCTGGGTTTAAAACAAATGAACAAAAAAACTACGTCAGTTTTAAAGCTTGGCTTATCATTCCAACACACCTCCTTAGAACCCTATTCTTCTCCTGGCTCTAGCAGTAGCCGTGCAGCCTCACACGAGCCCATTTCTTTCATCAGGCACTGGTTAAATTCTGTACATCTAAATACAGAAAGTTAAATTAAACTATAATGCTTTAATCCTGTGGTTCTTTGGATATGAATACTTTATTCATATTTCTTGAAGCCTAAATATAGATGCAATGCATGTCATAATGGGCATATCTGCTTTTATCCTACATGTTGGCGGCAACCACGGTTATATTATAGTACAGTTTCCCAGGCTCCCTTGCTATGGTTGGGATCAAACCGCAACCTTGTACCTCACCTCCAAGGCACAAACTCTACCAGTACTGAGCTATATCCCCAGACCTCCAAATTCCATTGTAATAAGTGACAAATTATATTATGAACACTTCTGTCTGAAAAACTCAGTAACTTTCTATAAGAACCAGTGCAATTCTAGTAAGAACTAGGCAATGACAATTACATTTGATGATAGGAGTTGGAGCCCTTCCTCAAGGCTGAAAAGTAACCCAACAAAGGGCCAGAGTCTTGCTATTAATAAACACTTTAGTTTAAAGGGATATGCACAAGAGATTAAGTGTAAAAGCTTGAAAAAGCCCCATAGTATATAGTCTATCATATCCTCTAGAGTTAAATATATTCATATATAGACAGACATATTAAGTGCATATTATAGCCACTATAAAGAAGTCTCATAGGTACAGTTTCAAATAATCATCTTAAAATGTCTTCATAGAAAATAAAATAATGAAAAAAGAATGTTTTCACAAGGTCCAAATCCAAAGTAATGATAAAATGATAAACGCAGGAACGTTAATTACCCTGATTTACTCAGCAAGCAGTGCACATACATACTGAAATGTCACATGCACCTCATAAAGACATATGACTACTATGTGTCAGTCAAAATTTCTTTAAAAAGGCTCAAAGAAGTAGGAATGTTAAGTGCTCTGGTATGTTACTGTAGATAAACGTATCGAATTATCATATCGTATGCCATAAATTTGTTCAACTTAAATACATTTAGAAGACATTCAAAAATCCATGTTGCTCCTGGGAGCTGGGAAAATACAAAAGGAAAAAAAATCTCCTCAAAGAGTACAAACTTCCTGTGTCTAGACACTTCAATGTCAATGTTTTATCTTTTGAAAATTAAACTTTTCAAAAACAAATTTTTGTTTAGTTTCTTGGCTCAGGGGAAAAAAGGCTTGTTATTCTACATTAAGTTATGTAATTAACTGTTGAAAATGCCTTAGAAATCATACACATATCAAAAACATGACTAATGGGCTGGAGAGATGGCTTAGGGGTTAAGAGTCTGTCTTGCAAGCAGAAGGTCTTGAGTTCATATCCCAGCACCCATGCTAAAAACACCAGGCAGAACCAGCAGCAGCCTGCATTTGCAGGATGGAGCCTGGGAAACCTAGAGTGAAAAAAAAGAAGGTAGAAACAATTCGGGATGATTCCTGAAGTTACCCTTGATCCTCCGCAGGTTCATATAGTGCCCTCTGATACACACATACACACACACACACACACACACACACACACACACACACACATCCATAATAAAGTTTAAAAACATGGTAAGTTAAAATGAATAATACTATGATCCAATCAACTCCTTTTGTAGCATTCCCATTTTTCCTCTCAGAAGTACTTATTTTTGAATTCTTAATGTATTTTTAAAAGATGTTTCCTCAGCTGCTTTCCTGGATGTTTTTGGTGGGTTGTGACCTGGTACAACCTTGAAAGAGCTGTTGGACAAAATTTTATAAAGTGCCAAGTGCAGTTGTCCTTTGAATCAACAGCTTCATTGCTGGAAATATACTCTGAAGTTGTCCTATACATCTATAGCTATGTGCTTCTTTACTGAGGCATCGTTGGTAAAAATCAAAAGACTGGAACATCTGGAATGATCTTCAGTAGTCAAATATGGTGGATCTAGTCAATGGAATACCACACTGCTATGAGAATGAAAAGGATATCTGTATAGAACATGAAATACTCTATATTTTAAATGAGAAAAGCCAAATTACAGAAGTATATTGTATTTTACTTTTCACACAATGAAATGAATTTACAATAAATGTTTTCATGCTCTATAAGAAGGTATTTGTTGATCAAACACGTACCATGCACATTTTACATTAGAAACTTACATGTATTTTTATGGCTATTAATCCATTTAATTTTTATCAGCCTTTTGATATAGATACAAATAACCCTCATTTTTACATATAAATATATTGAGGCCCAGAGAAGTTAGGTAACATGTCCTAGGTTTTGCAGAAGGAAACACAGGGAAACAAAGATTCTAAGTTTGAGTTCTCAGGCTGGATGAAGATAGGATCAATGGAATGTGAGTGTGGAAAAGAAGCCTCAATGTCTGAATATATATCTTATTGTGTTGTTTCTCAAACTGCAGGAATGGATTATATAATCACAGGGTATTTTTTTAAAGCGTGAAGAATTCTTAGTCTTTCTCAGGGGAAGACAGGCAGTTGACCATCTTGCTGGAAGAGACATGCAAACAGTGTGTGATGTCTGTTTACCTCAGTGCTTCCCTTTGCCAGACTCAGCTGGAGGAAACAGACCCAAATTAAGCAAAGGAAACAAAATGGTTTCCCAAGTTCAACTGAGACAAGTCTTTCTCATTTTCTACATGCATCTCAGATAACAGTGTGGAAAGCACTAAAATTGCTTTGGGAGTTTTTCTCAGGAGAGGGCAAAGTAGAAGGCAAGTTGGTGACTTGGTTATAAAACCGAAGATGTTCTGGAATCTTTCTGGAAACTGGTCTTTTATTTTGCCCATGTATGATATTCTTGGTGAAAGGAGGCTCTGCTGCCACCTTCTCCACTGGAGCATTGCTCCTGGCAAGTATGAAACCTGCCTTGCCCAACATGCCCATTTCTCCAGGGCTGTCTCCCTTCCTGAACCAACAATGAAATTGTGCTGTGAGGGCAGGGACCTAGCCTGGCTTCTCACTGAGGTGCCCAGTACACAGAAACAGTGCCTTCGGCATGGTCTGTATTTAGTAAATATTTATGAATGTTATTAATAGAAAGTCCCACTTTACCTTCCAAGTGTGCAATATTTTTACATCATTTTCTGTTTTTATTTTTTCATTTATTCTCATCCAAATATTGACTTATTTCATGCAATTTTTTCCTTATTTTCATGACATTAGAGAACTAGTTCCCTTAATATATTTCATTCCAAACGGTGTTACACAGAGAAGCCAGCAACATCCACAGAGTCTAATGCAAAACGTATATAAACTGAGAGTAAATCCAATGTTTGATAAAGTTTTTCTCTTGTGGTTCTTAACTGAATGCTAACTTCAAAAGGTAATACTTAATAAGTGAGGCATTTTCAGGAGTACCACTCTATAGTCTTTGCTTTATCATTTAAGTTTGTCTTTCCAGCTTCCTAGAAAATGGACTTTAGGGGCTGGGGATGGCTTAGTGGTTTGAACTCTTGTCAGGCAAGAAAAAGACTAGAGTCACTATATGGTCTGCCTGTAGGTTTGATCAGAGATGGCAGGGCTCTCGGACCAAGATGCCTATCCAGACCAGCACAGACTCTAGGTTTGATTATCCTGTCTCAAAAAGAGTGAGGTGGAGGTGTCACAAAAGACAATTCATAATCTCAACCTTGAGCATCCATGGGCACAATGCGCATATACATGTACTTGTACACACAGTGGTATACTCACACACATGCAAAACATACACATGCCGCCCTCATGCCAAATGCTCATGCATGCACTGTCCCCACACAAACCCATTAAAAGGGGGAAAAAAAACAAGAAAGAAAATGAATTTTAATTCAGCATTGAACTCTGCGTGATCATGAATGGGACAGGGAGCCAGCCAGGGTTTGTGTCTGTGTTTAATTACAGTCCGCTACATTAGCAACGACAGAGAGGGAATGAAAACAACCATAGCCCCATTACCATCCCTGAGGTCAACACTGCTTATTAAGCCTTTTCCTTCTGTTAAGAAGGGATCAGGGAGGTTGAAAAAAATTGTCCAAGGTTACCTAGTCAGACAAGCCTGGATTCAAACCCAGTTTCATTGGACTCTAAGGACAATGTTATTAATTATGACTGGATTGGTTCCTTTTACTATTTAGCTCTTTCTTACAAGCCATTGTTTGGTTTTCGCATCTTTGTCTTTTGCAATGAGCTACACAAAATTAGTATATAAAGCAGATCGATGTAGACATCATGCATGCATACACATATACACCTCTTCCAGAGTTTTGTAAACTTAATGATTAATCGATAGACATTTATAAATTAAAATTGTTAACAGTTGGTAATAATTGAAGTGCAATATCCACTGTTGAACTAAGTACTAACTTTTTCCTTTCTTTGCACATACGTGTGTGTGTGTGTGTGTGTGTGTGTGTATGTGTGTACAAGAGGGCACTTGAGTGTCTGTGCCTTTTGGGGGCACACCAGGAATCATCCTGGATTTCTCTACCTCCTTACTGCTTTGCTCTGGGGTTTCTCAGGCTCCGCCTTCCAGGGCTGGAATTTCAAATCCTTGTCATATCCACCTGACATTTTTACATGGGAAATGGAGATCTGAACTCAGGTCATTTTGCTTGTGAGACAAACGTTTTAGTGCCTGAGCTACCTCCCAGCCCTCTGAGCTCAGCTCTTAGGCAGTTCTGTAACTTGAAGTGAGCAACCTAACCACTTAATCTATCAATACGGATACAATGCATGCAATGTCCATAAGTTCAAGGCCAATATATAAGAATCCTTCCTTGTGAAGTTCCTGGAAACATTTAGCATATTTTGGGAAGTATTAGCATCCTTCCTTTCTCTTGGAGTTAGAATCTTGCTGCTGACAAATTGCTATCTCCGTGACTGTCTCACCAGGCGACCTTGAGGTAATCAGCTGATGTCTCTTCTTTGTAGTTTCTACAAAGAAGTCTTAGCTTCTGATTTCCCCCCTTTTTCATGCCAGGGGAACAACATAATAAATGACTTCACCTACACAGTCTGTTTTTGGAGCCTTGAAGTTACTGACTTGGTCCTATTACTTTGGGACAGTCAAAGTGAGCAGCAGTTGCTTTGGAATTCTATAGTCAATTGAGTTTACTCCAGGAAAGCGAAAGAAAGGAATATTTCCAATTGTTTATCTTCCTAATTGTGCAAATATTTGAACAGCTGGCACTTTAATGTCTGAAAAAGTGGTGAAGAATTACTTCTGAAGACTTAGATGAACTCACACAATCAGTCTGTTCAAATAGTCATCTGCTGCTACTATCCTCCAGGAAAATAGCAGATAATATATTTCTCCGTCCTTTCTTCCCTGCCTCCTCCTCCTCGTTGTCAAATTCCTATTCAGTCTTAGCTTCTGTTTAGCAACTGACTCCTCCCTTTTTTTAAACCTAAAAATAAGATGCTATTTCAAGTATCTAAACTAGGTTGTACCATAAATCAAGAAAGACCATGTCTTTTCTTAGGGTAGTAATGTAACAGAAGAATTTAATACTTTATGTAAGGAGGAAAGTTTGTGAAACAAATTTAGAGCACATTGACTTTTCATATTTGATTCTGTTGTTTCTATTTGGGAGTACTGGTTGAGTCAGTGATCTATGATTGTCTAAAACCATAATTCACTAATGTAATTTATAATCTTAACAATAAAAATGCATTCTTAAGGTCCTGTATCATTTTTTATCAAGTAATTTATTCTTATATTTAGCTTCTTATGTATAATAATAAAATACATTTAATCTACATGCCACCAACTGGTAAATTCCAACATAAATTACTACTAGATTTCTTTTTTGGTAGATTGTGATAGCCACACCTTTTATTTTGGGTGTGGAATGATAAAAGAAGCTTCTCTGGAGTCC
Organism: Typhlomys cinereus; assembly: GCA_023101885.1. Taxonomy (NCBI): domain Eukaryota; kingdom Metazoa; phylum Chordata; class Mammalia; order Rodentia; family Platacanthomyidae; genus Typhlomys; species Typhlomys cinereus. The sequence continues at coordinate 627,060 of JALPQD010000710.1, forward strand.
TTGCAAATATCCAAGCCATTGTTCAAAATTCTTAAATCAAGAGAGAGAAGAAGAAGATTTTGATTTTGTGAGGGTAAAACCCAGAAGCCTTTCGAGAGTACACTTTAGTAAAAACAGAAGAGAGAGATGGAAAAAATTTATCCGTCAACTATGTTCTTTCTGCCACAGTAGTGTAGGCATGGGACACCAGGGACATGTTCCCAGGTCCTCTTTGGCCAGGCACATCTTGTCTTGGCTGTTCTGAGTAACTCAGAAGCAGGCAGAAGAAAGATTAGGAAAAGCTTTATTGAAGGAACAATGCAAATCCTTTTTCCACAGCAAAAGATCTGCATTTTCATGTCTTTCCTCCATGTATTTTAGCAAAATGAGCAATTTTGTGTCCTTTTGTAAGATGATCTACACATGCACATTTTTGTGCACACCCCCGTGCTGCTCTGGAAAAGACTTCCGTTCTCATGTAAAATGACTGCGTCTTTCACCTTGTTCTCCGGGCTCCAAATTGCCACTCTTATGATGTGCTGTCACAACTTTTGTGTAACTGACTGGTTACAGAGCCTGCCGATCTATATGGAGAGGTGAGAATTTGTCACTGTGCATAAGGAGGAAGATCAGTCAGATACAGTGATAGATCTGTTCTTTGCCTGGATTCGTCTGCTGCTATATTAGGGCAGCTCAGCAGCTGCCAGATCCAATTGTAAGCCTGGTTTTATGCTTAAGAAACAGAAAAGGAAGAAGTGGTGTCCTGACAGAGCTACATTGGGGTACAGTAGCTGTGGAGTGAAAATATGTTGTAATTATTCCATCAAAGCATGCTCTGACTGTGCCCACCATGGACTGAAACAGTTACTTCAACATCTTTTCTCATGCACCTGGAAGATTTTATAGATAGTAGTTTGGGGGTGCAAGTTACCATGTTGGGTGTCATAGGTGGACAGATTCATGCAGAACTCAATCTGACTTTTTTTCTAGATCTGCTAATTAGAATCAACATCTGTAATTAAAAACAAAGCCATTGCTGTTACCAAGGGCAAAATATGGTCAAATGGCCTTGAAAGAAGTTACAGAGGAGTGACAGGCAAATGGTACAGGTTTTGCAAAGCTCATTAATGATGCTGAAGACAATGTGCTCATTAGATTGGAGGGTCTGAAGGACACACGCTTGCTTCTCTGCTTTTGTGCTCATCCGCTGAGCTGTGTTCGTTACTATTCATGTGGATTAAAGAGGGAAAGAAGGAATAAGATCAAAGATATAATATCAGACCATTATCAATCATAGTTAACTAATGTCCTTTAACAACCAACTTGCATTCAATATTCCGTATCCGAGGGAAACATGTTTTCCAGAATGCTGTCAGCTACTGTGGGAGTACTCAAAGGTATTTTATGTGTGCTTTGTCTCTCTAAGAATTGGGCCATCATAACTACAGAAAAAGATGCGCAAATCAGGGGAGACGGCTTCGTGGAATTGAAGGTGCTTGCCCCATCAGGCGAGCCACGCTGGGTTCAAGTCTGCTCAGAGCACCCAGTGGAGAGATGGATAATTCTGACAGCAAAAAATTCCCTGGGTACCACGGTGATGGAAAGACACTTCTCTCTCTTCCATCTGATCAATGTCCTTTTATATTTTATGTTTCTTTTATCACCCATTGGATAGTGTTTGCTTTTCAACTTTTCAGTAAGAGAAGAAACTTGGTACTCTTAAAACCTTAAATTTCAGCAATAAGGCATAATAAGTTCAAACAAGAATCAAACAGTTTTTTACGTTCCTCCTAATTAAAAAATCATAACGACAGTACCTCGTGGGTGTACTAACAAAGGCACACTTGTGAGAATTGCTGCCATTTGTCTCTCTGGACCCATGTTCGGCTCTGCAATCATTTTAAATAAATTTGACAAGCCATTCCATACTAAATTAATTTTTAAAAATGTAAAAGTGAGTATATATATATATATTCAAAAACAATGCAATAATAGGCTATTAGAGTTTGCTAACCCTGGGAGAACTGCACTGTGATTAAAAATAGGCACGTGTAAGGGAGTCCGCGTTCTGGCTCACTGTCGTTAGCACTATCCAGGTCGGGATACTGCTGTCACTGCCACTGTTAGTAATTTTTCAGGACATTTTGCAGAACATTTCAAAAATGCAGATCTCATCATGTTCCCAGAGTGGAAGCAACTGAACGAGGGCTCCTCAGGAACTTGAAAGAAAAGCTGGCCAAAATTTTGCATACATATGAGGAAAGTCACAGAAAAAATATTTTGACACTGACTGGATACTATCGGAGGAGAGCATCCATCATTTTCTCTCACAGAGAAGTGGCATTTGTGACATGGTTCTAGGAAATTGGCTGGGAAGTCTTGATGTCTGGTCCAGAGCAGAGGCAGCAACTCAAAGACAGTGAGTGAGGAAGGTACAGTGGCCAGCAGGAAATACAGAGGAAATGCACGAAATGCAGATGAGGCTGATTCTTGCTCCGGTTTTGGAGCCAGGCCCAGATCTACTGATATTGAGAGAGAGAGAGAGAGAGAGAGAGAGAGAGAGAGAGAGAGAGAGAGAGGAGAGAGAAAGAGAGAGACTAGAAGTCTTGATTTTTCTTTTGCAGTTTTCCCCTTTCTAATGACGGCCACTAATTTAAAAAGAATCCAACAAAACCACACACACACACAAGCATGCATGTAAACACATTCAGGTATATGGGGTTCATCACAGCAGCTGTGATTTTTAACTCACAGAGTATGCTACCATACCATACAGAGTCACTGAGGGCTCTTGAGTACAAAGATCAATGCTGATTTTCATATGAAAGATATTTTGATAGTAAATATTTTGTGAAGATTATAATATACTGCTGAGTCAAGGGAAGAACAGGTTCCCCATCAGCACTGCAAGGACACAGTGTAGAATTGCATTCTTCCTTTTAAGAAGGACTGAGATTTGTCAAGCAGAAGGATCTCTTGAGAAAAAAGGTCCGTGAGGAGTCAGTGAGGCCAGAAAGCAAAGAGAAACTAAATATGGAGTAATGTTTTCTGGCTGATATCAGATCTAGTCAGTGAGGAAAAGGGGGTGTAAAGGAGTGTTTAATGATCTGAATGATTTACTTGGGGGCTAGGGAGAAGGCTCAGTGATTAAAGTCTTTGCCTCACAAGCCAAACGATCTGAATCAAGCAAAAAAGTTGGTGGCCTACAATTCTGGTTCTGGAAGACAGAACTTGGGAAACTCCAGAGCAAAGCAATAAGTAGGTACAACAATCCGGGATGATTCCCGATGGATGCCACCCTTTGACCTCCAGAGGCACACATACTCAAGTGCCCTTTTGTACACACACATACACATGTACACCCATACATATGCAAGCACACATATGCAAAAACAAGTAAATAATGATCTACATCTACATTTGCCTAGGTCACGTAACTGCTCTTGAAATAGAACTGAATTTGATTTTTCCATATGTAAAGAATAACTTAGGAGAGAATTGTATAACTATTTACTTAGGTTTGACTCCTAGAAACCAATACTAACTATAAAGGTCACGTATAGATGAATAAGGATAGGGAAACCTGAAGAAAGAGTTATGATTGGGATCAGTTTACAGAATTTTGTGGGTTTTTTTTAATTTTGATTTACAGTGATGGTATGTCAACTGAGATAAAAGGATACACTGGTAGTTTTCATAGGTTTCAAACACCATATAACATTCTGTCAAAAATATCAAGATACGATTTTGAGTGGTAATAATTCTGACACTGACTTTAAAAATAAAGGGAGCCGAGAAGGAACCGGGTGGAGCGGCCAACATGGCGGAAGGCAGGCGACACAAGAAGCAGATCCAGGAAGTTGGTGAGCCATCTAAAGAAGAGAAGGCTGTAGCCAAGTATCTTCGATTCAATTGTCCAACAAAATCCACCAATATGATGGAACATTGAGTTGATTATTTCATTGCTTCAAAAGCAGTGGATTGCCTTTTGGATTCTAAGTGGGCCAAGGCTAAGAAAGGAGAAGATGCACTATTTACAACCAGGGAGTCTGTGGTTGACTACTGCAACAGGCTTTTAAAGAAGCAGTTTTTTTCACCGGGCCCTAAAAGTAATGAAAATGAAATATGACAAAGACATAAAAAAAGAAAAAGATAAAGGAAAATCTGAAAGCGGGAAAGAAGAAGATAAAAAGAGCAAGAAAGAAAATACAAAGGAAGAAAAGACAAAAAAAGAAACAAAGAAAAAAAAAAAAGATGGTGAAAAGGAAGATTCCAAGAAGGAGGAAACTCCAGGAACTCCCAAAAAGAAGGAAACTAAGAAAAAATTCAAACTTGAGCCACATGATGATCAAGTTTTTCTGGATGGAAATGAGGTTTATGTGTGGATCTATGACCCAGTTCACTTTAAAACATTTGTCATGGGATTAATTCTTGTGATCGCAGTCATAGCAGCCACCCTCTTCCCTCTCTGGCCGGCAGAGATGAGAGTAGGTGTTTATTACCTCAGTGTGGGCGCAGGCTGCTTCGTCGCCAGCATTCTTCTCCTTGCTGTGGGTGAGTCGTAGCAGTAGTAGTAATACTGCCCTCAGTGAAGCTGGTTAGAGAGTTCATCTGCTCAGAGCTCTAGTGAGGTTAGTGTAAATGATTAAGAAGTGTGTGCTCTTCCTTTCTAGTAGCTTAAATCTAAACTGACTTGGGCCCAATTACTCAAGCTGAAATAAAAGACTTTTAAAATCTTAAAAAAAAAAAGGGAGCCATCACCCTTCCATTTGAACTCTTGCAGATGGCTGCAAGAGGACTTAGCAATGTTTATGAAAACTGTCACGTACATTCTAGCAGGTTGATATTAAAAATTGACTGGCAAAGGATGAAGAGTCCTTTGCTTTTGGTTTTATTTTCTTTTTGAAAGAAGACAAAATATATAGGGCTTATTTTTTTGGTCCTAAAGAAGGAAATTAAACAGTGAGTCTCTCTCTCTCTCTCCATATGTATGTATGTGTATATATATATATGTATGTGTGTATATATATATATTCAGATGATTAAAATAACGCATTTGGTGTTTCCAAAGTAGGAATGTCATTCACTTAAGAAAGGAACTCCTGTTTCTCCAGCCCTTTTGATTTTCTCTTCATACTTGGGCATAATACATAGAAAACAGGGACCATGGAAACGACTTTCCTGTGGTCTAAAGGCAGTCTTGCACCCTTTGTATTGGACACCTTTCAGGCCATGGCTGGTTCTTTAAAAGCAGAAAACTTGGCTTACTGTTTCACCTTGACTGGTTGCTGTCATCTTGGTATAACAGTCAGAGAAAGCCCAACGTTACTATCACCAGCACATGCATTGAAGATGGAGTGAGCACTTTCCTGCTTACTGAAACTGTTTTGGGCTCAGCTGCCTCTACATCAAAGTGTTCCTAAGAACTCTGAGGTACTGCCTGAGACCGGTATTACTGATCATCATGGAAAAGTTCATTGCTTACATATTCTCTAACAGTATGAGGGATCTTAATTATGAAATATTTACTGCTTATTTACACTTCATTCCCTAACCATCCTTGTGGACAGAAAATATGGTATCTCCTGCCAAAATAATAGTCAAATTAGTGATATAGCAAAATAGCGCCCATGAATTCTAAACCTGCTGATTACCAGCCATAGCTTCAATTCTCAGTTTGTAACTGTAGGAATGTTACTAAGATGTTTCTAGCCTGACTCCCTTATCAAAAGGATAATATTAATGATAATGCCCACCTGAGGGGATATTTTTGGTGAGGATTAAATGGGATAAGAAGTATGAAATGTAGGGAAGAGTCATCACAAAACAAGCATTAGTGCTCTTCCCCATTGTGGGAAGATCTTAAGGACATAAAACAAGCCCTCTGGAATTCTGCAGCAAAATTTAGTATAACATTATTAATGAATAAGGAATATTCCCAGTACAGCAGAAGAGATTGTGTTTGTATGAAGGAATTTTCAGATTGCCTCTTAATATTATTGAAAACCTAATCATACTCACAGGCGAGTGTCAAAAGAATTAGCGGCACAAAATCCTGCATTGGAACATACAAAGCTGTGGGCTCCCCTGCCACCAGACTGTGTGAGGAGAGGTTAGGAGACACTTGAGACCTGGGTATCCCAGGCCTGCTGCTCTCACCATTATAAACATGTTTCTTTTTCAGTAAACCCTACAGGATGAGGCAACTATATTCTCCAAGCTCCCTTTTCGGTCACTCATGCTATCGATAACTGTGCTGTGGTATGTTTTTGCACTGGTTGGACACACTCATGTCCTATTAGGGAGATTGCACTTTGACTCAGATGGGGAACGTCCTGTTCCCCTTCCTTCTAGGCCTCCTCACTCCTGATCGTTTCTGCTTTTAAGTCACAGAGTTGAGGCAAAAATCAAGTGACAGATCCCAAATTTATTTTAAAAGTATTTTGATGGTTTGTGTAGATCTCTGGGGTGGAACCCTGCGTGAAAACTACCTGGAATTATGGCGTCACTCACATCTACTTCCAAGTGTGTCAAGTCAAACAGTTGATTTAGAATGCTGCTGCTGAGGAATAGAGAAGTATTTTGGAAGAACAAAAATGTTTTTGCTTAGTGTGAACTTATTGTAATGATAGAACGGTTCGAAGGGGCAATGCATAAGTCTAAACTCCCAAGGGATTCCCATAGTGCAGGGCCAAGTACTGACCATGTGGAAGTAGACTTGACCACTCACCATGAAAATCTTGGAAAACACTTTAAGCACTGTCTCGCTCTTCTTCTTCTTCTTCTTTTTTTTTTCTGAAAAGTCAGGGAGTTGAGGGTAATGAGAAGGACCCTGTACTTTTTAATATTCATGGCAACAAGAACTCGAGTTTTACTTTTAATGTACAGATTGCGAAGAGTTCTCCTCTGTAGCCTATTAAAATGACACATCCATCTATCCCTTCCTTGCTTCACTTTTCCGAATTTGTATCACAATTCCATTTACTAAAAATATCATCTGACTTTTTTTCTCAAGGTAGATTTCATTAGATTAAGTATTTTTGATATTTTCTAACTTTTCCCATTATACACCTATTTATGGAGTGAATTCCGTTGCACCCAGACTGGGCACATGTGTGGGCATCAGAGGACAGTTTCAGAAGTTAGTTCTTCTACTTTGTGGGTTCTAGAATCTGACTCAGGCTGTCAGGTTTGGTGGCACCTTTACCCGCTAAACATGTCTCAGGTCCTTTCAATCTCTTTAGTCACTGTTATGTTTCTGGATTTTGGAACAGTGGTTGGCACATAACATGTGCTCAATAAGTACCAAAAGAATGATCGAGAGACTCTTAAATAAGTCTGCTTTTTGTTTTCTATAATAAAGGATAGCAAAAGCTGCTTCTCACATTCTATCTAAAAGGCTTGAGAATAATTTTGAATTTAAAATTTGAATGATACTCAAAGTCCTTTCACAGTAGAGGAGATGGCACTAGCAATAAATAATAGGTGCTGACCATGCTTACAATCTCCAGGCCCAAATTCTCACAAGCTTTATGTCTACCTTTCATTAATTAGGGTGTCTTGTCCAAAGTGTCTTTTGAATAGCTATAAACATATTAACATATAATTGTTGCACTGGATGGATTATTCCTTTAATTCCACCCTTCCATTCAGTGAGCTGTTTGCAAACCACCTCAAAAGGGAACGGTTCCAAGGTCCCTTGAGCACATCTGCAGCCTGATGCCACACTCTTGGCTATTGTGGCCTTTGGTTTTGTTTGCTGTTTGAAACAAAAATTTCTAAAAGGCATACTTGTTCATTTTTCTTCTGATCAAAAATGAGCGTCTCTCATCTTTACCTAAATGTCTCTTTTATATTATCACAGATGGGTGTGCATTTTGAAAATGGCTACTATTACATAATTTTACAGACAGATCATAACAGCAACATCACAAATCATTGCTGTTTATGCGTCAAAGGCAGTATATGTTCCATGAATACTGGGTGTGAGCCTTGCTTTTTGTTAGTGGACAGGAAGTCTGTATTGATGTTTCCTATATATATCCCCAGCATCTTGAAAGAACCATGGGGAATTCTGACAAAAGGTTAATGTTATGGACTTCTACTCATGGGTCTTTGTTTGACTACGCTCAAGTGACTCAGAAAGTAAGGTAATAAAACACCATGTAGAATCATTTTAGTCTGTGCTTGGTGAGGTGAATTCTCCCTGGTTCTCTACTTTAGCACTTCTATTGTTGAAAATGGACCCACAGGATGTGTTGGGCTTGGTCTCTGGTCTGTAAGAATGCATCATAGGAGATGGACAAGAGATGGGGAGCACCAAGTAGAAGGGAGACGCCGCCTCCCTGACAGGGAGGAGAAAATGCATGGTTTGCCAATAGGAAAAGGAGCCTCGAGTTTTAGCATAGCAATTATTTTGAGGGGTCTTTGCTAAAGGAGAAGTTTGTTAAATTTTCAGACTCATCTGTTAGAGATTTCAGTTGAATGATTTGTACTTTAAGTAAATTTCTTGGTGGTTCTGATGGAAGCCAGGTGTTGACCCAAACTTAAATGATTCCAAATTTGGTGTGTTTGCAGCAATCTTTTACGCTTTCTTTTAATGAGTGCTAATTCATAAGAACACTCTTCATTTTCTCTTAAGGTTATTGTGTCCCATTTTCTAAGTCCTTCTGCAATCTTTTAAAGTTTCATTTTTAAAAATTGAACAATCAACTAACTCCAGGTGTTTATATTTGTTTTCCTAATGTTTCTCAGTACTGGTTCTGTGGGAGAATCACATGGGATGCTTTAAAAAAATTCTAATTTAGTTTTGGATTTCAGGGAGAACAGGGAACTATTCTTTAGAGTGTCACTGGGCATAGGGATAGGCAGCAAACCAGTCATAGCTTCTACAGTTCTTACAGGTATTGGCATGCATGTTCTACATGCACTTATCTATCTTACAAGTGAGTGTAAGTGAGGTTTCCCATAGACCTGTCAACTCATTGTATTTGTACAGTGAAAAGTCTAACCCAAAGTATAGAATCCTCTTGTAGGACCAGAAAGTTTTCTGCCTGTCTTTAATAAAACAGTATAAAAAGTATAAGATGAAACATTGATTACTTTGCCAACTACAAATGTGTGTGTATGTGTGTGTGTCTGTGTAAAGTCACGTTCTTCCACCCTCTTATTTAACATTATTAACTAGGATTTAGCATTACTTGGTTTCCCACAGACTTCAAAAAGGGTTTTAGAAACACAACTTCTCCTCTGTCTTCATGTTAGATGTTATGTAGTATGCCAACCTTCAGCTGTTAATGACAAATCAATACAACTTCTAATTCTTAAACTTCTGTGCTTTGCTTACAAAGAAGTTAATAAGTCTCACTAGGGAGGATGACACACAGACACACTATTCTTTCTGTTTTTGTAATTCACTTGAAAAAGTGAAATTTTTTTTTTGTATTCTGAAAATCAAAAATTTAGCATTGTTGCTCTTGATCTGAGGATCATATGAATTAAGCTAATCATTTTTATTTATTTATTTACATCAGAGGCATAGATCATGAAGTAACTCAGAATTCAGCAAACAAATATAATCTAATGAGTAATTTTCAAGTATAATGTGCATTCTTAGCTTTATACTATGGCAAATCTGAGGTGAAAATACTAATTTCCCTTGCTAAAGTTCTTTCTTAATAGATTATTATACTGTTAGACACTTAGTAATTGGACTCAAAGATACAGCTTTCTAGAAGCATTTTTAAATGCTTAAAGAGAAATTCCAAAGTTTCCAGATGTTGTCTTTGCCCACTATATAATATTAAGTTCCATATTACTTTTTCCATTATCTAATTTAAATGAAAGACAAATATATTTTTAAATTTGTTTTTCATATTTGAACTATGATGGTTGATCTAAGCCTTGAACACTAGACAAGAGAAGACTGAGCGGTGGTCAAAGAGAGTACTTACATTATACAATAAAGGAGAGACCACCGGAATAGTTTGAGTAAACAGTTAGATAAATATCCAAACATTACCTTCTCCTATAAATTGCTTGACCCTTTTCATGCATATATTTAGAGGCCAATAATTCATTTTATAGAAAAAATCAACAAATATAAAGTTTCTTTTCAGTGTAAGTCAAGACCTTTGGATTTCCTTCCTAATCTCTCCAGATGTGGTTTTTACAAAATGAACAGGATATAGTTGCTACATCAATATGTTATGAAAAGTTATTCTTAGTTTCATTATCAATAGCATCTAGTAGTTAGGGAGCGACTTTCAGACATTGTTCTAGCAAAGCCAATCTTTTGATTTTTCCCACCTTTCTTTAGACCTGTGGTCTTGCTCTCCTTCACCTGCCACCCAGGGCAGTGGAGACTCCTTTCCTGTGTCTTGCGCTGCTCTGACAGTGTTGTTTGGCTTTATCCATGACTTCTATATTGGAGGGATTCTTTACTCCTCTTCTTCAACACTGGCACAGGTCCTGGAACATAGTATTTTCTAAAACATGTGTGTCTGAGTCTGTAAAGGAAATCATGCCAACGAGGCATGGTTGTCATACTGCAAATGAAAATGCTTACTTGTTCTCAAAAGACCAAGAGCAAACCCTAACGGCTTCAGCTCCGCAATTTATCAACTGATTTAGTATTGATTCTGGAAGGAAGATGCATCAGGACACAAAAGAATTCGTTTTAAAGTATTTCTGGTTTAACAGTCTCCAGGATGATATATGGAGCTGGGAACTGGCATGGAAGGTACCACAGATTTCTTTTTCTTTCACATTCTTACTGTAGGACCCTAGCAATCAGGTCAACAATTTCATTTTGAGAGCTGTGGCTGGCGTCCTCTGGTTGTTAAATATACACGTAGGTAAAGCAGCAAGGTGTGAATGAACCTACTTTTACGTCAGATTCATAGACTGTGATAAGAACTTACGATGCTTTGCTCTGTTTCAGATCAAGAAGAAACAAAAGCATTTTGCAGTCTTCCCTGATCCAGTGGCAGTTCTGATAAACTTTTGTCATAAAAGGAGACATTTAAAGGCATGAGTAAAAATGTGAAACTTAAGGAAAGGGGGAAGATGTGGATGAAAAGATAATAAATTAGAGAAAATCAGAAAAGATGATAGTAATTTAATGAAAAAAGGGGAAGCAATAAACCAATCATCCCTGTGGGAAGAACTTCTAAATGATAGTGAGACTGAGAAAGAACAGGAATACAGGATCCCAATTGTTATAAGAATGAGATATTTATAGAGACTCAACAGTTGGCAACTGAGTCAAATTTCTGGAAATATCTACCCAAGGTGCACTGCTTGCTAAACACCTAGACTCAAAGGAACCACCCCAAACCTACGCTAGGTTGAAAAGGATGAGATACAGCAGGAAGGTAGAAGAGTCGCATTCACATGCATTTTACATTCTGCTTCTATTTTCAGTTTTAATGGTAGGTTGCAACAATGCTTCTGTCTATCAAAATGTCTGTTCCCTTTCTTTAGGTTATTTTCTTGCTATACCAACTGACTAAACAATGACTTCAGCTCACAGGTTGTTACTGGGAAGAATGCCCCATGCAAACATTGACACATGCTTTTCCTCTTTTTTGGTAGCCATTTTAAAGAACTGAATATCAATACCATTCTCTAAGGAGGCAAGTAACAGACTTGTTGGAAAAGACCTATTTTAGCAAAAATCAAAGAATTATACTTTCTTCTTGGTAAACAACCAGTCAGAATGTGTCTAAGGGTTTGTGGTAAGTCCTTGGGCTAGCAATGCAAACTCATTTTCTTGCCCTATACTTGGCCTACTTGTAAACAACTTGGAAAATAATTTATTAAAATTATAGTAGTGAGTAGTTTTAGTATTTATTGGCAATAAGGTAAATTTGACCTCCTATTTTTCTAATGCTTAAGACATTGTGATATGCCAATGTTTTGCAGATAAAAATGTTTAATTTTAATTATTGTGCTAGCACAATGATGAGCATTTCCAGTATTTTTAAGGAAATGTTTAAATTCAGGGCAATGCAATTCTCCAGAAGTGGTCAATTGTGTAGATGACTGAAAATAAATTTAAATTTCATGTATGCTAAAACCCAATAATTTTATTAGATTTAATGCCATAATTCTGTAGTAAAGCATCCGAAGGAAGATAGCTGCACTTTCCTGGTGCATTAATTCAGTAAGTACTCATTATGCCAGGTACTGTATTAGCGATCAAATAGTGAAGACTCTCTCTGTGTTTCACAGACATGAGGAATGACCAGTCTGGTCCTCTTGACTTGCCTATGTTATCAACTCAGTAATTTACCAGATGATCTGACAAACAGAGTTGGGAAGATTCCTACAGAAACGTTGCCAGATATATTTTTGAAAGTTGTATTACTTAACTATACTTGTTCAATCTTTCATTGGTTGTAAAGATTCTTTTAAAGTTTTGGGCTTGTGTTTGGAATTTTTCTTGTTGTTGCTAGATTTTTTTAAAACTAATTTTGCAGCAACAGAATTAACTATGACCCTATGATTTATCCAGCTAAAGGTCATCGGATAATCCATTTGGATTATGGTGAAGGAAAAGGAACACTTTAGTTAATTATAGAATGAGTTTGCTTGATTTATCACCCCCAGATCTGTTGTGGAAAACTTTCAAGGGATTCAATATACATGTGGTTCTTTTCCTGGATGATACCATTGTTGTTACAGCTGGACTTCACCATCTGAATCATCTTAGGCTTATGATTAGACTCATAAGTGAAACTGTATTTGGAATAAATCATCTTTCCAGAATACAAACAAGAGGTCCAGCTTGGTGACAATGAAAAGCTACAATCAAGGCCTGAAGTGGGGACGGTGCTCTATGCATTGTTCTGTCTGGTAGGAAATGTCAGCTAGAATCCTGTTTTTTTTTTTTTAATTTTTTTATTATTATTTATTCAACTGTGTGCATGTGCGTGTGTATGTGCGCGCGTGCGCGCGTGTGTGTCTGTGTATGTGTAGAACCACGGACGAATTCACGAACCACCATGGACGCCTCCACCTCCTTCTGCCCCGGGACTCACAGGCTCCGCCCTACCAGGACCAGAAGCGCAGGCCGCCCCCGCTTCCGCCTGGCGTCTATACGTGGGATCTGGGATCCGAACTCAGAGACCTTCCGCCTGCAAGGCGGAGGCTTAACCCCTGAGCCACCTCTCCAGTCCGAATCCTGTTGTTTTTATAGAAACTAAGTATAGGTTGTCACATGAAGATTATTGCATTAATTTAACAATTCAGCCTGATTAATTTCCCCAACCTTAGTTTTTTCTCATCTATTTTCTTTTCTTTTTTAAAAGAAAACTTCTATTTATCTATCTATCTATCTATCTATCTATCTATCTATCTATCTATCTATCTATCTATCTATCTATTTATTTATTTATTTCTGCATGTGTATATGTGTGTGTATGTGTGCCAGAGGGCACTGTGTGGAGGACCAAAGGTAACTTCATGAATTATTCTAGATTGATTTTACTTCCTTTTTGCTTCACTGTGGGTTTTCCCACAGGCTCAGGCCACTGATGGTGGAACTGCAGGCTGCCACCATTTCTACTGACATTTTTACATCAGACGTGAGATCTGAACTCAGGACCTTCGCTTGTGAGGTAGAATGTTGACCCTTGAGCCTTCTCCCCAGCCCTATTTTGTTTTCTTATCTTATAGGCCTATAATATTGTAGAAGTATCAATAATAAACAGACTTGGGTTTGAGAAACTCTAAATTAAGAGATAACGCTCAGCTTCTTAGTTCCCCAAAGGTTAGGTCAACAGAGCCACTGGTTCAGGACGTGTAGAAGGCCAGATGGTGTACTAAATGCAAGGTGGCTGTTTGAGATCAACTGTTAAAGGTACAAATGTGCATCATTGCTGTCCTCTAAAGGATCTTTCACCTAGCTAAATATTTACTTAAATTGGATGTTTGTTGTCTCCTTTGACTGCTGCACCTATCTAATGAAAAAGGTTCTGTTCTTATACTGGGGAAGAGTCAGAGAAACAAGACCAGTGAACTCAGAATGTACAAAGAATAGAGGAAACACCTTATTTCAAAGTTTAGTATTTTCAAAGTTTCTTCTTCTTCTTCTTCTTCTTTTTTTTTTTTACCGCTAGTCTTCTACTATTCTGCTGCAATCATTTACAAAAGTAATTTAGGCTCTTTGTACTAACAACTTTATATTTGTTTGGCAAAATTGCTTGTGAGCAATTTATTAGTCTTCAGGGCTGGAATAGATGAGAAAGAGTAAGAATGTCTAGACTCTGGTCTTATCTCTCCCACTGATTGCCTTCTTAAGTCACCAAATTTTTTTTTAATATACAACATTGGAAAAATATCTTTATTCATTGTCTGTGAAATCCTTATATATAAGCTTTTTCCTCCCTTTCTTTCCCTCTCTTTTGGTCTCTATGCATTCCTAATAACAGTTAGCAAAAAATTGGGTCTTTCACTCTTCAAGAAGGACAATAAATATTTTAATTGTCACGGAATGAACAAAGAATGTGGTGACATTCATGGAAATTGCTGTGAAATGTGAATAAAAAATGATCAAGGAGACTAGAGGACACAGCATGTTGGCATGTTTTTAATTTGCATTTATGTAACTTTCATGCTTCTGGGCATCCTTGGGAGAACACGTTTAAGAAATTAAAAACAATTTTTTTTTTTTCCAAAATGGTTTCCAACCTACATGCCATTAAAAAAACCAACCAAGGCCATAGCCTGTGAGAGGACAGATTGTTGGAATGGTGAGCAGGAATTTACCTGCACTGTCCACTAGGTGAAGCTCCGCTTTCCACTCACAGAAAGTCTTAAGTCAGCATTTGCTTAGAAAATTTCTTTTAAAAGAGTTAAAGAAGCAGTCTGCAAGTATCAATGTTCCCTGTCCAAACTCCTGTCTTTGTTCTGTTCGCTTGCTCTTGTGCTGTCTCTCTCTTTTTGATATTCCTATAAAAGCTAAATTAGGTCTCAAGGGTTCTGCACCACTGAGCAAGGATCTCTCCTGGTCCATTGTGACGGAAGTAAACGCACTCAGGAGAGAGATGTACTTGAAGCAGAGGCTAAAGTGTCTCCCTTCATTCAATTCCCCTGTCTCCTTCACATGCTTCCCACCCTGACTTCCGTCTCTAAATACCTCCAGTAGGCGCAGGCGCATGCCACACACAGGCAAGCCCTAGGCAAACCATTCAGGAGCTCAGAAATTTCTCTTAAATCAGAACAACATTTATGTATTCATCCCCCATCTCAGCTCTGTCAAGAGGATGGAAGGATCGTCCAAGTTTTCGGGTCTTTGATCTTTTGTTTAATCCCTAGAAAAGCGGTCCTGGCAAAGGACGTGGTAAACTCATTTATTAGACTGCAAGTGATATTAACACTGGACATAGTACATGCTTCAGAATAGCATTAAATGGTACCACTGTGGTCCTAACCTTACTAGAGTTTTAATAAATGTGGATGCACCTTATAATCAGGGACTATGGGAAATTCACCATGACTCTAGCAAGGTAGAATGCAGGCGCACTTGAAGGAACTCGTCTATTAAATGAGAATCATGACGACTCTCCAGATTAGGCTTCTGAATCACTGTCTTGAGGTGGAATCTTGGTGAGCACACTTATTTAGTTTAAGTCAGGTTCATCGGTTTACCAAATCCTATTTCCTCAAAGACTGCAAGAATCGAAAGCCAAGCATTGTAACGATGTAAGAAGAATATCATAGGGGCAGTAGCCTATGGGCACTGACATCTCAAAGATCCCTAGGGTAGTTTTCATCCAACATTTTCATTAAATTGAGGAAATGGAGTCCAAGAGGTGAGTTGCCCAATTTAAATTCTACCACCGCATTGGACCCTGGCTGCACCTGAGTGTGTGAGCCACAACATTTCACACTAAGTAGGTAGAAGGGCCAGGCTCAGCTGATCATCATCAGGTGGTACTTGTCCAAATGTGCAATAAATAGAAAGGCACTGAAGAGTAAGCCTTACTATAATACACAACTCATAGAGGAATATGAGCCAGAGTATTGCCTGGACCATTCGAATAACATTCACATGTGCAGAGACAGGGTGGAGATCCTCAGAAGGGCCTTGGAAACAAGATGGGCCAGTGGCTGTTCTGTGCTGGCAGCAGTCTAAGGCCATCGGTGAGCAACGTGGTCAGCACCACTAGTCTTGAGTCCCGGCATGTCCGGGTGTTATGGGGCTGACCTTGAACAGCTACTCTAAGGTCTTCCTCATATGCGGAATGTACTAACATGCTACTTAACTTCAAGAACTTAGTCTGATAATCTTAAATGAGATAAAACAGACAGATTACTCCCATAGTGTGCTTCACATAAGTTTTCAGTTGTACTGACTATGATGAGGATAAAGAAAAAACCTTGATGGCGCTCCAGGGGAACATGGTGGACTTTCTACCTTATCTTTATTTATATCACGCACTGTAAGACTTTTCCTAAACTCACCTAATGTGGAGAGGCATTATCAGTAGAAATCTCTCTTCTCTCCTCCCCTCCCCCTGTCCTTTCTTCTCCCTCCTCTCTCTCTCAATTGAACCCTTAAAGGCAAAATAATTCTTTGAAAAATGTCCACTTTTTAAAGAGAATTGGCCTAGCAATTTTTTAAAACTAAAAATTCCCATTAAATATTTCTTTTTCTGGATGAAAATATAAGCTCATCTGAGGTTTTCCCAACATTACAGCTTTTGTCTATATAAAACTTCACCCGAGAGAGCAGGCTCAGTGACTGCTAACAAGGTGCTAATATCTGCACTGCTCACAGCACCCCTGTGCTTACTGACTTTGCCGCTGCTTAATTAGACTCAAGATTGGGTTCAAGGAAAATTATATAAGCTTTACAACTTAGAACTGTTGATATTAGTACCTTTCTTTTTTCTTATTTAAAACTTTATTTATTTATTGTGTGTGTGTGTGTGTGTGTGTGTGTGTGTGTGTGTGTGTGTGTATGTGTGTGTGTATGTGTTTACAATACAGGCTGCTGTCATTTCCACCTGGTATTTTTACGTGGGACCTGGGATCCGAACTCAGGACCTTCTGCTTGCGAGGCAGAGTCTTAATTCCCAAGCCATACCTTTCTTCATAGCAGAAAACACCACCAGAAATTATAGCATCTGTTAGTGTGAGAAAGGCCTTAGGTACCACTTCTAACACTACATAAAGCAAAAAAGAAAGAAGAATAAGAGGAAGGAAAGAATGAAGGAAGGTGGGAGAGGGAAGAAAAGTTACGGGACTTAGGAACAAATAACATGAGAATTTCATTTTTTAAAAAATAGCATATGAATTTTGCAAGTATGTATTTGAAAGTAGCCCTAGATAAAGCTTTCGAGATTTTCTCCATCAATAGTATAATTTTTAGTAGGAGGAAAAGGAAAAACTCAGCCATTTTAGATTCTTGGAGATATCTTCAAAAGTCGTGTGCAAAGTATGATTAAATACTAGATCTCTCCCATGTGAAAAGTGGTACACTCCATAAAACTCTCCCCTATAAGAACTAGCTAGTCTTCTATAACTATGAAAACTGCTTTACATACACCATGAGCCTAATTTTCAGTGAGAAAGAATATGGGTAAGGGAATTTAAATTTATACTTGGCAAATAGTCTGTCTAGAAAATTTTCAGGCTGATCATGATTAAAAAAAAGTTAAAATAAGCATCAGGTAAAACCTTTAGACCTAAATCAGTGGATTAGGTATGTTCAGAGATGTTAGATATGAGACAGGACACTTGATAGCAAAGTGACTGCATCTCAGCCTGCAGACATTCTGAGCATTTGAACCTTTTTATTTGACTCCTTCTTTCATCCAGGAGTTTTAAAGGAATAGGAAGGAAATTTTTATATGGATACAGGTACGTATTTCCTTTTAACTCAAAAGTTCTGACATTAGGTCTCCAACATTCTCAGTGTATCTACAAGCTCATGTTACTATTTTGTTATTTTAGTATTTCTCGGTTCTCTTCAACCAGATCTCTACTTCCTAGTGAGGATTTCCTGGAAAATTGGTGTGCTTGGAAAATGATAACCATGTAAGAAATTCTATTCTGTGTCTTGGGACCTTCAGCTTTCTTACAAGCAGTGTGAAGATACCAGCCTTTCTTATTTTTTGTGTGTGGCAATACAAATTCCTTATAAAGGCTAATTGCTGGGTCTGAGGCTGTGCCCCTGATAATATTCTCGTTTGATTTACTGCTTAGGATGACCCCAGAATTTAGACATTATTTAACTTCATTTTATAGAAAAAAGTTTTTGAGGCTCAGAGAAGAAACAGAGGAAAGTAAGACTGGATTCAGGCTGTCTCACTCCACCCCCTAGAATGCTCAGCATCTGAATGTGACACTTGACACATTGTAAGGATAAAGGAGAGGCCAGTGTGGCCTCTTAACACTTGGCTTCCTTTGGCGGCACACACATGACACACACAGTTTCTGCACCCTCCACCCCCATTATGTTTGCTCCATGCTTTCACTTGGAAAGTTTCTCTGTGGTTTCTTGTCAACAAGATTGAACATGATTGGAAGGTTCAAATACTTGTAATGACATTCTTCCTGCCCAGTACGACGCAACTGTCTTTCTGAACTCCTTCAAGGTGATGGCGGATAATGCCACATGATTTTGTGTCTTAACTGACATCTCATATCTAAGGGGTTCATTTCTTGAGAAAAGTGGCCAACATTTGGCAATAGGTACGAAGTTTACAAGGGTAGAGTGCAAGGGTCTGATTTCCAGGCTTGCATTCAATACATGTGCCACTGGGAACATGTTACTCTACCTTTCAATATTTCTCCTTCTTCATTGTCAAAGGGATCACTGAGAGACACTAATTTACTACCCTTTTGCTAAAAGGATTACTTTCAATGATATTTGTTAGGAATTAGATCAGAATATGGCAGATAGTAAATGTCATATAGTATTAATTAATTCATATTCTTCAGTGTGTCTTCTCTAATGACTGCATACCTTTTGAAGCACACTAGATCTGCCAAATAGTTGGATATTGTTTTGTTAATCAGCTTCTATTCATTTAGCTTTTGTTATAATTTATAATTAATGTGAGGTTTCATCTACTTTGTATGGTGGCCTATGGATTTGAATGTGAAGATTCAGAAATGCCCGATCCAAAAGATGGAAAATATAATGAAGAAAAATATATGTAATGTTATGTTCAAATATTAGCTGATGGGGCATGCACTTAAATAATATGCATCAGTCTCACGCTCTCATCTGTGGCCAAGCTAGCTGTGGTTTACAGAAGTTACATTAGATTTGTGATTCTTTCATTTGCCATTCATTCTTTATATTTCACCATATTTTAATGCCTTCAGGGTTTAATTTTTTGCATTCATTCAGCATGTATTGATCCAAGAGATGAGATATTCTGTCCTTAAGAGCCAAGTATGTCCAATAAACAACTGCCCACCTAAATCTAGTCCACATCTTTTTTTAATAAAGTTTTACTGGAACACACGCATGAACATTTATATATGAATTGAATATAGTGGATTTGCACAGTTCTGACATTTTGTGCTACGGTCAGAGCCACAGAGACTTTGTGATTCCTTGAGTCAAAAATGTTTTTTAATGGTGCCTTACATAAATGTTTATAGACATTGGAGCCAGTGGAATGCATTGAAACGTATCTTTTTGAATGGGTTATCATTTCTTTCACATAATTACCAGTTCAGAGGGTGGGAGTTTCCTACAACTTTTACAAGGGATAGATGCTTTAAAGATCCAGGTAAAAGCAAGCAAATGCTCACTGTCTAAAAGCTTGTCTAATATGATTGTGCCTGGACATCTGAGGAGAGTTGGTGGAGAACGGCTATCATTCTGAGTCTGATATAATTTCTTGGGACTGATACTAGGGTAATAAGGCCCTGATAAGCCACCACAAAGGATGTTAATTTCAAGGCATTTTAAATTTCATATTATAAAATAAAACTGACATATTGCTCTGTAAATATGCCAGTGGAATCTAGATTTCAAAATGTTTTGATGACCATATCATGGATTTGAAATGTAAACCTTTTGTTAATAGAAAATTTTACAATACTAACTTTTCTTCTGAAATTCATACTTTCATTTAATTTCAACGATGGCCTTTTATTCCAATGTCAAGATTTTAATTTTGAGAATCTTTTATTAATTACCAGGTTATACTTTGCTCTCATAAAAATATGTATTTAACATTTTTCCTCTATGACTACAGGTAATGAGATAAATTTTTTTCTGGGATGAATGATAATTATCATTAACACTAGATGCAACTGATAAAAATTCGAGTATATTAAATTTTTATATTTATTAAATGCAAAAATAATTTGTTAAATTTATCACTTAAGCCACATGGGACATTTCTTTCTGAATTGATTCTGGCATTTATTAATATATTTGACTATTACTTACTGTTAGCTATAGTAGTGTTTGGCATTAGTTCCATTCTTGATTTTGTTATAGAAATATACATACAGAGGATCGGTGAGTAGCTCATTTGGTAAGACTCCTGCTCACAAACCTGGCAACCTGAGTTTGATCCCTAAGAGCCCACATAGTGCACGTGTGAGCATTTCTCTCTCTCTGTCTTTCTCTCTCTTGTAAATAAAAATTTAAAAAGAAATACATATGCTGAAAAACTCATTCGTATACATATAGAGAGAGGAAAAGGTGACCAAATTTGTCACAGCAATTAAACTCATTTTTTATAACTAGATGCTTTAAATCGCATAGCATTCTATTACCAAACCAGTTTCAATGATTTATAATTGACAATCCTAATTTTTTTTTAATTTTGTCAAAAGTAAAGAAGTGAAAGTGATCTGAATTTCCAAAAAAGCTTTGCCCATTTGTTACAGACACTCATTTTCTCAGCATCAAAATCAGTATTTTGAATTTCTTAGTTTTTGTAGTATAGTGGGGAATTTTTCTATTTTGAATTGCATGTCCATAAGGAAATTTAGACATGAACGAGTATTCTCTTTTTCTTTTGTGGTGTAGAGATGGAAACAGGGAAAGGTGGAAGGAAAAAAATGTAGCTTTCCCCCGAATGTACATCAAAAAAAAAAAAAAAAACCCACTGCATTCAGAAACTCTTTACACTGCTGTGTAACAAAGTGTCAGGACCTTGGTTATTTGTGGCAGCACAGTTTGCTTTGTGAACCATCCTACAGTTTGTGAGCTAATATTCCTGACTTGTGCCTATGAAATGTCAGTAGTACTGCCCAATAGTAACAACCAATATGTCCGTATACATTTCCATATGGGGGAAGAGTACCACCTATTTTGAAGATGTATTATTGCAACTGTTTGGAAACCATCAAGGAGGTGAAAACCATTGAACTAAATAGTAAACACTAATAAATTCCAACCATCTTAAGGGAAAATAGGGCTCCTTTTCTACATCGGCGTATAGGTCTATCTGGAATATTTCCCACAGTATTATGTATAGGAGTAATTTAATTTTCTAACTTCTTATATTCTGAGACCTGAGCATGTCAGTATGGGCATTCTTTAACATCCCTGGGATATTAAATTGCAAAATCTGTCTGTTGGGCGGGGGACAGACAGTATGTGTGAATCACTGGAGATGAGTGGATACAAGTTGCCGTGAAATATCCTGTGTCTTGCTCCTGCATTTGGAATACTCTATTTCATAAATAAATATGAGTCTTCGGAATCATAAAAATGGTAGCATCCCATTCTTAAGAGTTTAATAAGGCTTTTATCAATGATGGAGAAAGTTTTTCTAACTTCTTCCTCTAGTATGTCTTGTAGGTCATTGCATATGGTTCAAGAACATTAGATACAAAGTTCTTTAGCACGTGGTTGTGATTCTATTCTCCTTACATTTTCAGCACTTAGGATAGTGACCTACTGTAATAATCTGTGCTAAGTGTTTGGGGATGAGTGAAAGGGCAGCTGTATGAACATTAAAGAAGTTAGTGTTTTTAAGAAGCCATTACACCCTTAAGATGCCTTCACACCCTTGTTTAACCCCTCTCAGCATCCCAGGTAGTCACCTTCTGGAAGACAGGCCAAAATACAGTGAGTCATAGAAAGAATACCATCTTACTATTGCTTATTGTCACTTTAAAACATAATCCATGCAGACCAGGTGGGGAAAAAGCTGATGGAACAGAAAAGAAAATCAAAAAGAAAATAATTATCTAAAATCTTAGCATCCAGAGGTGACTTTCATTATTTTTGTTTCCTTCAGTTTCATTTTCTGCATTTTTATGTGATTTAGATAATATAATACGCATAAGCTTGCATTGTAATATCTCTTTCTAGTCTTTAAGTTTAGTCAGACCAAAGATAATTTCACATTTGCTCACCTTTTCCTCCCTAGTTCACAAGACATTAGTTATACAACTATACTGAGTGCTAGCGAGGTATTTGAACATATAATAAATACACAGCTGTGTGCACAGTGGATCACATGAAATGAAAAATGTGTTACAAAAGCCATGATAGTGAAACTTTCCTTATAGCATTGAAAACAGCAAAACAAGGTAACCGTGTATCTATAAATTTGTTTTAGTTTATTTCCATTGGAAAAGAATACAGGAAAGTGAATTGTTGGGACAAAGAATGAGTTTTTTAAGGATATGTTAGAGGTCGTACCACTATGAATAATTTCATACCATTGAACATAAGAATATTATGTCCCAATTCATCACACTTGCTTGTCATCTGACAACTAAAAATGTCACTTATGTTGTTTACTTTCTTTACTATTTGAGATTGAACTCTTTTTTCCAAAATATCTACTTGCTGTTTTTATTTTCATTTTCATTTATTTTATAAAGCACTTGCTTAGGCTTCCGATTTGGCACTGTTCTGAAATGCAGAAACTTGATGTTTAAACTGCCTGAAAAGGCATTTTGTTTATATTTGGGGGTTTTTGTAGTTCCACAATCCTATGCATCTTCTTTTTCATACTTGTCCTACATATTTCACAAGATTACTGACTATATTGTTGAGAAAGCTCTACATAAGCTCATTGGAAACTATGAAGCAGAAAGCAAGCAAGATCTTATAATTTTTTTCCCTGATGTTACATTTGTACAGAGATGAAGTTGCTTCTGTCAGTTTCACTTAGGTTTACATACTCAGTTCCCATCTTGAATGTTTTCAATTTTCCTAAATAGCAACTGCAGTGCAAAGAGTGACAGAATTAATAAATTGAGGAAACATACCAACATCTTTAAAATAGTTCCAGTCAAGAGAGTATTTTACATGAAGTAAAATAAAGAGAATCACTTGAGCTGTATCTACAGTCTTTTCTAGGCTGATATTATTAGGTAAAGTCAATACCAGATATGAGATCAACATAACCCAATATAATCCTTTTTATTTTGAATAGTATCTGTTGGGAAATTATAATGACTTATGTGTATCAACACTGTTACATAATATGGTTAATTCTTATCTTGGAGAATAAACAACAGGGTAATGTTAGTGTTTAACACTATACTTTGTACGGTTTAATTTACACTGAAGAAGCCTGAAAAATCACTAATAGTGAATTGTGCTTTCAAAGAAACCAAAAAGGACCTAATTTGAAAACATAAAGATTAACCATACAAATTATAGCTCTACATAAGAGATGTGCTTCAGCCAAAATGAAAGATAAACTAAATCACAATATTGTTAAGAAAAAACACAACTCTACATTTCTTTAGAATCAGTGATGAATTTAATTGGTTTTTCTTTTCATACTGATGGGTGAAATTAGGCATGAGACATTCTTAATATTGTCAAGGCACTTTCCTTAAGAAACGTCTTATTTTGTTCAAAACATAGAGGGACAGTAAGAGGCCCTTGACGTAGAGTATGTTGGTAAGAGTTCTAATTCTAGTTAGATCAAAGGAATTGAATCTGGTGAGCAAATAGTGGTACACTAAGCTCTTCAACCCACTACTTTGTTTGAAATACTTATGCCAAAGGAGAGGAACAATCCTGTTGGCAGGTTAAAAAAGCCAGAGAGAGAATCTGCAAACCAAGGGACAAGTAAGCACATTTATATCTTAGACTAAAAGCCATGCTGGGAATTGAGTGAAATTGATTTTCTTATTTATTCTTCCACAGATTCAGAGCTGTTTCCCCAAAACTCATTCCTTTAAAGTAGATACAATTTTTCCCCTGGTGAGGAAAAATTGTAAATAAGCAATTTTACTAAAAATTTGACATCTACATAAAGGGAGACATAGTTGAGCTTGTGAAAGTATGCAAAGATAAAAATTTCAAGGAAGTAATTTTGGTAAAAAAACACTACTTATGCTTAGGACTAATTATTATTTTTTGTCTGATCATTGCTCATTCAGAATCTGTAGAATTTTCCATAATACTCATTTTAATTCTTCCTGATATTGAGAAATGACATTATGATTATTTGAGAATTGAAAATTGTGGAGAACCTTGGGAAACCAAGGGGACACTCTGATTGAGTGTACTGATACAGTTGTGCTGTATGATTCCCTATTAGCCATGTGATCAAAACCCTGAAGTGTCTGAAGATTTTAGTGAAAATTTCATCTTAAGAGATACAGTGGCTAAATGAAGGAGAAGTTGTATCCATGATTAATGTCAAACAGCATGGATTAGTCTACTATGGGTATAGAGGTGGCCAAAAATATCCTGGTCCACATGACAGAGTATGGATGACTGAAAATGGACCTGGTCTCTTAAAAGTTCTCGATTCAAGGCAAATTAACATATAATCTCTTTAAACATGTAAGCATTGACAAATTATGTCTTTTTTCCACTTAAATAAAAGATAATAAAAAGTAGGCATCTAGGAAATTCTTAAAATATGAATATTACCTAATCAGTTCTTTAGGGTTTTCATAACATTTTTAAAATTGCTTGAGATAGTTACTAGGAGAGTTTACTGTGATACATCACACATGTCTAATCTACAACAGGGAGGGTTCACATACAACTTTGTCATATATTTTCTTTTGTCCTAATCATTGTATTATGAAAAAAATGTTTGTCTATGACTTTAACATTTGTCTATCATGTAGAAAATCTTCAAAAATCTTTATCAAAAAGAGGAAATGCAGAAATTTGGTGGAAAATAATTTAGAATCAATTTATTTTCATTCTCAAAATACTAGCATATTTGTCTTTAGCAGTAATAAAGAAAATGAAACAAAGGCAAGACAGATATTAATATTGGTATTCCTAAATTGTCATTGAAATTATTTATTTCAAAAGTCTTCTTCTTTTGATGCTTAACTTTTTTGTAGCAACAATGGAAGTATATGCACTTAGCATTAAACTGTTTTTTTAAAAATAGGCATTATTTTAAAAAAAAGTCTCTGGATATAACACTGCTTTCATTTTGATTTATATTGAATTAGTTAATATACTGGGGCACTACAAAGTTCCAAGTAATTTGTTTAAAATATTTTGTTTTGTAAAGAGGAAATTATTTCCTGGCAGCACCATACCTTAAAGGCACGATGTGTTTTTCCTTACCAAATGTTCCTCTTTTCTACCAGACTGTGTGGCATTTGCTCATATTCAACAATGTGGAAATTTGGAACCAGGTTTCTTCTCTTTCCTTTAAGAGTGTTTAATTCCTTTGCATGTGCCAGGCACAACTTATGCACAAGTTAACATAAGATGTTCTGTATAATAATTTCATTATTTGAGCCAACAGTGATAATAATAGCAATCATTCATTAGGAAGTCAACGTATCTGGGCTTTCTTAATGTGCATCTTTCTTTGATTCTGAAATCCAGAAGTCAACAGCAGCTGGATGAGAGATAGGACTTGATGTTTTAGAAAGATTTTATTTGGGAAATTTTAATGTTGAATTTCATGCTAATGAAGTATTATAAAACCCATGTGAAATACTTTTGTACTTCTTGTCTTTGGTAGATTAATCTAACATTTTAAATGTAGCTTATCAGATAACTAATTACTCTTATTTTCATTATGCTATTAGGTAAATAAAAGCGTACAGCTGTCTCATTGTGATGTTTTCAGCATTAATTACAGATAACACCATGTTCTGATCCTATTTAACAAGCTTTCTTCTTAAACAGTCTTTTTAATGAAAAGATCAAAATGGTGGTTTAATGTTTACTAAGAAAAGGACGTATTTCCTTAAAAGTCAAAGTAAAACAAACAAACAAACAAAGAAAGAAACTGGACTTGTATAACAAACAACAGTGCAAGGAAAAAACATTTATTTCCCAAAGAGCCATTCAACATTTACTATTGAACATTTATGATGCTCTGAGTAGTGAAGAAACATGAAGAGTGAGAACATGTCCATTGGTATTTAAAATAGGTGGGCCAGGGAGAAACTGCAAAAAGGGGTGGGAGAGGGTATGTCCAAAAATTCTTCTTAAATAACCTTCAGTTAAATGTACTAAAAATTAAAGGTGAAAAGTTACCTTTTCAGAAAAAGTGCCCCAACTGGGGTCATTCAGCTACTTCTTAAATTTTTCTAGTGTCAAGAAACAAACAGATCAAATACCATCGAAAGTCATTATCTGGATGTTTTCATAACAGTAGAACATCCTGCATTACTCTAATAATTCTAGTTAATAAGCAGAATTAAAAAAGCTATCTATTTTTCTGGGATGAAAACATCTGACTTTGTCATCTTAGTCTCCATGTAGAAATGTGAAGATAATGATCAGAGTCGCAAGCAGTGACAACCTGGACACTGGTTAGCCTCAGCATTTACTTGTGTGAATTCCCCTAGCCTAGCCTATTTTGTAGCTTCATAGACTCAGAAACTTTATCTCACTGGTGTTGGTGTATCAGTGTGGATACATATTGTGATGAGAACTCATGTTAATTAAGCTCACCATAGCTAATGTGCAAGGTCAGAATGGAAAATTATCATTTTCAAGTGAGAGGTGTTAGTTGTGAACTACTGTGACATTTCTTTCAGCCTGATGAGAATTTACTGGCCAAAGGTATTGGTGTGGACCTGGCTAACAGTTGCTTCTTACATTGACTCAGTACCTTCAGAATTTCACTATTTAAAGATGCTTAAGAAAGAGAATAACTCAAAACCCAGCAAAACTAGCATGTGTCAGTTGTACAGCTGTATATTTGAAACAGACAAGTTTGAAGACCATCTCTGTGGCCTTCGACTAAAGTCTACATGCTCTGTTATTTCAGTGCATTTTATTTTTTCTGATATTTGGTAATCTAAGATACACCCCCTGAAGTAGATATCACTATGTTCAAGTTCAGATAATAGCTTAAACAAGGAAATGTATGGAAAAATATTTGGAAAATATTTTTCTTATTTGGAAAAAATAACTATTTTCCTTATCAAAGCAAAAACAAATATATTTTATTTTCACAGATCTTTTTCTTGGAGAAACCTGTTTTTAAACAATTTGTAATCTTTGTCATATGGACATAGGAATCATTTTAATTTTTTCATTTATTCATTTGAGAATATTTGAGAAGGGTATCACGACTTGTTCTTCATCAGTCTGTGGTTTTCTTTAGAATGCCAATTTCACCTAGTATGAATGACAAATAAGCAAACAGGGAATATCCCAAACAATAACTTGAATGACCTTATTTATGATTAACAAATTTGCTAACTGAGGGACTCTATTCATCTTTCCAGGCCCCAGTGTCACTTGCCTGCAAGAGCCCAGAGTCCTGCTGAGTCCTCAGGAAATGCTCACTGCCTCCCTTAGAGCACAGCCCTGGCCACACTGCTCAACTGCACATCAACTTGAGCATCTGCAGGGTTTAATCCTATAATATATATTGTTAAGTGTAAGAGGCTTTATTAGTATGCACATGGTTATAAAAGATGACTGGAGTTTGTCCTTGTGAAAATTAAAGTTAAAGTGGACAAAATTTTGAGAAAATGTGGTCTCTTAGAAGTGGGCTGATCACAAACAAAGTTTGATGATTTTCAAAACAGCAGAAAATCAAATTAGGTGGTACAAAATGGAAAACTTGAAAGCATAAAGCATGATCAGAAAATTAATGAGATCCTATGATATTTTTCACAGCTAATGATAGTCATATATTTCATTCTAAGTTTAGTCATAAATGTCAAGGCCTTTTGAAAAGGCTTTTGCTGCTTCTATTTTGAGAAATATTGTATTCCTCAATTCAGAGAGCTCTGTTTCAACTTTCAGCTCAGTATTAAAATATTGTACATGTGCTGTTATGGCATAGTCACAATCTAATCTGAGCAATTCAGGTGATAGTGTGATAGTCTTCAAAAGGATGATTGATTGCATGAATTAGGAAGGCAAAACAAATATAATTCAAAATTTTCTTATTGCAGCATTTACCAAAAAAACTTTTGTATAAGGTAAAATCTACTTGACAGTTTTCTTTAAACATCTTTTGCATGTTCCATCATGCCAGGGTATTTGGTTTACATGACCATAAAGTAAATAATAAGTAGGATAGTAGTAAAAAGCATCACTTAGTAAACCTCCACATTAATTTCTTCTTTTCTAAAGTTGTTGGTTTCTCAAAATTAGAGAACTATAGTCAGGATTGCATAATATGATGATCAAGCACATGAAATGACATTAATGAATACCAATTTTAATAAAGTAATTCACAAAATCACATAGTCAGCTAATAAAATGTCCACAATGCACAGATGAATGTGCTTAAGTAGAAGAGAATTACTTTTGCTCTTTTACAAGAATTTACTTTTCGGTAAGTGTTAAGCCTATGTTTTGACCACAGTGCTATCTCCATTTTGGCTTTTGTAAGAACACACCTATACCAAGAAAGCCTAATTTAATTTCAAATGAAATATATTGTAGTTGCTATCATAAAGTTATATTTTCAATATTTCTAAAACAATCACTAACCAAGAAAAATACATGCTATGTTAAGTATATTATTATACTTTCTGTCAGTTTTAAATGTTTACTCTGCATAGTGTATGGCATTGTGGGTAAACATACTGAGTAATCTCTTTTACCTCCTCAGATAAGCATTAACGAAATTGCACTTACCACAGAATTATCAAATATGGTGCTTGAAATATTGACTATCACAGAGTTACATCTTAAAGGTTACCTGATCAAGCAAGCCACAATTGTAAGTAGTTTGAAATACTGAATAATTTTGTGGCTTGATATTTCTTTTTATAAGAATCCACACAATGCTGTTAGTTAAACACATGATTATTATATTTTGTTAAATTTACTATAAATGTCGTTATAACACCTGTGGTTTTCCTCATTAGAAACAGAGTGGATGGGGTCAAGGGTGGAAAGGGCAGCATATGCGCCTTGAAAGAGCTAGTTAATGTAGCCTGTTATATTGGTGCACTGGTAAATCTCATTTCTATTCATCAAATGATTAGTTCAATCAATATTTATTCCTCTATGCTCCCTTTGTCTTATGCTACAAAGGAGACATCCTTCAAACCCATGGCAGAAGCCTTGTTATCTATGAATTTGTTGCTTAATTTGAGAGGGAATATTTTATTTATTTGGCAGTCCTGAATTCTTTGATTCCCCTTCCCTCTAATTATCATCAGGCAGTATAATGGAGTTTTGTGTAGATTATTTATAAATAGATGCTATTAGCAGTTCCTTTTTATGCAACTCAAGCACCACATGTATTCATATCTTCCCTCTGACTGCTCCGGAAAGTCGCAGTTTCTGTAAATATGTTTGAGCTTGGAAGTCTGGATTGTGAAAGCAAAGATAAGAATGATTTTTCTCTCTCAAATATTCATTCTTTTTGTCTGAGTGGGTGGTTATAGGCACATACATATACATATTGCGTATCAGTGTGTATCAACAGACGCCTCCGAAGACTGCTATTATCTGCTAGAGATTCTGTTAAGTCAGAAATTCTATTCAAAATAAGATTAAATATTTGCAAGAAGCTGTGATTGGAAGATGATTACAAAATTGCAGAAATAACACTTTTGTATAGAGTGCTCATTTTATCAAAGGTCACAATTCATTACATCACAAAAGACTCATCTCATTAGTCTGTTTAATTTCTGCACTTAGATAAGACTGGATGGATAGTAGAACTACATCTGGAATAAAAGACATGCATTAACTATTAAGCACCGCTGCATTTCTAATATCTACTTTTCTGTATATTTTAACTCAATGGTAACATATTTTGCTAACATCAATGAACTCATTGCCAATATAATTAAAACTATTAGTTGTTTCTGCCTTCGTGGAATGGAAAGGGATGACTTAGTAATAAGAGATTCTCTTTATATATATAGAATGATAAAATATTACTTTATAATGCTTCAATTCCTAACAGATTTTGCACTTATTTGTATACACTAATTTGACTAAACTTGGCCAAAACTCAACAGCCTTCATTTTGTTTTAGCATTCTTATTTCTTAGTATGTTTAGCCTTAAATCTGATTCCCTTAATGCAGAGTGGCACAAATGTGATTATTCACAATTTCAGGCCAAACATGATAAATTTTCAGAATCCTAATCAATTTGTGTATAAAATTTTGCAGTTAAAAAACTTAGAATAATTTTAGATTCGGTTAATTGAAAACTACAATATTCACTCTAAATTAGAGATACCTTATTATTGGAAGTAAAACAAATCAGCTACTGTGTTTGAGGCACATTCATATTTCTTAGAACTAATAAAAAGTATAAAAATTATACAGAAAATCTTATATTCTTAAATATTGAGTACAAATTTATACAATGTAAAGTCATAGTTTAAAACATTTCCTTTTTTTCTATGTAGGAAAATTACCTTTTAAATATTTAAAAAACCTTAGCGGCAATTTTGTATGTAAATTTTAGAAAAAATGCATTTTTACAAGCCTTGAATACCATGAAGACCTATATTAAATTTTCATAATTTCTTGGTGCTGTAAATTCTTTATTGTTTTAATATTAGGTTTTGTGACTTAGAAATACCTTAAAAAGGATTATCTATACAACTATACTCCAGAATAATTTTAAAGCTATTAATAGTTTAGCATTTGACACGATATCACCAAGACAAAAAAATAGTAATTTATATTTGATTGAGAGAACAAAATGAGTATTTATGTTAAATTATCACATAAAACCACTGTGATGAGGATGGGCAAAAATCATCTTAGAATTTCTGAGTCTGTAATGAACAGAGGACATATTGTTATGAATGGAAAATGTAAGGACTTGCAGCTTTGAGTGCACATTAAGAAAAGAGTTTCAACATTATGACTCCTATATGTGTGCCTAATTTGCTCAGAATTTTTATAATTCAATACAGGTTGTTCAATTCTTGAATTTCTGAAAATGCAGAATAAAATCCATGACAGACTAACATCTTACTGCAACTCTAGGATATCAAGCAGAGCTCTATCGCAATTGTTACAAAATTTGTTGGATATAAAAGGGAAGAGTAAAGAAGTAGAGAATACCTGTGACCATTTACAAAATATTTTAATTGGCTATACACATTTTAACAGTATTTGAAATATAGTTTTAAAATTTTTCTTTAAACTGTCAAATAATTTATTTCTTAGAATAAAGATAGTTTATTACTATTCCTTAATGGACAAGTATTAATAAACTGACACAGATGTCAGTCCCACAATACTTTTTAATTGTGGAAGTTAGAATTCTGGTTGGAAATATTTAATTGAAGCTATTTTTTAGAGAAACTTAATAGCAAGAACTTGTTTTCCTAAAGTCTAATGACCCAGCCTTGACATTCAGTGCACTAACATTTGGAAGTGACCATGCCTCAGAAAGCATGCCACTTTTTCAAAGCTTAGCAAGTAATAGAATTTTGCTTCTTGCAAATAATTAAAACTGGACTTAAGAAAACCCATGATTCCTCTGTATTTACAGTAAGCAGAAAACCGGAATTTTAAGTTTTGTTAGCCACATTCACCTATTGATTGCAGTGGTCTTGAAGCCCTTGCTTTTGTGAAGGGAGGTTTTCTGCAGAGGCAGTTCTGAAAAACTCACCCTTCCCTTGTGGTGCTCTGTGTGATGAACAGCTGACAGACCACTGGTGTGTGTTTTGGGGGAGGGAGAGGGGGATTGATGACCACACCTGGCTAACCCCTTTCCTAACTGTGGGTGGACCCAGCAAAATGTCCTCCCTCCCCTCCTCCATTCAGAAGTTTCCTTTCAAGAAGAGACAAGTATCCCTGTCCTTCAGACAAAGGGTCAAATGCTTTATATGTCTCCAAATTCAACCTTCTCCTCCCCAGGTCACAAAAACCGTTTCTGAGCTTCTATCTCAAACAGGTTCAGCTTGGGGCAGGTCCAGGAATACAAGAACCAGAACCCTTGGTTCCTTCCTGATCCCAAAGCTTCCCTATGAATAAAGCCTCTTATTTCCCCCAGAGGAGATGGGTTGGATAGGGTGGCCTGGCCCCAGAGTCACCACTCCATTTTGGATCATGTTTGGGTCACAAAAACAGACTCGAGGCAGAATACTTTTCATGACCAGCAACGAACTGGAGCCTAGGCTCTGACAGACCCCCCTAGAGATGGCAGTGAGTATAACCCCACCGGGCAAGGTAGGGTGTACACCACACTGCAAAACAACTTTCCCAGGCACAGTCTGCTCCAATGTCATCGGATT
Source organism: Typhlomys cinereus (assembly GCA_023101885.1). Lineage (NCBI taxonomy): Eukaryota > Metazoa > Chordata > Mammalia > Rodentia > Platacanthomyidae > Typhlomys > Typhlomys cinereus. The sequence continues at coordinate 659,620 of JALPQD010000710.1, forward strand.
TGTGACCTCGTACAAGGGAAAGGTGATTGGTTTTTCTGCTCTTGCCTACTAAATTCACACTGAATTTCAACCCCCAACTTCTCTAAGACTTCTGACAATTTTAGGTCTTCTCATTCTGTTTTCCCCACAGAAAGATAGAAAGATAAGAACTAAACCTAGCACTTGTCATCCATTCAACTTTAAATGAAACACAGCCCCGGAAGCTGTTGTGGGGCAAACGCACTGTCAATAGGGAACCAAGGAGGGGTCAGTGGATGGGGAACAGTAGGAGGTCAGGAAGGGAGAGACAGAGACAGCAAGGGCTTAAAGAGGCTTGACCACCTATTCTTTCTCTAGCAAGTTCCCGCCAGGCTTCCTCTAGTGAGTTTCCTCTGGCTGGAACTGGTAAGCCGTTATGGGTAGAGGCTGGTACTTTCTCATTCAAAGATGTGGACTCACTTTGTATTTCCAAGGTGAGTATGAGGCTCTTGCTTTCAATCCTTTAACCACTGAGGTCCTTAAAGCGACCTAGAAGGCGAACCCTGACTGTGTAAAGCGCCCAGCTGAGCGGTGCGGACAGTGTGAGAGTTGGGCAGCTGTGCTGAGGTCGTAGTGCTGGGTCTTAACTAAGGGAACACGTGGCTAGAACCATCATATAGTTTAAACCTAGCCAGGGAGGAGGATGAACGCGGAAACCGAGAGGAAAGTGGATGGGATGCCCAGTCGGACAGAACAACAAATACAAAGACTGTGGTTTCTCTCAATAAAGTAAAGGCGCGCACTCTTTACAATTTAGGTAACACGTTTTTAAGAATCTGGAAAGTGGAACATGTGACCAACTAGGGGCCGAAACAATCAGCTGATGCAGGCTCTTACAGGCACCCCATTTCCAGTTCGCAGATCAATCTCCTCACCTGGCGGGCAGTTCTCCCCCTCTCTCTCCTGTTTTGTCATACCGCAGGGTCTAAGTCAGTGATCCAAGAATGTGATGCCTTTGGGGCCAGACTTAGGGCTCTTAGCGAGCGGCCAGAGTTGGGATCATGCCCATAGGCACAGCAGTGGCGCCTCTAGAGCCGAAGGGGCTGAGTGCGTGGGGGACCGCAGCCGAGTGGACAGTGATTGGCATTAGTGGCCCTGTTCCAAATGCTTTCTGCCCAGAGCACTGCCCTCCCGTCCTGGGTGCGGGAAAGTTAGGAGTCCGCAACAGTCTACTTTCTGTTTTCAGGATCTAAAGGGACTTGTGAAGTGGAGACAAGCGATACCAAAGAACGAGGGGATGCTTGTAGGGGATACGTGGGTGTCTACCCCCAAAAGAAGGACAGTTCCTCAAGTAGAAAGACTCTTGGGAAAGGGTGCGGGTGTTCTCCAAGAAAACAGGGAAGTTTTGTCCTATTGAAAAGCCTGAACCGGGAGGGAGGTTGCTTAGAGCACAAGAAACTTGCGCCACCGAAAAGAACAAACTGATTCCTTAAATGTCCCCGTGTCGTCGGCTGCTCAGGTACTTAGAAATGCAGTCCGAGCAGGTGACTGGCCCTTTGGCCACGGGGCCACCTTGCAGCCTTCAATTGTTTTTGGGATTCCCCTGCTGTCTTGCATGGCAGGGGTCCTTGCATATAAATCCTCCATCCCCCTAACGAGCCACTAACTTTTTCCAGGGCTGCGCTTAGCGCCAGCCTCTAGTCTCCAGAACTTTCTCAGAGCAACTTTTTTTTTATGGCGGGGGCGGGGGGGGGTAGGTTTGGATAGGATGAGGCGGCCATTGGAAGACCAAGCGCTCAGGCATGCTCGTGCAGTCCTGGGACACCCCCTTCTCTGCTCACTACTCTTGGAAAAGGACACGCCTGCAGTAGGGGACGCTCAGGGGCGTATGACAACCTGGGAGATACATGAGCTCCGGTGTGGTCTTCTCTGCCTCCCCCCGCGCCCACCCTAGGTGGACCACCAGGGAATGTTGGACGTTTGCAGGCGTCTGCATTCAAAGTCACCCTTCTCCTTGCTCGCTCTTGGTCCCCAGTCTTCTGAAGCACCCGGGAGCCCCGCACAAAAACAGCTTGGAAGCAAATCCAGAACTGAGAGGAAGAGAGCGGCGCTGTGCCCCCTCTCCCCGAAGCGCCCTCCCGCGTCCTCCAAAAAAGTAGGGGAGACAACCACACCTTCCTCCAACTTTCTGCGCCCAGGCCCTTTGCAAGTCCTACCTGCGAACCGAACTCGCGGAGTTGCGCGTCGCTTACCAGTCTCCCCTGTAGCGCAGCGCCCTCCCTTCCCCCAGCTCCCCAGTTCGGGGATCCTGGGCGCCCTCCGGCCAGCTTACCTCGCATGGTGTGGCCGCTGTCCTGCTCCGCGCAGTCATGAAGCTGCTCGCAGCCGGAACCCCAGAGAGCCCAAAAATCCCGCTCAGCACGAGGGAAGAAGGTGGTCTGCGGAGAGCTGCTCAGCCGAGAAAACCATCCCTTCGGGCGGACGCTGGGGCCGCCGGGTGACGCTGGCCGCCGCGGCTCAGCCAACAGTTTTGCCGCTGTTGCTGGTGGGCTGTTTGGATGGCTGTTTTTGTTTGTTTGTTGTCAGAAAGAGTGGGGAAGAAATGTCCTGGCTGGCTGGGGCCAGGGTTTTGTTTTGCTTTTGTTTTTCTTTTTTTCTTTCTCTCCAGTGTGCTTGCTTTTTAAAAATGCCACCGCCTCGGGCTGAGAAGATTTCTTTTGTGATCACTTGGACCAAGGAGGAGGAGGAAGGGCAGTCGCTGGAGCAGGAGGAGGAGGAAGAGGAGGAGGAGGAGTTGGTGGTGGTTTTGTTAGTTACAAAGAAGAGGGAGAAGGATCAAGGAAAAGGAAACAGACAAGAAAGGAAGGCGGTGTGGATGGCAGAGCATGTGCGCTTTCACATGACATCTGTGCGTGTTAGCGGATCCCCAATGTGAACGTTCACTGTTCAGGCGCAGAAAGGAAGGGAGCGAGAGAGAAAGAGGAGCGAGATGGAGAGAACGAGCGCAGACCCGGCTTATACGCCGGGGCTGGTTTGGCCCCACTTCCCGGCCCCGCCCCCTGTCAGCGCCGCGGCCAATCAGCGTCCCGCAGCGCGTGGAGAGGCTGGGGCCGCGGGGGAGGGAGGCGCCGGCCCCCGCGGGGCGGAGGACTCGGGCGGCGCGGGCGGCGCGCCTGGCGCTGGGAATTAGAGTCAGTCGGGTCCGGGCCGAGGAAGCGCCCAGGACGCTGTGCCCAGCTGCAGGTGACATTCTCTTTCCATTCCAGGAGTTCAGAAAAGGACTCTAGCAGGTGCTTTGGGGGCCAGAGACTGAGGTTTTTCTCTGCCTGCAGGCCCTGCGGAGTTAGTTTTGAATTAATGAAGCTCCTTGGAAAGGTCTCTCTCTCTCTCTCTCTCTCTCTCTCTCTCTCTCTCTCTCTCTCTCTCTCTCTCTCTCTCCCTCTCTCTTTCTGTCTTTCTCTTCTTTCTTTTTCTTCTTTCTCTCCTCTCTTTTCTCTATCTTCTCTCTGTCTTTCTCTTTCTCTTTCCTCTCTCTTTCCTCTCTCTTTCTCTTTCTCTCTCTCTCTCTTTCTCTTTCTCTTTCTCTCTCTCTCTCTTTCTCTCTCTTTCCTCTGGCAGAGGTTCCATGGCAGGCTGCTTCCGGTTTTAATGCTAGAAGAATTCTAAACCACATCTCTCACTTTTAATGTAACTGTAATGCTGTGGGCAGTAGTCTTTTGAAAACACTGCTCAGACTGTCTTCTTAGTTAGTGTTCAATCAGCCAAACCACCCCCTCACCCACCTACCCATCAACCAACTTATTAAGGAAGCCAACTAGTTTTCTCTTTCTCTCTCTTCCTCCTTCTCTCCTTGCCTTTCTCCCTTCCTCCCTCACTAAAAAAAAATTAGTATTTGGAGGATTCTTTGGCATTGGGCTAGAGGACCAGGCCCAAGATGGTCTTGTGGTCACCTGGCAAATGTCTATGCCAGCAGAAAAACAGATGTGATTCTATTTAATGTAACTCTTTTAGTTTAGCAAGAAACTTGACTAGTTGCTCTGCAAAGACATTCCCTGACTTAGAGGAGCTTGGCCACAGAGTCAAGGAGAACTTGGTTATTTGTACAACTTAGATGAAAGTTATCATTCTGTTTGTATTTTGACAAAAATCCAGTTCATGGATCAGAACTATTCCTTTGCAATTTTCTCCTCTTTTGTGGACAAAACAAACACATCAAGTAGCTGTGTTACATTCACTTCCTTCCCTGTAGTTGGGAATCTATTTAATAGCTTGGTTACTGGTTACCATAAATGACTGGGAGGTGAAAAAGTTTGCATGAAGCTTGGAGGAAGAGCCCATTAGCATAGCATACACAGAGATGGCCTCCTTAACAGTTTATGTCCACAAATAACTTTTTAAAAACCACTATTTGTTTATGTTATTTTATGTAACATAAAATATGCTATACAATTGGGGTGTTGTTTAAGTTAATTCCATATTAACTACATATCTTCCTGGATATGTAGTTTCCCCTTCAATAAAAAAATGAATTACTTGCTGTATTTTTTTACTAGTGTTAAACCTATGCATATACCATTTACAATATGAAATTTAAGAAAATTTTTGAAAAAAGAGTGAAAGTTGATTGAGTCGTTAATTAAATAAAAAGAACAAAAGGAAGCTATATTCAGGATGGTTATTCCCTTATAAATACCTTTCTGTTGGATTCATAATTGACACAGTAGTTAATCTTTTAAGATAATATTTAAGGCTCCCTGGTTTTATCATTTTTAATCAAGTAAAATATATTCATCATAACTACATTAAAGCTGCAGCAAGTTATGCCTAATTTAGTTGCTTCATTAAAAATTACTGCATATAAAATAGTCGAGAAACAAATTGTGACTATATCATTTTAATTTTATGAGCTTCAAGCAGAGACATGGGAGTACTGAAAATTTCAAACTCTTTGTAAACATTGTAATTATTATTGCTATTGTTTGAGATTTCTATTCCTCATTTAAGAAGAACTTCAAAACTCTGGAATTTTAACTCTTTTTTTGGTAGTTTTAAGTTTATAACCAATTTCTGAATTCTGAAATGTCTTTTATGGCTGCCCTTGGAAAAACAAATGAATATATGGGAGAACTTTTCCTATGATATTTCTATGTGCTTTTTGTTTTGTAAGTCCAACACTGTATAATTTGGCTTAGAATACACTTCTTGATTTTTTTCCAAACAACTTTGAAACAATCTGGTTGTTATAAATAAAAACTTTTAGTTCTGTAAATTTTCTCAACTATCTTTTATGTATGAATGCTGATCATTGGTTGTACTGAAGTGACTGGGGCTTTTCAGACCTTGTTAAAAATTTAAAAACTGAGTTTGTCAGCATTTCTAACAAGCTTCTCATGGATTTCAACTGAATAGAACACATTTGTGTAAAACAAACAAATGTTCAAGATTCAAATGAAAGAAACCAACATTTTCTAAGAATCCACACAACTCTTATATATGATCTGATGGGTTTTTTTGAAAACTATTTGAGAGAGAGAAAGAGAGAGAGAATGTGTGTGCATGCCTTGGTTCATAGGTGGAATTCAGAAGTCAATGGACAACTTTCACTAGTCATTTTTCTCCTTACACTATATGGGCTTCCGATGACTGAACTTAGGTTGCCAGGTCTTTTAGCAGCAGACACCACATCAACTTAGCTGACTTAAGAACCCTATAACCTGATGGGTTTATGACTTACCTGCTATCAGGTACTTTAGTTTAGGCAGTATAACAACACAGTTGCAAATTACTTTTGCTGACATGACATATAGTGGCTAATTTTATTTGAAGGATTGTGGAACTCTGTTTCCTTAAGACTTGGAAATTTGCTTTTGGCTGCGAGTCTCTTGAATATTTTATTGTGAATCAACTTTGATTAATCTTATTGGCAAAGCAGTCACACAGCACAGTACTTGATCTCCCTTAGACCCCCTGTGTACTTGATGACTCTGTATGCCGGTGCTCCTCAAGCAGAGTGCTGATGGGCAGCAGGGTCTTCAAGGAGGCTAAGCTTAATAGGAGTCAGCCAGGTCCATGAAGAGGACAGTTTGCATTATGTAAGCCCTCAAATGCCTGAAGAAAAAGAGAATGCCACAGCTTACTATACTTGGAGTTGGCTAGTCTACAATTGAAAAGTATTTGAAATATCAATCTTGGAGGAATAATGGTAATATTAACATACGTACTAGGAATGACTGAAAGCTTGTGTGTTAAGGAGGCAGTCATTGTGAAGGTTGAGGAAGAGATAAAACTGACCTTAAGTATTAGAAAGCAGGGATAAAAATACACACGCACACACATACATATGCACAAGCACACACACGCATACACGCACAATTGAATAAATAATAATAAAAAATTAATAAAAAATAAATTTTTACGTTTGAATCAACTGAATATAGGAAAAATAAAATATTGAACTTTCTGTTGCTGGAGGCATTCAAGAAAGGATTAAGCAAAATGTTCTGTTAATTTGCTCTATCATAGATTCTAGGGTGGGGATTGGATGTCTTAGAGATATTCTGCAGTTCCAGGCCACCACTACTCCAGCAGCTGTTTCAGAGCCAACCTAGAGAACAGGGCCTGGGGTGGGGGTTGGGGGGGTGGTTCATAGGTGGAATTTTATTTGGGAGAGCTCCAGGGATTCCATAGGTCTTTGGCAATCACTGGAGAAAGAAAGCTTTCTGCTCTTGCTTGGGGTATGCTAACTGAAAACGAGGCATCGACATTTCTTGATTTTTAAAACTCTCTTGATTTGGGGAAGAAAACATTGGGATTGGTTATATATAAAAAAGAAAGCAAGTTGGGGCTGGAGAGATGGCTCAGGGATTAAGACTGGCAAACCGAAAGGTCCTGAGTTTGGAATCCTGATCCCATGTAAATGGCTGTAGTCTGGATTTCCTGGTGGGTGGAGCCTGGGAAATCCTAGGGCAAATCATCCAGGATAATTCCCAAAGTCACCCTTGGTCCTCCACAGTGCCCTCTGACACACATGCAAAAAAAGGAAAGCAAGTCTCTACTCATTTTCACATTCATTACAGTTTTTAGTTGCATGCAGAAATGTTTGTAATCTGTTAGTATTTTAAGTTGTGATTCTTTGAAAGTAAGGATATAAATTTGACAAGTGTTCTAAATGAAAGAAAACTAATATCAAAAATATGTAGCCTTGGTTTAATCAGAGAAAGTGGTGTGGTTAAAACACAAATTAACCTCAGTATACAGAAGAGAGCTAAAGAAAACTAGCTTTAGTAAAAGGAATAAAGACACAGGTTCAGAAAAAAACAAAACAAAAGAAGAAAAGTTAGTATGTATTGGATGGACCATGTGATTTCTATTTCTTTCCAGAGTTGACAGTCATACATTATTCGTGCCGCCTACTTGTCACCCCACTAGACAAAGAAACGCAAGCTCACAAAGGTAAGCGTCACATCGAGGGGCACATATCTGAAAATGCTGGATTCTGTGTTCAAACTACGGCATAATCACCAAGTTTAAATTCCTAGAATATGGAGATTTCCTTGATTTTATTTTGCTTTTTAGGTGCTGCATTGGCAGAATTTAGAATCTTTCCTGGCTCAAAGTAAATGCTCAAAGCACACATGTTGATGAATGAATGGACAGCGTTCCCACAGTCTGTCCACTGAAGGACATTAAAGGCAGAACGGTGACTTTTGACTTGGAAAATATTAGGTTTCTGTGAAAAATGGATCAAATAATAATAGCCTGATTTGGTTCACCTCAGAGTTTAGGAAAATCCTTTTGTAATAGATATTTCATGTCATGATCTCGAATTAAGTCTGCACCAATAAAAAGCGAAGAAGAAAAAAGGAAGAAAGGTTTGATGCATTACATATTTTTCAGACAGAAGCCGTGATATCTGCTCATGAGCACAGAGAAGTAACCAGAACAATGTGGTGGAGGAGAGGGGACCTCACAGAATGGCTCTGTAAGTAGGGAAGTGGAAGAGTGAGTGTCTCATCACAGGAGTGAGCAAGGTGGACAGGTTCTTCCATGAGGAAAGCAATGAGATAATTTTCAGTTTTACAATATGTCGGCAGTTATGTCCAGCATAACTGTTGTGTATACAGAACTGGAGATTGGAAAGTGGATAGAGGCAATATAAGTAAGCAATATAAGACATTCAAAAACACTAATGAAATACTATATTTTATGGTATTATGATTATATTTTTGCATATTTATGTAATATTGTGGATATTGACAAAATTTTCTAAAAAGTTGGGTATATTTTCCTATACATAAATTAAAAAGTAAATATTTCTCTCTCTCTCTCTCTCTCTCTCTCTCTCTCTCTGTGTATGTGCAAGAGGACACTTAAGGAGTGTGTGTCTATGAAAAATCCACAATACAAACAACATCAAATGCTGAGAGGATGTGGAGAGAAGAGAACTGTTATACATTGCTGGTGTGTATGCAGGCTTATTCAACCACTCTGGCGATCAGTTTGGCGATTTCTAAAATAGTTAAAGATTGAAATGCCATATGATCCTGCTATACCACTAAAGTGACACAAGCACAACTATGTTCATAGTAGCACTATTTACAATAGTAAAGTTATGGAATCCACCAAATGCCCAATAGTTGACAAGTGGATAAGGAAAATGTGGTATATTTATACAATGGAATACTATTCAGCCATTAAAAAAGATGAATTAATGAAATTTGCTTGGGAAATGGATGGAATTAGAAAAAATTATATTGAGTGAAGTATCCCAGACACAGAAACTTAGATACCCTATGTACTCCCTAATAGGTGGATCCTACTGTCAAACCCACTTAATGACATATTCAAAGATAAATCTCTGTAATATGTACTGTAACCACAAAGATTATAAACAAGAGGGAAGGGGAAGGAGAGCCCCCCAAAAAAGAAGAGAGGGGATCATGCTTGGGGATCATGTTTCAGTAGAGAAAATAGGTTACTGTCAAGTATTGTAAGAAGCGAAACATCTAGTGAAGCTCACTCTCACGTCCCTTCCTGGTCACCTGCGACTGAAGAGATTTGATCTCACCAATCAGGGAGCGTATAGGGACTGGCAGATAGATGGTAACCATCCTGCAAATGGGACACTGACCCTCCCTCGCTGCAGTGTCCTACCCCCGATTCCATCTATCTTTGAGTCTCCTCTTGTATTAAGAACTTCATTTAAACAGTCTTTTATCTTTGGTTAGGAGGTGATCTTCAGTACCAATCAGGATGGAGCCAAGGGCAGTGCAGGAAAAGCAAAACCGAAAGCAACAATAGACCCTACATTATTCACCTGGAACCAGACCAGCCAAATATCTCCCCATCCTAAAGCTCAGAGAACCTTGTGGAAGAGGGGGTGGGATGATTGTAAGAGCCTAAAGATGAGAAGGACCAATGATATGCAAGATACTCTACCCAAGTTAAGACTGCAGCAGCCAAGGTTAGACTTTGTCTGACCTGCACAATGGCTGACATGTCAACGACCCCCCAAAGTCTAGCCTGGATGACTGGCAGTAGGCTGCTTAGAGGCAAGGGATTAACAGTCATAATAGAGTTCCCATAGTAACCGTAGCCCAAGAAAGGGCTCTGGGCTATGCCACTGAGTCCTTACACCTCCCTAGGGTGGAGGACTCAGAGGGAAGTTTGGCATTCACACAAGAAGGATACTCCAGGGCATGGGGGGAAGGGGGAGGCACTGGTAGTAGAGGAGGGAGGGAGAAGGGTGAAAGGAAGGGAAAAAGTGGGAAGAGTGCAAGGGGGGACTGGGGAGGGGTGGAGGGAGGGAGAGGATGGGAGGGTACCTATTGAGCTTGTATGATTGGGAAAAAAATAAAATGTGGGAGGAAAAGAAAGAAAAGAGTGTATGCCTATGGAGCCCAAGGCTGCTATCAGGAATCATCCCAGATGGCTCTACTTTTTTATTGCTTTGTTCTGGAGTTTCCCAGGCTCCTCCTTCTAGGCCAGAATTGCAGACCAGCATCATTTCTGTCTGAGATTCTTACATGGGTTCTTGTGAGGTAAAGGGTTTAACCCCCTGAATCATTTCCTAGGTCCCCAAAACAAAATGTTTTGATTAGCAAATGATCCTAAACAAATAAATAGTTTGTTGCAGAAAATATTTATTGCTCAGCTAACAGAGAAAAGCCTAATAGCCTTTATAAACCAATTCTACAAACTTCAAAATATTAAGGCAACAACAAAGCTACCCAAACTGGCTCACATAGAGTGAAAGATAGCTTTCACTCTATGACTTTTGGCCTCAGATGGCCCATTCTGCCCCCATTTACAGCCTTGCCAAGACTGTCAGAAAGTTCTTTTCTAGATTTCTGGGCAAAGCTTTAAGATGAATTTTTCAAGTTTAGTAAATTATGACTTACGATGCAAAGCAATCGTCTGTGTGACTTCGCTATTATGACTGGAATCTTCCAAAATTTATCTTGACTTATCTTTTCTCTCGGTACCTCATCAATCCAAGTAACTGTCCCTGTGTGCATGGCTGGAATGTTCTCTGAATGCATCTCTCCATGTTTGTTATTTTTTTTCTTTTTTTTGACTTGATGATTTTATTTATTTTTCTACTTTTACAAGCATATTGATTATTCATCCCAGTTTCCCTCTCTCCCACTTCCTCTACCCTTCTGCCTGTATGCTTTTATGGACCCCAGGGTACACTCTAGCTTGTCTACTCTTGTGGGGGCTCGGGCCTCCATAGTCTATCAAGTTACCTCTCTTCTGGCCTCCCCAGTAATATGTGCATTTCCCTTCACTCATCCAGCTTTAGATCCAGAGGTTTCAATTGTAAGTGCCCATTCTATGGGTACAATAATAGCTGCCTACAGAGCAGTTTAATGTATTGTCTTCGTACCTATATGTTTATTGGCTGTCTTCCCTATTGATTTTTTCCCTCCATTTTTTTTTAGGTTCTTGTTCTAGTTTCCAGTAACAGGGATGTGTACCCTTCTGTTAAGCAGGTCTTGAATCCAATCAGAAAACTGTTAGTTGTCTCCTTGATACTCATACCACTATTACACTGGTGGTCATATGTTGCCATGGTGATTTATATTGCAAATTACAGATCTCATACTGTTGATGGGGCTTGCAATTACTTCTCTCCCCCAGAAGCTTCTAGAGTCTTCCTTGGTACTGTATAAGTTGTAAAGCAAGGAGAAAGTCCTTAGACCAGTTCCGGTTGATATATTTTGTCATGTTCTGTGATGCATTTGTATTGCATCTTCAGTAACAGGGTTGTACTGAGAGCTTTTGGAGAATTACCAAGAGCAATGGCAAAGCCTGTGATGTTTGGGGGCCTTAAAGTCCTCTCTGATCAATATTTTATCAGGAAATGTCACATTTCTGTTGCTTCTAGTACATTTTTGTCCCTTCTATGTTCCTTCTTGATCTTCTAAAAAATTTGAGTCAGATATTAAATACTGTTCTCCTAAAACACCTGGCTTTGCTTTGCATTAAAACTTAATCCATACTCCTTATCTTGACTTAGAATAAATATATATATGTTCCTGAAAGCCCTCTATTATTTTTATAGGTGCCCCTTTCATTTTCAGGCATGTTTCAGTTTGGGCGATACATGAGAGATACCCTCATTCTGAATCTCGGTTGGTATGAATATTTTGTTTTCATAGAGAAGTTCTCCCATCATGCTTCCTTTCAAAGAACATTTAGTTGTAATTCTTTCTCATAGCATCTATTTGTTTTCTTTATAGGCCATATAAGAATTTATAATTATTTATTTTCTTCTAAATGATTACCAAATCAAAGGAATAAATTAATTTTAATTAATATTAATGCCACGGAGACCTAGTATGATATTATCATTGACTAATATGATGCTGGAGAATGAATGATTACTTAGAGTTTGCTGAATGAGTTGATAACTTAATCTAAGATTAAGGAATATAAATGATGTTTTCTTTTTTAAAAGCCCGTTTTATAGTTTTTCTAGGATGACATAGTGTCTCACTATGCTCACATGAAAAACCATATGGAATGTAAGTTGTTCTTTTCAAGACAGTTGATGTATATTATGGTAGTGATTGTAAGTGCAATGCTTCTGGAGTGAAATGAAATTTATATGACAAAACAAAGGAAACAGTCTTTTGCTGTTACATCTAATCTGCAACAGAGGACTTGCCCTCTCATGTTGTATTAGTCAGGGTTTTCTGAAGAACAGAATCTATATAATAAATTAATATAATATAATACAAATAAGTTTATTAAATTAACTCACAATAAAAATAGTGTCTTTCAAAGTAGCCACCTGTAGCTGCTTCATTCTTGAACAGAATGTCTTACAAAGCTGAAAGTTCCTGAGAAGGTCTGAACCTCTACTTCACTGGAGGGTCAAAGACTCTGGGCTTTGATGTCAGTGATGAACAGCGAACAACAGCAAAGCCTAGGGATCAGGCTCCAAAGGCAATGGGAATAATGGAAAGGTCAAAAGGATGGATCTCTGAGTTAGCCAAGGACGAAGGCAGTAGCAGCAGCAACAACAAAGAAGGCAATGATGCTCTAAGAAGTCAATAGACGCTCATAGAGTGAACTCAACAAGTCGACACAGGATAAAGGAAGAGCAAGTCCCTCCTCCTTGCAACTGTGAAATTGACACTAAAATGTAACCATAACTCATGTCTTGCATGCTTATTCTCCTGCTGTATGCATAGTTCAAGCTCTGGACCTGGATGGGAAGGTGTGAAGATATTAAAGAGGAGATGGGAGGTGATTAGATTTAGATGAAGCTGTGAGGGTTGAGTGCCTTCTTAGTTTCCTTTCTTCGTGTAAGGAGAGCAAGAAAGCAGTTGTTTGCACAGTAACAAGGCCTTCGTTGCACATATCTGCATAACGCCTTGAGTTTTCACTTTGGAACCTTCTAAACTATGAGAAAGAGATGTCTTCAGTTTAAACCACCCTATCAATATTTTATTGTAAAGTCTTGATGAGCTCATGTGGAAACCTTGGTATGTATGCTGATTTTTCCCAATTTCTTTAATTCCCTATCCTTTGTCCAATCTTATCTGAATTTATCACCAAATCTCAAGATCTTCTATTACCTGCCTTCTCAAGCATTAATATCAATTAAAACGCAAACACATGAGTCTATGGGTGTCATAGTTATAGGTGTCAACTTAATGGTTGAGAGTTCAAGTTCTGTAGAAGATTAGTAGTTAAATCCAGAGTGAATCTCCAGGTGATTGTGTGGTTAATGGAGCAGGCTCAAACCAGGGTGGGTGGGATTAGGCCCTGGATAGGTGAATATAATACAGAGATGATTGAGGAAGTTGGCATCCTTTTGTATACTTGGCCAGACATGCTGGTATGGCAAGTATGGACCATCACTTTTTCAGCCATTTTGTGAATATGGTGTGACCAGTTCCCTTGGCCCTCGGTATTGGTATGGACTATCCAGCCAAGTTGGACAAGCATCTGTAACCAGACTATCATTGGAGGATAACCCATTTGTTCCCTTACACTGTTTGTCATGGTTTTATCAGCAACATGCAAGTGAACTGCAACAATGGGGGACAGCTCACATCCAAACCATAACACCCTCCCTTCCATGCCAAACTTTCCCCCATCTCCATAACCCGTGTCCATTAAACCTTTCCAGCCCTAGTATTCTCTTTCACCCTCATATTAATATGCTTTCCTATTTTTTCCCCTGAGATTTCCCAATTTCCCACCACATCTTTCATGGCTCCAGCCTTACTCCCTAACTTCTGTAGACACTCATTCCAACTTAAATTCCAAAATCTAAAACTTCAAATCTAAGATCTGTGTATGATTAAGAATCTTTGGTTTTTGTCTTTCTGGGACTGGGTTACCTCCCTTGGTATAATATTTTATACTCTCTGCCCATTTTTTTCTAAAAAATGTTATAATTTCATTTTTTTCTTCAGTGTCAAGTAGATTGCAATTGTGCATATGTATCACACTTTCATTACCCAGCAATCAGTTGATAGCTATCTGGGCTGATTTGGTTTCCTAGTTATTGTGAGTACAGCTGCGATGAACATGGATGCATGAGTATCTCTGACACAGGGTACGGGTCCTTTGGGTTTATGTCCAGGAGTGGGATAGCCGGGTCGTGTGGTAGTTCTATTTCCAGCTTTTGGAGGAAAATTCACACTGATTTCCTGAGGGGCTACATAGTTTTCAGTCCCAGCAATACTGGTAAGGATTTCTCTACATCTTCACCACATTTGTTGCCTTGATGATGGCTACTCTCACAGACATAAGATGAAATCTTAAAGCAGTTTTAATTTTTATTTTCCACAGAGTTAAAGATGTTGAACACTTTTCAAGAATTTTTATGTATTAATTGTATTTCTACTTTTGAGAGTTCTCTATTTAAATCCATAGTCCAGTTTTTATTGTTTAGTTTTGAGAGTTCTTTATATTTGCTAGATGTTAACCTTCTGTCAGATACAAAGCTGGCAGAAATGCACTCCCCTTGGGTAAGCTGCTTCTTCAATCAGTAGACTGTTTCTTTTGATGGACAGGAGCATTTCAGTTTCAGAGTCCAATTTGGCAATTGTTGACTTATTTCCTGAGCAACCAAAATCCTGTTTAAAAAACCTTGCTTATATCTAATCTTGCAGAATATCTCCTGTGGCAATATCGATTCAGGGAGGCCTTAGCCCATGTTCCCGAATTCAGGAGGTCAGAGATCCAGCTATGAGCAAGCCTGAACAAATTGGGACATGCCCCAGACATGTCCCAATTGAGGAACCATGAGGGGGAGGGATGGACAACCAATGGGAAGCCGCCATCTAACCTGCCTCTGCAGTGGATACCTAGTAAACAGCTAAATGATTTGTGACTGTCCCCGGAAGCGGAGAGATGGCAACACCTGATTGGACTCCTGACCCTATATAAGCCCAAACACTTCCTTAAATAAATTGAGTCTGCAGCAAACTCATCCGCTGCCTGCTTCTTGCTTGACTCCGGGGATCTGTGGTGACTCTGCGCCCCTTGCCCCCTCGCCTTGAGCTCGGAGGCTCCCGCCAACTTTTCCCCCTCTTTCCCCAGCTGGACCGGTGAAGATTCGACATCATCTCCTGCCTTTTCCGCTAACAATTTGAGAGTTTTAGGTTTTAGGTTGAAATTTTTGATCATTTTGGATTTTGGTGCACATTGAGAGACAAGGATCCAGTTTCATTCCTTTCCAGTTTTTTCCAGTACCATTTGTCTTTCCTCCAATGCTCATTTATGGCAACTTTCCAAAAAGTGGATAGATAAGCTGTGTGGAGTTGGATCTGGGTCTTCTATTCCATTCCATTCATCAATGTGTCTGTTAATGAGCTGGCACTAGAGTGGTTTTATGACTGATTTTGAAGCAGAGCTTGAAATCATGTATGGTGTTACCTTCAGTCTTGTTTGTTTTGGTGAGGATTGCTTTGGTTATCTGGCTGTTTTTTTAGTGGTTATACAGAAATTGTAGCATTAATTTTCCTATTTCTATGGAAAGTAGTGCTGGGATTTTGATTGGTATTATATTGTATTTGTGGATCATTTTTTGTAGAACTGGTCATGTTTTAATACTGATTCTTCTTATTTATGAGCATGGAAAGTCTTCTTATTTTCTAGTATTTTCCTTAATCTTCATTTAAAATTATCATTGCAGAGATCTTTCACCTTTTTGACTAAGTTCATTTCAAGGGTATTTTTGTTGTTGTTTTTAAGGCTATTGAGAGTGGGGAAATTTCCCTGATTTCTTTCCAATGTTTGTCATTGGTATATAGAGAAGCTAATGATTTTTATATATTTATTTTGTGTCTCCTGCCACTTTTCTGTAAGGTTTTTTATTTACGTGTGTGTGTATGGTGTGTGTGTGTGTGTGTGTGTGTATCAGAGGATATTGTGTGTCCTTCTGGAGGACAAAGGGTGACTTTGGGAATCATCCTGGTTTGCTTACTACTTACTTGCTTGATCTGGGATTTCCCATTCTCCACCTGCCAGGGTTAAAAGTGGCAGGTTGCTGCCATTTTTGCCTGAGCTTTTGCATGGACCTGGAATCTGAACTTAGGACCTACTGCTTTCAAAAAGTCTTAATCCCTTGAGCCATCTCTCTAGCCCCACTTTTAAGTGTTTATAAGCTGTAAGAATTTTCTAGTGGCAACTTGAGATCCTCTTATGTATAGAACCCTGTCATCTGCAATAGAGTTACTGTGACATCTTCTTTCCTATTTGTATTTCTTTTTATTTTCTTCTCGTTTCTTTTACCTAAGACTTAAGCACTATATTTATTGGAATCAGAAGAGTGGATACCTTCATTTTGTTTTCTGAAATTAGAGGAAATGTCTTTAGTTTTGGCTATTTGGGATGATACTGGTCATAGGTCTGCCATATAGGTCTGCCATACAGAGGAATGTCCTTCATCCTTAGTCGCTAAAGTGTTTCTGTAATGAAGGGATGTTTGTTCTGTCAAAAACTATTTCTGTATCTATTGAGCCATTCATGTGACTTCTGCTCTTGAAACCAGTTATGTGAGGAATTACATATATAATTTGATCATGATGAATGTTCTTTAGGATGTTTCAGATTTTAAAACATTTTGGTGAGCATTTTGGCATCCTCTGTTTATCAGGAGAGGGTGTCTGTCATTTTTTCCCTTTTTGTGTGTCTCATCTGTTTTTACCATTAGTGTCATTTTAGCTTTGTGGAGTTTGAGAAGCATGCCTTCATTTTTACTTCATAGAATATCTTGAGAAACATTGGTATTTATTCTTTTTTAAAAGGTCTGGTGACTTCTGGAGTGAATCCATATAGACCAGAACTTTAAAAATATTGGTACTTTCCCTTTACAATCACCCTACCCCGCTCCGCCGGTCGGGACGCAGCTCGTGGTCCAGCCAGGCCTCACCCCGCGCCCTATGGACCCCAGGTCAGCCCACAGGAACCCGGCTCCGACTCCCACCATCCAGCCGGAGCCGAGCGGGGGGCCCGAGGGACGAGGAGGACCTCCCCCTGCGCCCGGGCCCCGCCCCAGCTGCCCTCGGGTTAAATAGCTCCACGCCCACGCGCCCATCCTCCCTTTTCACCCCACCCCACTCCGCCGGTCGGGGCACGCGCGGTCCACCCGGGCCTCACCCCGCGGCCTAGGTAAGTCCCCGTTCGGGCCCCGCCCACCAGGACCCCAGGCCAAATAATTCAGTTTAGTGAAATTAAGAGATCTTAAGAGTTAAAATGACAATGCCAAAGTCAAAGTGCAAATCCATGAGAAGCAACACTCAAGTAAACAAATTTCCCACTGAAGAAATTAATCCCATAATGTTAGACTCCAACAAGAACAAACCCATGGAAAATGGCCAAGAAAGCCTGACCCAGGATAACAACCTTCAAAATATGATCATTACCATGTTCAATACTATGAAAGAGGAAATCCGGGAGGAATTACATAATCGAATCAATTGCTTTGAAGAGGAACACAACAGACATCTGGAGGAGTTGAGAAAAACAGTGCAAGAAACAAAAAGTGGCATAGAGCAGTTAGAACAAACTCAAGCAGAGTTTAAAACTGAGCTAAAAGACAAGTTATCCTCAACCCAGAATGCCACAGAGCGTCGTATCAACAGAACTAACGAAGCAGAAAACAGAATTTCAGACCTTGAAGATAAAGTGGGAGTACTAACCAGCTCAATGGAAGAGGTTGTTAAAGCCAAAAAGATACTCGAGAGAAATATCCAAGAGATATGGGACACCCTGAAGAAGCCTAAATGCGTATTCATGGAATACCAGAGCAAGAATCTCAAAATACCACCCCTGAGGAAATTTTCCAAACGATCATCAAGGAAAACTTTCCTCATCTAAAAAAAGAGAGGCCCATCCATATACAAGAGGCATTCCGCACCCCAAACAGATACGACCAAAACAGAAGCACGCCGCGGCAAATAATAGTTAAAACACTCCACATTCAAGATAAAGAACTGGTGCTGAGAGCTTCAAGGGAGAAAAAACAAGTCACTTTTAAAGGTAAACCTATTAAAATAACAAATGACTTCTCAGTCGAAACAGTAAAAGCAAGAAGAGCTTGGAGAGACATACTTCAAGTATTGAATGAGCAAAAATGTCAACCCAGGCTGAATTACCCTGCAAAACTATCAGTCATGATCGAGGGAGAAAGAAAAATCTTCCAGCACAAAGACAACTTGAAGGGATACATGTCCACCAAACCAGGCCTTCAAAAAATGCTAGAAATGATACTCAAGCGTGAAGAAAAAAACAGGCATATCCAGGAGAACAGAAGGCAAATATAACACCATAAAAAGCAAAGCAATATACTTATAAAAGCTACTAAACATAATAAATGTCTGGAATTAACAATAGTTTCTCCATTATAACACTAAATTTTAATGGAATTAATTCACCGATCAAGAGACACAGATTACAAACTTGGATTAAAAATCACAATCCATCAATCTGCTGCCTGCAGGAAACCCATCTCACCACAAAAGATAGGCACACTCTAAAAATAAAAGGCTGGTCAACAATTCTACAAGCAAAAGGAAGCAGAAAACAGGCAGGGGTAGCCATTATGATATCAGACAAAGTGGATCTCAAACCAAAGAAAATTATAAGAAACACGGATGGATACTACATCTTAGTCACAGGTACAATTCACCAGGAAGACTTCACAATACTGAACATATATGCACCCAATACGGGCCCCTCCACATTCATTAAGAAAACCCTACAGCGTCTAAAGCAAGAAATCAACCCCCAAACGATAATTCTTGGGGACTTCAACACCGCCCTCTCAACATGGGATAGATCAACAGGTCAAAAGCTTAACAGAGACACTTTGGAACTTAATCAAACCCTGAAAGAAATGGACCTTACAGATCTCTATCGAACTTTTCACCCACGCATCAAAGAATACACATTTTTCTCAGCAGCACACGGAACTTTCTCCAAAATAGATCACATATTGGGCCACAAAATGAATCTACACATATACAAGAAAGTTGAAATTCTAACCTGTGCCCTATCAGACTACCACGGCCTAAAGCTGGACATCCACAACACATCAAACAAGAGAAAATACACTAACTCCTGGAAACTTCACAATATGATGCTGAATGAGAACTGGATTCAGGAAGAAATTAAAAAGGAAATTCAAGATTTCCTGAAAGTGAATGATAACGAAAATACAACTTACCAAAATCTCTGGGACACAATGAAAGCTGTTCTAAGAGGTAAGTTCATAGCTCTTAATGCCTAGGTCAAAAATATGGAAACATCAGAAATAAGCAACTTAACAATGCAGCTTAAAGCTTTAGAGAAACTAGAGCAATCTGATCCCAAAAGTAGTAGAAGAGAGGAGATTAGCAAAATAAGGGGAGAAATATCTGAAATCGAGATTAAGAAAACGATAGAAAAAATCAACCAATCAAAAAGCTGGTTCTTTGAAAAAATCAACAAGATTGATACACCCCTAGCTAAACTAACCAAAAGCAAGAGAGAGAAAACCCAAATTAACAAAATTAGAAATGAACATGGAGGTATCACTCCTGATACCCAAGAAATCCAGAGAATTATAACATCATATTTCAAAAACTTATACTCTGTGAAGTTTGACAACACAAAAGAAGTGGTTGAATTTCTAAGTAAACACAACCTAACTAAATTGAATCAAGAAGTTGTGGACTATTTAAATAGTCCTATAACATACAAGGAAATTGAAGAAGTAATCTCGAATCTTCCCACCAAAAAATGTCCTGGGCCAGATGGATATAGCACAGAGTTCTACCAGACATTTAAGGAGTTAATAACACCAATATTCCTTAAACTGTTCCATCAAATAGCAAAGGAAGGAACACTACCAAATTCCTTCTATGAAGCTAATATCATTTTAATCCGAACACCTAATAAAGATTCACTTAAAAAAGAAAACTATAGGCCGATCTCCCTGATGAAAACAGAGGCAAAGATTCTCAACAAAGTCTTAGCAAATCGGATTCAAAAACATATTAAAAAGATCATTCACGGGGACCAAGTAGGCTTCATCCCCGGCACACAAGGTTGGTTCAACATACTCAAATCAATAAATGTAATTCATCATGTAAACCAGTCCAAAGTCCAAGACCATATGATACTCTTGATAGATGCAGAAAAAGCTTTTGACAAGATCCAACAGCCTTTTATGATCAAAACGCTAGAGACAGTGGGAATGGAAGGAACCTTTATCAATATAATAAAAGCTGTATACAACAAGCCCACAGCCAGAATTATGCTCAATGGGGAACAATTGGAAGCATTCCCACTTCGATCAGGAACTAGACAAGGCTGTCCACTCTCACCACTTCTATTCAATATTGTACTTGAAGTCTTAGCTGAAGCCATAAGATAAGAGAGGGACATAAGAGGGATTCAAATCGGCAAGGAAGAAGTCAAGCTATCCCTATTTGCAGATGACATGATCTTATACCTGAGTGATCCCAAAAACTCACCAGGAAGCTCCTGGAACTAATTGAGAAGTTCAGCAGGGTGGCAGGATACAAAATAAATGTGCAAAAATCAGAGGCCTTCCTATATGCCCAGAATGAAAGAAGTGAAAAAGCCTTGAGCGAAACAATCCCATTTACTATAGCCCCTAAAAAAATGAAATACCTTGGTATAAACCTAACTAAGGAGGTAAAAGACCTTTACAATGAAAACTTTAAAACCCTAAAGAAAGAAATAGCAGAAGACACCAGAAGGGGAAAGACCTCCCTTGTTCCTGGATTGGCAGAATCAACATCGTAAAAATGACCATCCTACCAAAGGCAATATACCGATTCAATGCTATACCAATCAAAATCCCAAAGCAATTCTTTAAAGAAGTTGACCAAACAATCTCAAAGTTCACATGGAGGTACAAAAGACCCAGGATAGCAAAAACAATCCTGAGTAACAAAAACACAACTGGAGGTATTGCTTAGTCTATGCTACAAATCCATAGTTATAAAGACAGCCTGGTACTGGCTCCAAAATAGACACAGAGATCAATGGATAAGGATTGAAGACCCAGATATAAGCCCACAAAGTTACAGCCATTTGGTCTTTGACAAAGGGGCCCAAAGAATCCAATGGAAAAAGAACAGCATCTTCAACAAATGGTGCTGGCAAAACTGGATCTCCACATGCAGAAGATTAAAGCTGGACCTGTACTTGTCACCTTGTACAAGACTTAATTCCAAATGGATCAAGGACCTTGATATCAGGCCAGAGACTCTAAAAACCATAGTTGAAAGGATAGGGAACTCCCTCGAGCTGATTGGGCTAGGCCAACAGTTCCTAAACAGACATCCAATGGCACAGTCACTGCTACCAACTCTCAACAGTTGGGATCTTGTGAAATTAAAGAGCTTCTGTTCAGATAAAGAGATTATAACGCAAGCTCAAAGGCAACCCACATAATGGGAGAAAATCTTCACTAACCACCCATCTGATAGAACTCTGCTGTCCAGAGTGCACAAAGAACTTAGAAAAACTAAACACCATGGGAACCAATGGCCCAATTAAAAAAATGGGCCCTGTAACTTAAAAAAAACTTTACCAGAGATGAAATTAAAATGTCTAACAAATATCTTAAAAAATGCTCCACTTCCTTAGCCATCAGGGAAATGCAAATCAAAACTTCCCTGAGATATCATCTTACCCCAGTCAGGATGGCAAAAATCCACAATACAAACAACAACAAATGTTGGAGAGGATGTGGAGAGAGGGGAACTCTCCTACATTGCTGGTGGGAATGCAGGCTCATACAGCCACTCTGGCCAGCCGTCTGGAGATTCTTAAAGAAATTAAAGATTGAAATGCCATATGACCCTGCTATTCCACTTTTGGGAATAACCCCCCATATAGCAGAGGTTCACCTCGATAGCACAAGCACAACCATGTTCATAGCAGCACTGTTTACAATAGCAAAGTCATGGAATTAGCCCAAATGTCCAACAGTTGACGAGTGGATAAGGAAACTGTGGTACATCTATACAATGGAGTACTACTCAGCCATCAAAAATGATGAATTACTGGAATTTGCCGGGAAATGGATGTCATTAGAAGCAATTATATTAAGTGAAGTATCCCAGACCCAGAAAATTAAGTGCCATATGTACTCCCTAATAGGTGGCTCCTAGTACCAAACCCACCCAGCCCACCTAGAGACAGTAATTGCAAGGATTATGAACAGGAGGGATGGGGTAGGAGGGCCACACCAGAAACAAGGAGAGAAGGGACCATGTTACAGCAGGGAAAATAGGCCTCCACCAAGGACCCAAATAAGTAATGAGACATCTGATTAAGTTCACAGACTTTTGTTCCTGATCATTTACTATTGAGGGGGTGTGATCTCACCAGAAGAGAAGGGCATATAGTTTGGCAGATAAAAAGTAACCATTCTGCAAATGGGTGATAGACCCCTCCCTTAGTATGGTTTCCCACTTTTATTACATCTACCTTTGAATGTGCTTTTATCACAAGACTCTAACAGCTTTTTGTCTCTGGCCAGGGGGTAACATACAATGCCCACCAGGATGGAGTGAAGGGCATTGCAGGAGCAGCAAAACTGCAAAAGAAAATCAACAAACCACTATCCAGAACTTCAGAGACTCTATATCAACCACCTAGAACTAGGCCAGCTTAGTCTCTCCCCATCTTGAAGCTCAGGGAAATTTGCGGAAGAGGGGGCGGTAAGAGTGTCAGAGCAAAAGGATGGGAGGAGCAATGATATATAAGATACTCTATACTAGTTAGGGCTGAAGCAATCATAATTGGACTTTGCATGTCCTGCGCATTGTCCAACACACTGTTGACCTCACAAAGTCTAGCATCTGCTAAAGGCACCAAGAGCCTTTGAGGTAAAGGATTGGCAGCCATGGCAGTGTTCCTATACCTAAGGGGAACATGGGAAAGGATTCAGGGAAAGGCCACTGGGTCCTTGTACGTCATCGGAGAGGAGGGCCCAGAGGAAAATCAGACATGCACAAGAAAGGACTCTCTGGGAATTGGGGCGGGAAACACTGGGGGATGGGGAGGGAGAGGGGTGGGGAAGGGGAGCAGGGGGTACGGGGGGAGGAGGAGGGAGGGAGGGAACTGGTGTACCTAATAAGTTTGTATCAGCTGAAATAAAAAAAAACTTAATGGAGTTAAGGGAAATAATCTGTAATGAGCAGTAATACACACCAAGTGTGAAGTTTTTAGTGAGATTGTTTCTGGATACATTATCTTTGTAAGTGGCCAGCATGATGTATGCTGCTGTATTCAGATAGCAATCTTCCATTCTCAATGCTTGGTCAAGCACTGCTTCAACGAATTCTCCTGGGCATTCCTCTACTCCCACCCTGTAACTGCTAGAAAGAAAAAAAAAAAACTTTATGTGTAAAAAAAAATATTGGTAGACTCTATTTCTATTGCTACGTTAATTTTAGTGCTTGTCACAGTTCTTTTTAAATTGTTCATCTCATCTTCATTTAACTTTGGTAAGTCATATTCTTTGAGAAATTCATCCATTTCTTTTAAGATTTCCCAGTTTTGGAGAATTATGGATCCTTATGAGTATCTGAATTGGTTGGTGTATATTATAATGCCTTCATTCACCCTTTTCTCATGTTTTTACCACAGCAATAGAAGTGTAACACAACTCCATAGAGAAAAGACTCATCTATCTGTAGTTCAATAAAGTAATATGAAATGATACTCTTGGGACATTTTAGTCAATGTTCACATTAAACATATGCCTCTATTAATTATTGTTGACCTGCCAAATGCCAGTAGGTCTATCTTCATGAATATTAGCTCTACATATATTTTTATAGCCACCAGAAAATAGTGTTACTATTATTATTATTATTTTGTATGGCCAGTCGCAAATTTAGAATCTCAAACTTTCCTGCATTTTTGTGCTTTCCTTTTCCCAAAGGAACTTTTGCTAATTTATTGGTTTAAGTAGACTGCTGCTAATGTGCTCAGTCACTGGGAGGATCTGTTTTTTTGTCCATCTTTGTAAAGTATTCTTCCTTTCTGTTGACACTGTTGTTTATGTTTTGTTTATGCCATCCCATTGCATTGACCTTGCATTGTGGTGTTGAAGAGTCACCTATCAATCTTAAGCTGTTCCTTTGAAAAAAATGTATCTTTCTTTTTAGTCCTTTTATGATTATTTTTCTTTCATCTTTGGTTCTTGGCTCTTTTAATTCCAATATCCCAGGTACCATTTTCTTTTCAGTAACTGAAGTCCTGCTTATCTCTATGGCTTGGATCTTCCATCAGCTGGAATGTTCCTGTTTTTCACTCTCTCACAAAGTAGCTCTTATTCCCTGAGGGAGGGTGATGGCATTTCATGCACATTAACATCATCTGTTATGACCCTTATAGTCCCTTTACCTCTGTATCATGTCTTTTTGACCTCTCAGATGCCATTAGGACAAGTCACCTAACTTCTGTCTTAGTAAATGTTCACAGCTATGTCCAGTTTCACATTTTGTTGATAAGAATTATTTGTTAAATTATTGTGCTTCTGTTAAATTTTTACTTCTAATTTTTCATTTATCTCTTTTATGTAGATTCCAATTACCTGGTGAAATTATGCACTTGATAATCTGTTTCCTTTAACATATAATCAAAGAGTTACTTTAAGGTCCTTTTCTGACAATTCATGTCTATGTCCATTATTCAGTTTGTCTGTATTTTATTATCTATAACTTTGATTCAAAATGTGAATATGGCCTGTAAAGATCAAGGATAGTCTATGGATGACTTTATATGGTGATTGTATCACTCTATTTTGTGCAACTATCTCTGATTATCCATTGCTGGGCATTTTATAAAGAAAAGAAGTTCATTTCAATCACATTCTCTTGTTCTGATAGAAAGTTCTGATAACATGTGGTTATCAGGAGGAGGAGAAGAAAGGGAGTCGGTGATGTACAGAAGACACAAGGAAGCAAGAAACAGAGCTTTTGTTTTAGAATGACTTGTTCTTTTGAAACTAGCCTGGTCTTATAGGAACAACATTAATTCCTTCCAGTGTAACTCTGATGTGATCTATAGCTCTCTCTTAAAAGCTTTACCAAATCTTGAAGTTCCACTACATTCATGACAAGGTCCCAGCACATGAACTTTTGGGGAAAGCCATTGAAAAATCATAGCATGGGATTTCCTCACTCTTCTAGAAAAAAATTAGAATGGATGAGGAAAACTGAAGTGAAGGCAATTTGGAAGATTTGAGTTTGTTGAAAGGCAAGTATATACAAAACTGCATGCTGCATTTTTTTTTTCATTCAGTATAGGGAACCTGCTGTAGTCTTACACTTTCCAAGTAGCAAAACCATTGCTGGTACATTGTTGCATATTTACAAACCACTAGTATTTTACTCTTTTCAACTGGGTTGCCAAAATGAAACCTGTTATAGCACAAAATGTTATTTTCATCTTTACTGTTAATCAGCAGGACAATGGGAATCTGTTTTCTGTTGATGACATAATGTTGTGAAGTCCCATCCTTGTGACTTACTGCTACATTTCTTTCCTTGGGATAGAGACTGGATGGCTAAATGAAGTTGCTTTCAGAAGCAAATTGTGTTTTTTATAGAATAAATCCATGTGAACACCACAGGATTGCCCCAGGTTTGAATGTTTGGTTTGTTTGAGCATCTTGATAGAGGACACATACACATTATTTAAATATTCAGAGTATATGAGTAAAGATCAGGAAGGTCATGTTAATGACAGCATGATTTTGTGGATCAAAGCAGACAAGGAGGCCTAATTCTCTCAGATGTGGAGGGCTGCAGAATCTGCTTAGTGAATGGAAGGAGAGGTTGACACAAACAAAGTGAAGAGAGCAAGGAGCAGGGAATACCTGGTTATGCTCATTGGCTTGGCAAAGGGCAGTTTCTCACTTAGACTGGAGTCGGCTGCACATTTGTGGGGACTAGCACATAAGTTTTTCTTCTGTTCCTTGTAGGTTTGGCAATTTAGTTCCTTGGTCATGCTCACAATGGGGACTCTGAACTACAGTCTCTGTCTTTTAATTGAAATGGTCTACCACAAGGAAAGGGAGCTGTGGATTTTCTGCTTGGTTAATTTGGTTCACATGTTTTAAGTGTGACACTGGAACAGAATATTATCTACAGTTGTCCAAAAAAAAAAAAAAAAAAACCTCCAGAAAGTGGTTTGATTTTCTCTCTTGCAAAGTTAACAATAACTTTGAACTAAACTGTTTCATGAGGATTTGTAAAAAATTATTTGGTGGACTTACCAAATTTATTTATTGGGGAAATTACTTAGATTTAATAAAATGAGTGAAGTTATACATCTAGATGTTAAAAAATGGGGAAAAACAAACAATAGATTCCAAATACCAATGAATTCATGAAAGTATAGAACATTCACCTGAGTCTCTTCCTTAGTTGATTGTTTTGTTATACTAAAAATGTACCAGTGTTTGTTGAAAGACTTAATTTTTGTGTGCCATGAACCTTATAATATTCTGTAATCAATGATGAACAAGAAAAGGATCCTTGAAGGTCGATCATGATTTATTTAGTGTGCAACTTGTTCAGATATGTCTCTAGAGAAGGCCCGTGAGGGAATTTCATAGGTTTAAGCTCAAAGTGGACAAAGACTAGAGCTTTGTGTAAGGTCCTTGCATTTGCTGTTTTTGCTCCTGAAGACACTAGCAGGATATAACAAAATGGATGAATGAAGTACTGCATTGAACTGTTCCAAGCACAATTCAGCATTTCAACTTATCGAGCTCCCAAGCAAATATAACAAGCCATACTCACCAGTCTTAAGAGTCATTATTTCATGTATAAGTCAAGGGTTATTAAGAAAATGCAGATGACTTATTAACTTTTTTGAAATTTCCCTTAATCAAGAAGGTAAGAGTACCTTATTTCTAACATTTTAAGTTTTTCATAGATTATATGTTCACAATGTCAATACTTTTTTCTTGGCAAGTTCATGTTCCATTAAAATGTTGAAATTTGTTTGACTTTATTATCCTGAATGTATGGCATTTGTATCCTGAGTCCTGAAAATGTACTTTTTTTCTTTTTTTCCTTCCCTTCCTCTCTCCCTTCCTCTTTCTCTCCTTCCCTCCCTCCCTCCCTCCCTCCCTTCCTCCCTCCCTTCCTTTTTCCTTCCTTCTTTCTGTCTCTCTTTTTTCCTTGTTTATCTTGGAAGATTATCTTTCCCGTGGAATAACTTACTCTTCTGCTAACACTCAAAGAAACACCATATGTTCTCTAAGTACTCTCTCTCTTTCTCTCTCTGTCTCTCCCTCTCTCCCTAAAGGACTGTAATATTGGCATTTACAAAGAACAGTAACTGTAAACATCAAAACTGCTCAAGAAAAGGCAAGTAGGTTTTGCTCCTGCAGACAGTGATGAACAGCCCAATTCAGTGTCAAGTAAGCATTTTGGGTTTGAAAGAAAGCTGTAGAAATGACTGAGGAGCTAAGGGAGAGAGAACTGTGTTGGAAGAACATTACATTAAGGCAGACTTTTGTGTGTTTACAGATGTGTATTTTCATTCATTTAGAAATTTTGTGACTACAGATTTAAGTAAAGTTGGACATTCCATTACATTCAGTAACCAATATATTTCAACAATGGTCAACATGGAGTAAATACTATTTCACAAACAATAGAAATTGTTTAGAAATCAGGATTTGGGTGTTTATTTAAATAGAAATATCTTTGTAAATGATTGCAATATATAGAATAAAAACTAATGTCCTATATAATTTTGCCTTATAAGGAACTTTTTCTTCTTTATTCTTTGAAACTTTCATATGCAAACAGAATGAATTTATGTTCTTTCTCCCCTTCTCCCTCTCCTCTTCTACTCTTCTTTTTTCCCATCTCCTTTCTAGTTCTCCATTTCAGCATCTCCTTCCTGATCCCATGTCCCTGGGCATGTGTGTCCAAAGGGCTCCGTTTGGGATGTCTGCACAAGCAAGTTCCCCAGCATCTTTGGTGGGATAATCCACCCACCAGTGGACAAGCCTACAAGTGGAGAAATTCCCTTTCCCTTGACCCATAGCTGCCCCAAAGATTCTGGGTGGTGCTGTATCTCCTGAGGGCCTCACTTGTCCATAGTAAATGTTGACAGGGGAGCTATTGTGTAGGTCTCGTGGAAGTAGATCTCATGGGTGCAGCAGCCCTGTTGTGACTGGGTATCTATCATGGCAGACAATACCATTTTCTCTCATAGGCTCTTATAGTCTTATTGCCTATTCTTCCAAAAGGTTCCCTGAGTCTTGGTGGGGTGTGGAGTGTGTGTGTGTGTGTGTGTGTGTGTGTGTGTGTGTGTGTGTGCACGTGCACACATGTAACACTGAGCCCTCCAGAGTCACTTATGCTCTGCATTCTGGCCTGTTCTCTGCATTATATATCTTCCATTCCAACAGAATATTTCTTGGGTGAGTACTTCTTTTATCTAAGGGAATAATACAAAGTGTTCAGATGGTAGTTTACTATCAAGTATCTATAGTTAACACTAAGACATCTGTTCCTGTCTAGGGTCTACAATGTCCCCTTCTGCTGACATTTAGATGGGTTTACAAGTATGTGTTTCATGCCAATAAGTGAGGCTTCAAAGTCATTTTGAGAACAATTGGTTATCCCAAATATGCTACATACCACTGTTGCTCTACTGGATTCATCTTGCCAGAGTTGTTATTTATAACTTTCATCTTTCATAGCTGGGGCAGGCTATTGATCACATTTCTTTCCAGTCAGCTTGCATTTTGGCTCCCCCATTCCACTCTATGTCCTATTCTCTCCTTTTTAAAACTTCCCTTCCATATTTACCTTTTTTACCCTCTTACCCCTATGTCCTTTTGCTTCCACTCTTTTAGAATCTTCCCCCATGCCTTTCTAGCTTGTGTTCCTTTGTGGTTTGTGACTGTTATATATAGTTGTGTAAAAAAGATTTTAAGAATTTTACAAATAGAAAGGAATATCTTGAGACTAAAAAAAGAAAAAAAAGGAGAAGGGAACAAAAAATTTAGTGAGTGAAATGAAATATAACACTATATAAGACTAGAATGAGATCTTTAAAAAAGACTAGAATGCACTGATGATTTTATGAGTCACATTAAAGGGAGCATTTTATAGACAAATTTTAGATCTGTGTTGAGTTCACAAAAAAATGAGTAGAAAGTATAAAATTTCCAAGTTCCCTGCCTCATTGCCATGTCTGTGACAGTTCCCCTTGCTAACAACAAATTACAATGATATAGTAGTTTTTCTTTTATGATTTCTGAACTAACATTGGGACATGATTATTGAGTGCTCTTCATGATGTGCAATAGGAGTTAGTCCACTGGATGATTCTATCTACCTTGGCGAACACATGACTGTTTACCTTCCTAGGGTGTCACCCAGAGTCATTCACTGTCTTTGAACAGCCCTTGACCTACCTGTTCATTCTTTCCTACCTTTGCTTGACTTGTCAACTGGAGATTCTTTGATTGTCTGTAGGTCCACCACCCACGGCATGGCGTGTCCACCCACTCACACACTCATGCACATGATTGCGCAGCCTGCTACGATGATGAAGAAAGGTAAGTCCCGCTGTCCCCACCTCCGCCTCAATTCCCTAGACACTCGGCCACAGGACGGGGAGTTTATTAGGGGTAACAAAACAACTTATATAGACAAAAGACCACAATGCGCCAAACAGGCAGCCAATTGTCTCAAAGGTCAACACATCCTTCAGGCTCCACAGGTCAAGTCCAATGTCACTCAGCACAGAAGGCAAGTCAATACCTGAAATCCAATTAGGGCTCTCTGTAATGTGATCAGGGTTATGCCCAGGACACTAGCCCTCAGTGCCATCTTTAGTCCCATGTGCTTGGCCATGCCCTGGGGCAAATCCTGGGTGGGCCCAATATTTCCCCCTTTTGGTTTTAGTAGAGACTACATTTTACAATTAATTATACATATGTCCAATGTCCCATCAGTCTCAACATGAGCTTTCGCTGTTGTTCTGTCCCAGTTGGTCTTCTCAGTCAGGCAGGTTGGCATCAGTATCAGGCATGGCAGCAGGTAGCTTGGGGAAGTCACATGTGGCTCACATGGGCAATACAGGCCTGCCTGTTCTGTCATTAGACCAAGGCCTCACAAGCCTCCAAGCCTGAGTCATGTCTCTTGGGGGGCCATGGCATGGATGTCTGTAGCATGGTCTTGTAGATGGAGCACTGCTGAGAGATGTGCTGAGAAAACACTTAAGTGATATAGTTATTAAAAGAACAATTTTTTCTAGATATTAGGTCAAACCCGGATCGACTTTTTGAAAATTTAAAACGTTGATGGTAAATAGTGCTAACCCTACCTGTTGATGTGGGCTTACTCCCCCTTTTTGTTTTAGTAATTGGACCTTTAATTTAGTTGCGTATGGGGTCATCTAGTAGAGGGGGATATCTTTTTTGGAATTTTAAAGACCTTCAAAGACCTTGAGAGACCCATTCCAGCATGGCTGTTCTAAACCTGCCTACTTTACCCCTTAACCTATTTGAGGACCCAGGCTGTTCAAGGGATGAGAGGCGACAACCATACTGACTACTTCCTGCTGAGATGGGATGTTGAGAGTGAAAACAGCCTGTTGTCCTCATCTAATAAGTGCTGGTATGGTCTAGAAGTCTTTGACAGATGGCTTTATTACTTTAAGGTCCCTATAAAATTGACAAAACACAGGTTAAACTTTTAAAATCTACATAAGGATTAAACCATTGAAACTGGGAAGGTGCATGGGATAAACCAAATAAGCTCAGTAATCTTATTGTGGGTACAGACAAGAGTTAGTAAAGAAAACCTGTTACCTCACCTGGAATAGTCATTGCCTTTGTCTGGTGTAAAATCAAGAACTAATGTACATAATGAGGACCTTTTTTCTCTGGCAGCTGTGAATCTCTATGATCACATCTTTAAACCTGTTTAAAACAATGTGAACTGCTTATTTTGTTTTATTAAATGAGGGAATGTCTAAAAGCAACATCATTAAGCATATAAGGAATCTCAGTAGTTACTTTGTGAGTGACTGATGAATTTGCCATTTTCTTGATCATTAACATTTTGGTAAAATCAAAGATTGACAAAAGTCTAGGAAGGAAGTTGAGCACTGGAGTTTTGTGCTCCCTAGTCTAGAAATAAAGAGGCTTCTCATTTGCATGTTAAACCCAAGGTTCTCATGAGATGCTCAACCTGGAATTTTGGGCCTGAGGCAAACTCCTTTTTCCCATTGGAGGGAAGCTAAGAGCTTCAGGCCTTATTATTAGTCCCCACCAGAGGCTCAACCCTGGGCCCTGGGGTTCAGGGGGCAATCTTCCTCTAGTGGAAATTCCCATGGTTGGGACATAGGCCACATGAAGGCTTCCTGTGCTTGCATCCATCTCAAAGCACCCAGTCTGGTCATATTCAAAGCATCTTTTTTTATCTCTCCTCTGTCGGAAGGGGTCCTGGGCTTGTCTGCTTGGGCATGCCTGTTAATTTTCTACCTACCTCCTTAGGCAAATGTCAAGTTTTGATTTCTTTGTTTTGTGGCTCTTTCTCTTTTTTTTTCCTTTCTCCACATTAAGTCTTATATCATTTGTCCTATTTTAAAGTCCTTAAAATGGTCTAAAAATAAGTTTAAAAGGGGTTATCTCTTGTCTAAGATGTAAACAAGGCATGTCCAAGAATATACTACAAGTTGACTCTCTTTCAGGTTGGTAGGACTAAGCATTTGTATTTTTTAGCTAGTTCCTGGACACAGGAAGGGGAAATCTCTCCTTTGGCTTCAGTTTAGTGGACCTGGACTTGGGGAAAGGACACATGGCTTAGCAGAGTTTTGCCAAGCACTATATAAGCGACTAGATTCTAATCTGATCCCATTCTAGACTGTATGATATCACCATGGAAATGCAGAACTGGCCTAATCGAATCCTATGGCTTCAAGGGATCCCGTTGTGGGGAGCATAGGTGTAATAGGTTTCCCATCTCAGGCCTACATTCACTCACACATTCACACAGTAGTTAAAACATTTTTTCCGCATTTTAAAGGTGTCCCAGGAGAAGTCTGTTCGCTTTTACTGTGAGATCCAGGATTTAAGTTACAGCCAAAACGGCATCTGGTGGGTGGGGCCTCTGCTTCTTCTGCTGGCCTGAGCAGAGCCTACCTCCATGGGAGCAGGGAGGTCCATGGTCTCAGACTTTCCTAGTTTTCACTCGTGACCCCACGGATAAGCTTCCTGCTGTCCTTGAGAAGTTGGAACTCCATGAGCAACCAAATTCCTGCTTAATCAAAACAGACAATTGAAATAAATTTGAATACATGAAGCTTAATTCTTAATCTTTAATTTCTGAGGCTCAATGTCTTTTCCTCTATAGCGTGGAAGAAGCACAATGCACAATATTCTCTTTTAATCACCATCTCCAGTCTCCAATCTTTTTATAAACCTAACACTCCATAAACCTTTATAGCATACTTTAACATCTTTTTAACCAACTTAAACCTCCTGTACATATTTTAATTTTTAAGTGATATTTCTTATCCTATAAACCTTATTTTAAACCTTTTATACATTCAAGTACCATACATACTTTCTTTATACTTTCTTTATCCTCCTTCATGGTGTCCTGTTGTCTTTACATTAGATATCCTGTAAGAAAAGTCCTTTAATAGAGGCATTAACAATAGATCTTGTCTTAAAAATCAGTACACTAGAATTAAGTTTGCAAGATTGTCACAGAACATAGGAGTACACTTGGAATTAAAGGAATTACAAAAATGATGCTATCAGATCCTGGGTAAAAACACAATACCACCTCTTGTGGAGCTTCATAAAAATCAAGATATTTTAATTAGTATGTACTCAGGCCTTTTGATGTCATTTTTAAGTGTGCATGTGCATTTAAATTGGGCATGCCAAATAATGAACAAAGTCAAAACCAAAATGTGATTATAAGCATGCAATAAAATCTGAAGTAGCCACAACTGTTATTTTGAAACAGGAAATTCAGGTAACAAGCAAGACAGAACTTTTTAAAGTAACCCTATATCGTCCCAGGCATCATATAAAGAACAACAGTTAGTTTTTTTTTTTTGTTTTTTGAATCAAGTTTTGACAAACACAAACTGAAGCAGCACCCACCCACCTGTACAGGGAACTGAGGCTAGAGCCCCTGCTCTAGCCTGCCACGGGCCATGCCCACCCGCTGATTCAGGATAGGTCTTTGTGAAGGCATATGGCGGGGTCTTCCTCTAACCTGTCCCCACCCCCTTTTCCCTTGATGAAGGGAATTGCACATTCCAGGCACTCTCTTTAGCAGCAGCAACTTCCCCGCACTGGTCTGCACCCTCAGCCTCTTTCCCTTTCTGGGTGGAGCCGGCAGGTTGCCCTGGCACTCACAAGAGGACAGCTCCTTTCCCTTGCTAAATCGTGCTGGCAGCTCTGCACAGAGCTCAGGAGATTCCCAGAGGGGAAGGGAGCGTAGCTCCTCCCTCTCCCCAGGTCAAGCCCACAGTTCTATGCTCTGTTCCCAAGCATTTTGTACTTGCACGGCCCCACCATGTGCTGCCATATTTCTATGAAGCTCTGCCCTGGCATGTGCTGCCTCACTGCCTCACTCAGCCTCCTCTCTGGGCCATTTGTCCTTGTGCCTCTGAACCAGCAGCTCTGCGCCCCATTCCTGGCGCGCATACAGTACTTGGGTACTATCCAACCTGGAGTTCTCTAAATGGCAGGCATGCCCACCACCCCCATGACTTCCTGCACCTTGCCATGGCCTAGTGGAAACCCCATCCCACTGTGGGTCTTTGGCGGAATCTCCGCCCCACCGCTGCGAGTCCTGGGCAGATTTCCTGGGCTGCGGCTCCTCTGGGGGGTGCCAGGGATGACTTGTTGGCTCCAAGCACCGTGGAGCCGTGCAGCAAGTCTGAAGTGACTCTGGCTCCTTTTTCCCTTCTGCCTGCTCCACCTATAGTGGCTGGATTGTGTTGGGAAGAAAAGCAATCTTGAGCACAGAAATAGTGGAATAAA
This sequence comes from Typhlomys cinereus, assembly GCA_023101885.1. Lineage (NCBI taxonomy): Eukaryota > Metazoa > Chordata > Mammalia > Rodentia > Platacanthomyidae > Typhlomys > Typhlomys cinereus. The sequence goes on from JALPQD010000710.1 coordinate 693,626, forward strand.
ATTCCAAGGAAAGTGATATCTTAAAATTTTTTTCTCACTCTCTGACTAGATTCTCTATCTTATTCCATGTGTTCCATGAATAAATGTTGGACTTTTGGGCAAACGGAGCCAACTCACGAGTTGATTCCCACATGGTAATGTGGGGCTCTGGGATTTCAAAACCATGGCTTCTTAATACAGACTTCAGTGCTGATGGCACTGGCTCAACCTTGTAAGACGCATTCCCTATACTTAGAGTCGAAGACTTACCTCGAGACCCTGATTTGCTTCATCCGATTTAGGAATTACCCCACATTGGGTGCCAGTTTGTAGGGTCCACCACCCACTGTGTGTCACACTCATTCACACGATTGCGCAGCCTGCTGCGATGACAAAGAAAGGTAAGTCCCACTGTCCCTATCTCCGCCTCAATTCCCTAGAGACTCTGCCATGGGCTGGGGAGTTTGTCAAAGCAAAATCTCAGTTTATTGGGGGTAACAAAACAACTTATATAGACAAAAGACCACAAGGTGCCAAACAGGTAGCCAATTGTCTCAAAGGTCAACACATCCTTCAGGCTTCATAGGTCAAATCCAATGTCACTCAGCACAGAAGTCAGGTCAATACCTGGAAGCCAATTAGGGCTCTCTGTAATGTGACCAGGGTTATGCTCAGGACATTAGCCCTCAGTGCCATCTTTAGTCCCATGTGCTTGGCCACGCCCTGGGGCAAATCCTGGGTGGGCCCAACAATTGTCCTCCTATTTAGAATAGACTTTATAGATTCTTTTCAGATGAAGTCTTTCAGATGGACCTGTTTCACATGGCAATTGCATGTATTGATGATTCTACTGCCTCTTTTCCTGGCTCAATAATTCATTTTTAATAATATTCTCTTGTCTGGATATATCTCAAATTTTGGCCCCATTTCTCTGTGAAAGGACATCTTGGTGGTTTACAAGTTTGGACAGTTAGGAATAAAGCTGTTAACAATATCTGCGTGTAGACACAAATTTTTAGGTCACTGAGAAAATACCTAGGAGTCTGATTACTAAATCAGCTTTGTAAGAAACCAAAAACTATCTTCTAAAGATGCTGCAGCATTTTATATTTCTGTCAGTTTTGAGCAAAAATTCTTGTCCCTCTGTACCCTGAGCAGCATTTGGTGCTGGCCACGTTCTGGACTGTGGCCTTTTACTAGGTATGTAGTGATGGCTTATATCTATGTGACATTGCAATTCTGTAATATCTTATGACACTGTAATTCTGTAATGTCTTATGACATCATTTCACAGATTTTCCAATTGTGTATTTTCATTAGTGAGGTGTCTTGAGATCTCTTGACCCAAAGTAGTTGTCATTTAAAATTTATTAAGCACACATAACAGTCAATAGAGAAAACTGAGAAGGAAAGAAAAATATTTTCGTAATCATATTTGACAAAACAGCTTTTGTCACTTGTGTATTCAATTCCTTCTGTCTTTTTCTTTCTGTTTAAATGCATTAGGGCCTTACATAATTGATAAAATTGTTTTTGCTCACAGTCTATTTTACATGCTTTCTTTACTTAACATTATCTTATTAATCAAATTTATTACAAACAAGTAGATATATTACATTTAATATACTAATTTCACCATCTTGTGTATTTAGATTTCTTCCATTGATCTCACAATATTTTTTGACTTTTTTATTTTACTGTTTATTTATGTGTGTCCATCAGATACATACGTACATATATCTATCTCTATCTCTCTCTATCTCTATCTATCTATCTATCTATCTATCTATCTATCTATCTATCTATCTCTATCTATCTATCTATCTATCTATCTATCTATCTATCTATCTATCTATCTATCTATCTATCTTCTCAGACAGTATGTCCCTGGGGAGGCCCACAAGATGCTGTGGATTGCTTCTACCTCCTTTTTGCTTCTCTCTGGGATTTCCTAGGCTCTGCGTACCAGGAGTGGTAAGTGCAGGCCACTGGCACTTCTATGTGGTGTTTTTATGGGGGACCTAGCAGCTGAACTGAAGATCTTCTGCTTGTGAGGCAGAGTCTTAACCCCTGAGCCATCTCTTCATCCCAAAACAAAGTTTTGGAAAATCTGTGAAATGATGTGAGTTCAATGGAAGCGGTTGGATGAGGTGATGGTTCTACTTTTGATTATTTTTCATCTGTGCATAACACAGTACGAACTTACTTCTCTGGCAGGAGACAATAAGGACACTCTATAAATGTTCAAGGTAACTTGAATAAAATTGTTTTTGCTCACAGTCTATTTTACATGCTTTCTTTATTTAACATTATCTTATTAATCAAATTTATTACAAACAAGTAGATATATTACATTTAATATACTAATTTCACCATCTTGTGAATAAGGAGACCACCAGCAAACAGTATTCTGAGTTTGATTCCTGGAAACTCACATAGTAAAAGGAGAAACCTGACTTCCAGAAGTTATCCACTGACCTCCACCATGTATCAAGGCACATGTGCATTATTTCTCTCATAAATAAATAAATAAATAAATAAATAAATAAATAAATAAACAAATAAATAATTTGAACAATTTTATTCAAATATATTTTATCGTCTAACAGCTTCAGTGAAGGTCCAAAATCTGATATGATTTGAGTTACATCATGTTCCTTCACTGAACCAAAATTACTGTGGGCATGATTGGCAGGTTTGGAGAAGATCCTTGCAGAACTTGGAAGGGGACAGTCCTACTGGGATTTTATGGGAGGAGAATGTCCACAAAATTATATTGACCTTGGCAGGCAGAATGGCTTCTGTGCATTACTACACAATCCTGTAGGATTTTTTTTTTAAAAAACTATTCATTCGTGTGTGTGTGTGTGTGTGTGTGTGTGTGTGGTGTGTGTGTGTGTGTGTGTGGTGTGTGTGTGTGTGTGTATCAGAGAGCACATGTGTCTTTGTGGAGGACCAAGGGTGACTTGGTCACTGGAAGTATAGGCTACTGTCATTTCTGCCTGGCGTTTTTTTTTTTTAATTTTTTTTATTAATACATTGTTTATTATTATTTCAGCTCATACAAACTTAATAGGTACACCAGTTCCCTCCCTCCCTCCTCCCCCCCATACCCCTTGCTTCTCCTCCCCTTTCCCCTCCCTTCCCATCCCCCAGTGCCTCCCGCCCCAATTCCCAGAGAGTCCTTTCTTGTGCATGCCTGATTTTCCTCTGGGCCCTCCTCTCCGATGACGTACAAGGACCCAGTGGCATTTCCCTGAACCCTTTCCCATGTTCCCCTTAGGTATAGGAACACTGCTGTGGCTGCCAATCCCTTGCCTCCAAGGATCTTGGTGCCTTTAGCAGATGCTAGACTTTGTGGGGTCAATAGTGTGTTGGACAATGCGCAGGGCATGCAAAGTCCAATTATGATTGCTTCAGCCCTAACTAGTATAGAGTATCTTACATATCATTGCTCCTCCCATCATTTTGCTCTTACACTCTTACCGCCCCCTCTTCCACAAATGTCGCTGAGCTTCAGGATGGGGAGAGATTAAGCTGGCCTAGTTCTAGGTGGTTGATATAGAGTCTCTCAGGTTCTGGATTGTGGTTCGTTGATTTTCTTTTGCAGTTTTGCTGCTCCTGCAATGCCCTTCACTCCATCCTGGTGGGCATTGTATGTTACCCCCTGGCCATAGACAAAAAGCTATTAAACTAGAGTCTTGTGATAAAAGCATATTCAAAGGTAGATGTAATAAAAGTGAGAAACCATAGTAAGGGAGGGGTCTATCACCAATTTGCACAACGGTTACTTTTTATCTGCCAGATTATATGCCCTCCCCTTGTGGTGAGATCATACCCCCTCAGTAGTAAATGATCAAGAACAAAAGTCTGTGAACTTAATCAGATGTCTCATTACTTATTTGAGTCCTTGATGGAGGCCTATTTCCTCTGCTGTAACATGGTCCCTTCTCTTTGTTTCTGGTGTGGCCCTCTTACCCCATCCCTCCTGTTCATAATCCTTGCAATTACTGTCTCTAGGTGGGCTGGGTGGGTTTGGTACTAAGAGCCACCTATTAGGGAGTACATACGGCGCTTAATTTTCTGGGTCTGGGATACTTCACTTAATATAATTGCTTCTAATGACATCCATTTCCCGGAAAATTCCAGTAATTCATCATTTTTGATGGCTGAGTATACTCCATTGTATAGATGTACCACAGTTTCCTTATCCACTCGTCAACTGTTGGACATTTGGGTTGATTCCATGACTTTGCTATTGTAAACAGCGCTTCTATGAACATGGTCGTGCTTGTGCTATCAAGGTGAACCTCTGCTATATGGGGGTTATTCCCAAAAGTGGAATTGCAGGGTCATATGACATTTCAATCTTTAATTTCTTTAAGAATCTCCAGACGGCTCGCCAGAGTGGCTGTATGAGCCTGCATTCCCACCAGCAATGTAGGAGAGTTCCCCTCTCTCCACATCCTCTCCAGCATTTGTTGTTGTTTTTATTGTGGATTTTCGCCATCCTGACCGGGGTGAGATGATATCTCAGGGAAGTTTTGATTTGCATTTCCCTGATGGCTAAGGAAGTGGAGCATTTTTTCAGATATTTGTTAGACATTTTAATTTCATCCCTGGTAAAGTTTTTTTTAAGTTCCAGGGCCCATTTCTTAATTGGGCCATTGGTTTCCTTGGTGTTTAGTTTTCTAAGTTCTTTGTGCACTCTGGACAGCAGAGTTCTATCAGATGTTTGGTTAGTGAAGATTTTCTCCCATTGTGTGGGTTGCCTTTGAGCTCGCCTTACATTCTCTTTATCTGAACAGAAGCTCTTTAATTTCACAAGATCCCAACTGTTGAGAGTTGGTAGCAATGACTGTGCCATTGGATGTCTGTTTAGGAAATGTTGGCCTAGCCCAATTAGCTCGAGGGAGTTCCCTATCCTTTCAACTTTGGTTTCTATAGTCTCTGGCCTGATATCAAGGTCCTTGATCCATTTGGAATTAAGTCTTGTACATGGTGACAAGTACGGGTCCAGCTTTAATCTTCTGCATATGGAGATCCAGTTTTGCCAGCACCATTTGTTGAAGATGCTGTTCTTTTTCCATTGGATTCTTTGGGCCCCTTTGTCAAAGACCAAATGGCTGTAACTTTGTGGGCTTATATCTGGGTCTTCAATCCTTATCCATTGATCTCTGTGTCTATTTTGGAGCCAGTACCAGGCTGTCTTTATAACTATGGATTTGAAGTATAGACTAAGGTTTGGTATGGCAATACCTCCAGCTGTGTTTTTGTTACTCAGGATTGTTTTTGCTATCCTGGGTCTTTTGTGCCTCCATATGAACTTTGAGATTGTTTGGTCAACTTCTTTAAAGAATTGCTTTGGGATTTTGATTGGTATAGCATTGAATCTGTATATTAGCTTTGGTAGGATAGTCATTTTTACAATGTTGGTTCTGCCACTCCAGGAACAAGGGAGGTCTTTCCACCTTCTGGTGTCTTCTGCTATTTCTTTCTTTAGGGTTTTAAAGTTTTCGTTGTAAAGGTCTTTTACCTCCTTAGTTAGGTTTATTCCAAGGTATTTCATTTTTTTAGGGGCTATAGTAAATGGGATTGTTTCTCTCAAGGCTTTTTCACTTCTTTCATTCTGGGCATGTGAGAAGGCCTCTGATTTTTGCACATTTATTTTGTATCCTGCCACCCTGCTGAACTTCTCAATTAGTTCCAGGAGCTTCCTGGTGGAGTTTTTGGGATCACTCAGGTATAAGATCATGTCATCTGCAAATAGGGATAGCTTGACTTCTTCCTTGCCGATTTGAATCCCTCTTATGTCCCTTTCTTGTCTTATGGCTTCAGCTAAGACTTCAAGTACAATATTGAATAGAAGTGGTGAGAGTGGACAGCCTTGTCTAGTTCTTGATTGAAGTGGGAATGCTTCCAATTGTTCCCCATTGAGCATAATCCTTGCTGTGGGCTTGTTGTATACAGCTTTATTATATTGATAAAGGTTCCTTCCATTCCCACTGTCTCTAGCGATTTGATCATAAAAGGCTGTTGGATCTTGTCAAAAGCTTTTTCTGCATCTATCGAGAGTATCATGTGGTCTTGGACTTTGGACTGGTTTACATGATGAATTACATTTATTGATTTGAGTATGTTGAACCAACCTTGTGTGCCGGGGATGAAGCCTACTTGGTCCCCGTGAATGATCTTTTTGATATGTTTTTGAATCCGATTTGCTAAGACTTTGTTGAGAATCTTTGCGTCTGTGTTCATCAGAGAGATCGGCCTACAGTTTTCTTTTTTTTTTTTTTTTAATTTTTTTTATTATTATTTATTCAACTGTGCGCATGTGCGTGTATATGTGTGCACGTGTGTGTATGTCTGTGTGTGTGTCTGTGTATGTGTAGAACCACGGACGAATTCACGAACCGCCATGGACGCCTCCACCTCCTTCTGCCCCGGGATTCACAGGCTCCGCCCTACCAGGACCAGAAACACAGGCCGCCCCCGCTTCCGCCTGGCGTCTATACGTGGGATCTGGTATCCGAACTCAGGACCTTCCGCCTGCAAAGCGGAGACTTAACCCCTGAGCCACCTCTCCAGCCCTACAGTTTTCTTTTTTAAGTGAATCTTTATTAGGTTTTGGGATTAATACCATATTAGCTTCATAGAAGGAATTTGGTACTGTTCCTTCCTTTGCTATTTGATGGAACAGTTTAAGGAGTATTCGTGTTATTAACTACTTAAATATCTGGTAGAACTCTGTGCTGAATCCATCTGGTCTAGGACATTTTTTGGTGGGAAGATTTGAGATTACTTCTTCCATTTCCTTATATGTTATAGGACTATTTAAATAATTTACAATTTCCTGATTCAATTTAGGTAAGTTGTGTTTACTTAGAAATTCATCCATCTCTTTTGTGTTGTCAAACTTCACAGAGTATAAGTTTTTGAAATATGATGTTATAATTCTCTGGATTTCTTGGGTATCAGTAGTGATTACTCCATGTTCATTTCTGATTTTGTTAATTTGGGTTTTCTCTCTCTTGCTTTTGGTTAATTTAGCTAGGGGTGTATCAATCTTATTGATTTTTTCAAAGAACCAGCTTTTTGACTGGTTGATTTTTTCTATCGTTTTCTTAATCTCGATTTCAGATATTTCTCCCCTTATTTTGCTAATCTCCTCTCTTCTACTACTTTTGGGATCAGATTGCTCTAGTTTCTCTGAAGCTTTCAGCTGCATTGTTAAGTTGTTTATTTCTGATGTTTCCATTTTTTTTTGATGTAGGCATTATGAGCTATGAACTTACCTCTTAGAACAGCTTTCATTGTGTCCCAGAGATTTTGGTAAGTTGTATTTTCGTTATCATTCACTTTCAGGAAATCTTGAATTTCTTTTTAATTTCTTCCTGAATCCAGTTCTCATTCAGCATCATATTGTGAAGTTTCCAGGAGTTAGTGTATTTTCTCTTGTTTGTTGTGTTGTGGATGTCTAGCTTTAGGCCATGGTGGTCTGACAGGGCACAGGTTAGAATTTCAACTTTTTTGTACATGTGTAGATTCGTTTTGTGGCCCAGTATGTGATCTATTTTGGAAAAAGTTCTGTGTGCTGCTGAGAAAAATGTGTATTCTTTGGTGCGTGGGTGAAAAGTTCTATAGAGATCTGTAAGGTCCATTTCTTTAAGGGTTTGATTAAGGTCCAAAGCGTCTCTATTAAGCTTTTGATCTGTTGATCTATCCCATGTTGAGAGGGCGGTGTTGAAGTCCCCAAGAATTATCATTTGGAGCTTGATTTCTTGCTTTAGATGCTGTAGGGTTTTCTTAATGAATGTGGAGGGGCCCGTATTGGGTGCATATATGTTCAGTATTGTGAAGTCTTCCTGGTGAATTGTACCTGTGACTTAAATGTAGTATCCATCTCTGTCTCTTATAATTTTCTTTGGTTTGAAGTCCACTTTGTCTGATATCATAATGGCTACCCCTGCCTCTTTTCTGCTTCCATTAGCTTGTAGAATTGTCGACCAGCCTTTTATTTTTAGAGCGTGCCTATCTTTTGTGGTGAGATGGGTTTCCTGCAGGCAGCAGATTGATGGATTGTGATTTTTAATCCAAGTTTGTAATCTGTGTCTCTTGATCGGTGAGTTAATTCCATTAACATTTTGTGTTATAATGGTGAAACTGTTTTTGATTCCAGACATTTATTATGTTTAGTAGTTTTTATAAGTATATTGCTTCACTTTTAATGGTGTTATACTTGCCTTCTGTTCTCCTGGATATGCCTGTTTTTTTCTTCATGCTTGAGTATCATTTCTAGCATTTTTTGAAGGCCTGGTTTGGTGGACATGTATCCCTTAAAGTTGTCTTTGTGCTGGAAGAATTTTCTTTCTCCCTCGATTATGATTAATAGTTTTGCAGGGTAAATCAGCCTAGGTTGGCATTTTTGCTCATTCAATACTTGAAGTATGTCTCTCCAAGCTCTTCTTGCTTTTAGTGTTTCCATTGAGAAGTCATTTGTTATTTTAACAGGTTTACCTTTAAAAGTGACTTGTTTTTTCTCCCTTGAAGCTCTCAGCACCAGTTCTTTATCTTGAATGTGGAGTGTTTTAACTATTATTTGCTTCTGTTTTGGTCATATCTGTTTGGGGTCCGGAATGCCTCTTGTGTATGGATGGGCCTATCTTTTTTTATATGAGGAAAGTTTTCCTTGATGATCATTTGAAAAATTTCCTCAGGGGTGGTATTTTGAGATTCTTGCTCTGGTATTCCATGAATACGCATGTTGGGCTTCTTCAGGGTGTCCCATATCTCTTGGATATTTCTCTCAAGTATCTTTTTGGCTTTAACAACCTCTTCCATTGAGCTGGTTAGTACTCCCACTTTATCTTCAAGCTCTGAAATTCTGTTTTCTGCTTCCTTAGTTCTGCTGATAAGACTCTCTGTGGAGTTCTGGGTTGAAGATAACTTGTCTTTCAGCTCAGTTTTAATCTCTGCTTGAGTCTGTTTTAACTGCTGTATGCCAGTTTTTGTTTCTTGCACTGTTTTTCTCAACTCCTCCATGTGTCTATTGTGTTCCTCCTCAAAGCGATTGATTCGATTATTTAATTCCTCCCTGATTTCCTCTTTCATAGTATTGAACATGGTAATGATCATATTTTGAAGGTCGTTATCCTGGGTCAGGCTTTCTTGGCCATTTTCCATGGGTTTATTCTGGTTGGAGTCTAACATTATGGGATTAATTCCTTCAGTGGGAGATTTGTTTACTTGAGTGTTGTTTCTCATGGATTTGCACTTAGGCTTTGGCATTGTCGTTTTAACTCTTAAGATCTTCTTTTAATTTCTGTGCGTTTTTCACTAAACTGAATTATTTGGCCTGGGGCTCTGGGAGAGGGCGGGGACCGAGCTTACCTGGATCTCGGAGTGGTGAGGCCCGGCTGGACCGCGCGCGCGTCCCAGGCGGCGGAGTGGAGGGGAAGGGGGGATGGGGCGTCGGCGGGGCACTATTTAAACCCGGGGTACCCGAGGCCGGGTTCGGGCACAGAGGGGGTGCCCTCTCCTCCTCCCAGGCCCTGCGCCGGCGGCTCCGGCTGGATGGTGGGAGGAGCTGGGTCCACTCGGGCAGCCTGGGGCTCTAGGGGCAGGAGGGGACCGATCTTACCTGGGTCGGGGAGCGGTGAGGCCTGGCTGGACCGGACGCGTGCGTCCCGGGCGGAGGAGTGGAGAGGAAGCTGGGGGTGCCTGGCGTTTTTATGTGGGACCTGGGATCCCAACTCAGGGCCTTCTGCTTGTGAGGAGAATCTTAACCCTTGATCCATTTCTCCAGACATTTTATAGCTATTTTTAAGGGACATTGTAAGAGGAAGGGAGAAAATTAAAAGGAAAAAAAATAAACCTATTCCCACTTGCTCTTCTCTGAGAGGAATATGAACTCCTGGCCACAGAGCTAAAACACAGCCAAGCCATTGAAAGGTCAGAGGTCAGGGTAGCATTCTCTTCCTACCTTGCTCTCTGCTTCCCTTCCTCATCATCTCCCCGTTTCCACTGGGAATCTTATGAGTACAGATGGTGCTTGTTAATCATGGGCAGACCAATTTACCTGTGGACGAATCACATGCTCAGCTCTTTTTTTTTATGGTTTATGAAAACCAGAGACATTCAGTTCAATAATATATCATCAGGGTTTCCGTGGGCACATAGAAGACTGTTACGTTTCCCAGAAACCTCAAGGTATTTCCTACACTTTCTCTTGTATTTCATTATGAAGAAGTGGCTGGGAGGTAGAGGACAGAGGTACACGCTGTCTCGCTCCTTCAGGAGAGATGAAATTTAGGGAAGAGGGAGGAAGGGAGGGAGGAGAGAAGAAAGAGAGGGAGAGAGAGATGAATGAACATGAGCCTGGGTCTTGGCAGCAAGGAACTGGCCTTGTGTTTTCAATGGACCTTGTTGCTAGGAGCTGGCTTGGTATTCACAGCTACACAGCTACATCTTGGCAGCTCTAGGGGCCACAATACAGATACCAGAATTATAGGGATCACTGCAAAGAAAATGGAGAAAACTGACTAGTCACAAGTTGGATTCAGTTCCTGTAAGTACCCTCATCGTGTTCTTGTAAGTAACCCCTAACTCATGATCTCATTGAAGCCCCTCCTATTCATTCCAGTTCAACCCATTGGTTCATCAAACTGCTCTTAGGTGGAATTGGTTTGTTGTTCCAATCTTTGCTGTGCTATCTGGAGTCAACAGAAGTTTGTTCACATCTTTTCTTTATAAAATGTCTGTAGACCATTTACAAACATAAAAACATAGTTTCCTTATGTTCTTAAATGTCCTCAATTTATTTGTAAAAAATCAGCTGACACAGATGATACATAAATACATATATATTTTGAAACCTTCAAATGTCAGCACATACAGAATAAAACTTAGAATCCTGTTTTCCTTTTTTCACAATCCTGTGTCATTTGTAGCAAAAACTGCTAAAATATTAGAAATTTTTTTAAAAACTTTCATTTTATATTCATAATTTTGATTTCTCTTGTGTATATTTTACATTTTTTATTATTATTATTTATTCAACTGTGTGCAGATGCGTGTGTATGTGCGCGTGCACGTGTGTGTCTGTGTGAGTCTGTGTATTGTAGAACCACGGACGAATTCGTGAACCACCGTGGACGCCTCCACCTCCTTCTGCCCCGGGATTCACAGGCTCCGCCCTACCAGGACCAGAAGCGCAGGCTGCCCCCGCTTCCGCCTGGCGTCTATACGTGGGATCTGGGATCCGAACTCAGGACCTTCCGCCTGCAAGGCGGAGGCTTAACCCCTGAGCCACCTCTCCAGCCCACTTGTGTATATTTTAATTTATTATTTTCATAGTCAAATTTCTTTCATATCATAACAATTAAAATTATGGAGTCTGTGGTTTAACATTTAATATTTTGATTGATATGGCCAAAGTCTAAAAATGTCTCTTCCTCATTTTGGTTTCCACAAAGCTTGCATTAAAGTATAGTCTTCCCGTGGTGCCTAGGGGTTGGTTCTTCCATCTATGAGGAAGTTCCTCCGGAGCCCTGAAGCTAGTTGACAACCAGAAAGATCACCTTCCATCAAGATGGCAATGAACCTTGTTCTGTTTTCATATGAAACACACTTTCTGGACCAAACTATAAAAAGTGAACAAAATCTCCACCAACCCCAAATCCATGATTCTCAATCTGTTACATAAAATTGCATGGTATTTACCTACACACATCCCTGCCCCTCTTGTACACTTTAAAGCATCTTTAGATAATTTATTATACCTAACACACTCTTGAATGCTCTATAGAGAGTTGTTATGCTGTATTGTTTGATGAAAAGAAAGTGTCTGTATAAGTATAATAGAATTTTAATTTATTTCTGAACAAATCTTTTCTTTATCTGTGATTGGTTGAGTCAGTAAGTGTAGAACCCTCCCTTGAAGGGTTTTTCCCCCTTTCCCTTACTGGCATATTAGCCAGTACTTGGTACTCCAGTATTCTTTCAACTTTCATTTTTCTGTGTACTCTCGTTATTGTGGTTATGAGTTGCTGGGAATTATAGTATTGCATGTTGCTCATGTTCATCGTTCTTTCACTGACTTGTGAAGACTGATATATAGTATAGATATCATTTGTTACCAATATGTAAACTGCAGACATTTTCCCTCACTCTGCAACTTCTATCTTAAAATACTATGAAATATTTTATGTAATTATGTTAAAATATTTTCCTTTAATCTTCTGTTTTTTAATGTTTTTTTAAATGAGTTTACTTACCCTATTTCTTTATCTATCTATCTATCTATCTGTCTATCTATCTATCTATCTATCTATCTATCTATCTATCTATCTATCTTTACAAGTACAATGAGTGATTCTCTCTGTTCCCTCTTCCATCCCCCTTTCCTCTTGCCCACCACCCCTCCCACATTACCTTCCTCCTTCACCAATCCATCCCACCATTCCCTCCCACTCTCCTATATTCTTCTTTCAGTGGACTCCAGGGTTCCCTTTTATTGTGTGCTGCAGAAGGGTCCTAGGCCTTTGTGACTGATCAAGTGGCCTTTATATCCTCTCTTATTTTGTTCACTTTTATATTTTGGTCCAGAAAGTGTGTTTCATATGAAATAGAACAAGGTTCATTGCCGTCTTGAAAGGTGATCTTTCTGGTTGTCAACTAGCTTCAGGGCTCCAGAGGACTTCCTTATAGATGGAAGAATAGACAGAGGATCAGTTCCTGTATTGAGAAGAAAGTGATACACAACTGGGTGAAGTTTAATTCACAAGCCCAACCTGAATTTCTTCCATAATTCAGAAATTACCCGAGAAGTTTGAGTCAACACAGATGCCAATGATTTCAACTTTGGGTACACTCCCCTGTTGATATTTGTACTGATTTGACTGATTCTTGTTTCTTTATTGTTGTTAGTTTCCACATCATGTACTTTCTGAACACATGCATGTCAGAGAGTTCTTGTTTCCTCATTCATGTAAATGATAACATGTTTAAATACTACACCAACTTCTTTTGTTTTCTGTAGCACATAGGAAATTTTGATGCCTGCCTTGACTCCATTTCTTTCTAAAAGACCATTTTTTTCCTCTTTGAAGTAAATATGTAGCATTACTTTTATGTTGCAGTTCATCTGCATAGTTGCTGATAAATGACATCACAGGGCTTAAGGGAACAAGGAGTTTACTTTCTTACGACAGTCTGGTTACAGTTCTTAGCATGCACCAACACCAGGGCTGAGGGAACTGGCCACATCATCACTGCATAACAGCTGAGAAATGGACAATCTTTACTTGCCAGACCAGCATGTCTGGTCAAGTATACAGAAGGATGCTAACTCTCTCAACTAGCTCTCTGTGATTTATCCAGGGTCTAATCCCATCCACCATGGGCTGGGTCTTCCCTACCAGCTGGACAATCTTGTTTAGGTTTGCTCTGGGCTTAACTCAACCATCAACTCTCTACAACTGTGCTCAGACACCTGTGCTTAACTATGACACTTTATTTTTGAGATTAAGGCATTAACCCAAAAAACTAAATACAGGACTTTGAAATGTTAATCTTATATAGTATTTAGCATGTATTTTTTCAAATAGTTCTGATATTTAACATAGAAAATGCTTCTTCTCATAGAAGGGAGCTTGTTGATTTTGTGCCTCTCTTTCCAGAAATTTTTCTCTGCATATTTTAAATTGAGACCTATATTCTTTATAGCATTCAGTTTATTATTGTTTTAAAATAACAAATGAGAGCAAATTGATTTCATCTGTACATATGTTGCTCCTGTTGATCCTCTTGCCCAAGTTTCCACCCTGGGCCCCTGACTTCTTCTCTTTGGTTCCCTCCTTCCACTAGGCAGTCTTTCTTTTGTTTCATGTCACATGGTTCCACTACAATGTTTTTCTTATGTTCTCTTTTTTCCTAGATTTCTTTTGACACTCTCGTGGCCACACTTTTATGACCTATAATACACTAAACATATTTACATACACGTAAATATATATGGGTTACTTTCATGTATGCATCATCATTAATGATATCTATGCTATTTATTTTATATATATATATATATATATATATATATACAGGATCAGCACTGAAGATAAAAGGCATTTGTCTGAGTCTGAGATTTTGCTTAGCATAACTTCCAGTTTGAACCATTTTCCTTTAAATATCACTGTTTAATTTTTATTTAAGGCTGATAAAATTCTATTGCATGTATGTGTCATATTCTTTATTCACCTGTTGATGGGCATCAGGGCCGGTTACATATATTAGCTATTATAAATAATGAAGCAATGACATGCATATGCAAGTATCTCCATTGGAGAGACATCCAATTTGATTTCCACAGTGAATATACCAGTTTCCACTTCCACAAACAGTGAATAGGGATTTCCTTCTCTACATGCTTGCAACATTAATTCTGTACAGATTCTAGGTATTAGACTTGTGTCTGACATGTAGATGGCAAAGATTTTTCTCACTCACCAATTTATTTTTTCACTATGCTCATAACACCTGTGCAGATGTTTTCAAATGTCACATAATACCATTTATTAATTTTTGTGATTATTTCCTGTGTTTTAAAAATATTTTACAGAAAATTCTCCCAGGAGTTCTCTCTTCTGCTAGCTATATCAGTGTTTCATAGTTTATGTATAGATCTTTGAGCCCATCATGAATTAATTTTTATACAGAATCTAATATTATTCATTTGTATATGAATATCTAGTTTTCCTAGCACCATTTGTTAAAGAGGTTGTCTTTTCTCCAGTGTATGTTTGTGACATTATGTTAAAAGCTACATGGCTATAGATCTATCGTTCTGATTCTTCTGTTCTGTTTGATTAGTCTAAATGTCCTTTATTTGAGGGTGGGGAACTTCCATGCTTCTTGTATTTGGATGTCCATTTCATTCTTTGTGCTAAGAAAATATTCTGCTGTCACCATTGAGTAGGTTGCTTTTTTCATATACGTTTTCCCTTTTTATACTATTCCATGGATTTTTAGGCTTTATCTCCTGGACATATCGTAGAGTAAAAACTATAATGATTTAGTAACAGCCCAAGTATTAATTTGAAATATTAGACATTGGTGCAGTACATTTTTTCTTGATAGATTCATAGATAATAGCAGTAGGATATCAATTGGGTGAAATACAGTTTATTATTATTTGCTTTTAGAACTTAAGATATCAGTATTTAAGTAGTAAAATGAAGATAGAATGGAAAAAGGGGGAAAAGGGGAGGAAAGCAAGAAAGACAAGGAGCATGTATGGGTTGGATGTATGACAAATAACAAAGTAGGATAGGTGTTGAAAAAGAAAAAGAATATGCAGCCTTTTCAGGTGAGATATATTTTAAAGCATAATTGAATAATTAGATTAAAGTGTTAAAGATAAAAAAGATTAAAAATAAAAGTAAATAAAGTGAGTAGTATTATAACCTCAGTAGCTATTCATTCCTGCTCCTGTCCAGAGTGTAACATATGTGGCTTCTAGTCTCTTTTCCATCACAGTCTTTATTTCAGTCTGAGTCCTCTAGAGTATAGCAGTTCCTATCTTAATTCCTCTTAGCATTCTAATCTTCTAAACCCCAACAAGAACCACCCATTAAGTTTTACTTATAGCATGGTGGGGTTCTCAGCTGCATCTTCAAATGTTTCCATATTCTTCCCACAAACATTCTGAATAGGTTCTGAGTCAAGCCGTCAGGTACAATAGCAGCAATGACCTCATTTCTTTCTTTTTCATCTATTCTTTTAGTGTTTCAGACACAAATACAGAGAATTTATGTTGTTTTCATCTCTTGTTCCCCATCCTATTCAATCCCACCACTCCTCCATTTCCCACTACAAGCTTTCTTCTTCTTTACTACTCTCCTTTCTTCTTTCATATCTTTTTGACTCTGTATCTTGACACCAATTTTCCATGTTGCTTTGGCCACTGTAGTAGAATATAAAAGAAGAAGGATGATATTTTTACTCACGGTTTTAGAGCTTTCATTCCATGGCTGGTTAGCATGTGGTGAAGGAAAACTGTCTACTCCATGGTAAGAGAGAGAGATAGAGATAGATAGATAGATAGATAGATAGATAGATAGAGAGAGAGAGAGTATAAGAGCCAGTATCTTACATACCCTTCAAAGCCATATCCTTAAAATGGAGCTTCCTTTCACCAGGCTCCACTTCCTAAAGATTCCCCCTCCTTCCAAATAGTGCTAAGTTAATGAACAACTCTTTTTCCCCATGGAAATTTGTAGGACACTCTAGATTCAAGGGATGGGCACTTCCATAGGTTTGTTACTCTCTAGATAATATTACCTAGTTTAGTTTATCACTTGCCATTTGGAAAATTGTATCTTCAAACCTTTGCAACCTGAATTAATTTCTTTTTAATTCAATGATAGAACTCTGAATTAATGTAAAAAAATTTCAGAATGTGTTATGAAAGATCATTTTGTCAAATTATTTGTTTAATTAGGAAATAATTTCAAATATGCTGTCCTGAAATGCTTTCTAAGAGAGCTTGCTGCATAACTACTGCAGAGGAGACAGTTGCCATGTGGGCTTGCCTATTCTACTGCTTTACTCAATCACTCACACATGCACAATGCATGCACATATATATATATATATGTACATGAACATATGCATGCGTATATATATATACACATGCATACACAAATACATACATTCATACACATGCACACACACACACATGCAAATACATATATGTGAACAAACTGAAAAAAAAGTAAGAAACAAAATATCCATTAGTGAGATAAACTATATTGGGAAATGACCAGATTAACCCTAAGCTACATGGTACACAGACGGATTGTAACATCAGTTCTGTCATTCATATGCATTTTCTGGATAATATTTGGCTGGTGGATTTCAAAACTTTTAGTACGTGGTGATAGCAGTCAATCATTTATTACCAGTAGCTCCTTTTTTTTGGATGTATGCTGGAAGACAATAGTGAAAAATAAAAGGAAATAGAATAAGAAAGAAAATATTGATAAAATATTTACCTAGTAAAGAGTGATAATGACAATTTTAAGACTTAAAAAAAATCTTAAGCCAAATGTAGAAACAGAAGCAAAAACAGTCACATAGAAAAAGCATGCTTATCTTTCCCAAATAATACAGAAAAGTAATTAGCCAAAAAGTAGTAATATATTACCAAGAATGGCTACATTTTTTAAAATAGATACTCTAGAAGTGGCATGAATTAATTTCTCTTGAAAAAATTGAACTGATATTTGGAGTAACGGTTGTGACTATTCACACTGCAATAGACCTTAGAATGGAGATCTTTCTGCAGTGCTCTTATGCTTAAAACACCTACTGCAGAACTTAAATGATATATTCAGAAACATCTCCATGGGCATTATTTTGGGAAAAGTACTTACTACCACCATCACATAAAGTTCCTATTATAATACAAGTAGTTGACGATGAGTGTGCTTATCAAATGGAGCTTTCTCATTTTGGAATCGAAATATGGTGTTTTCCATTGTTTCATTGGCAATTTTTTTTCCTGCTTTTCTACCACTCATGCCTAACTACTTTGCTCTTCAAACAGCATCCTGAGGTCCTCTACCTTTGTTCTTACTACTTTCCTCTCTGATAACTCTCATGTAGTTTGATAGGTCAACACCAAAAGTGATTCAGATTCCTTCCTGACATGCCCATCCTTCCTTTCAGTCTTGCTTTTCATCCAATTTCATCCAATACATCCAATTTCAGTGAAGCTCAGTTCTCCCATTCCATCAGCAGAACGAATTCTGGTGATCAAGTCTCAATTAATCAGTTCACCTTCATCATTTAACTTCTTAACTCTTTTGATGACATTGAATACTTTATACTCGGAAGTACAGACTCAAATCAAGTCTACTTGTTTTACATAGATGCTCAAACTGAAAGGTGCTATCTTTTAAATCATCTACAGTCTAATTGTATCAGCTGTTCATTCTTTCTATTCCTTTTGTAAATACATTTTTCTGATTTCTCTCTTTTCCTTATATGAATCAGATTTTTAATCCTTTCAACTACCTCAGGGATTAAATTATTAGCCTTATTTTACAGGTGAGAGCAATGAGGCTCCAAGAACTCAAGGAAACTATTTTCTCTCTGTTGCACCTTTCTTCTACTTATCATATTTCTGTCTTATAACAAAACACGAATTGCCTCTCTGGCTACAATTTGCATCTATTTTACTAATGTATTGATTACACAAAATAATGGGTCAATTATGACATCTCATTATGACAAGTTGCTTTGATCATATTCACTTTGTGATAGATACAGGTGTCAAGTGAAAATTTCAGGCTGAGTTCTGGGCACATCTGTGAAGAATTTTTAGTTAAAAGTAGGCCTTAAGAAAGTCTGCAAGAAGTAATTTAATTGGGGGTGGGGGAGATTCAGCCTAAGGTGGATGGGGCTATTCCCTGAGTAGATGGATGAGATGGGGAAAATTGGTAAGGTTAATGAATTCCACGGACATGAGCTCACTGCCCTGCTTCTTTAGCTGGTTCTTTAGTTGTCAGTGGTTAGCTAGTTATTCTTTCACATATTGGACAGACATGCTATCTGGTAAGTGAGGCTTGACCCTCTCTCAGCAGTGAATATAATATGGCCAGTTCCCTGAACTCCTTGTTTTGGTATGAACTCTCCTGCCAAGCTAGGTAGAGAACTGTGACAGGACACTTGAAAGACAAAATATTCTCCTTGTTCCCATAAGCTGTTTGGTAATGATTTGATTGGCAATACCCAGGCAAATTGGAACACTTTGTTACCTTCTCTTATCTCCCTAGCCCTTGGCTCATCCTTTTCTCCTTCCTACTTTCATTAAAATAAAGCCTTTTAAATATGAGGGAAAATATTTTGCAGTATTTGTCTTTCACCATCTTGTTTTTTTATTCAACATGAGCAATTCCACATGTTTTATATAGATGATATATTTTTTGCTCTTTTTTATGGCTGAATGAAGTTCCATTGTGTATACATGCATGCTTTCTTAATCCATTCATCTGCTAATGAACATCTAGTCTGATTCCATAGTACTAAACAGTGCCACAATGAACATGTATGTGCAGCTATTTCTATTGTAAGCTGATCTTGTTTATTGACATATATACACAAAGGGGTATAGCTGGCTTTTATATGCTCTGGTTTGGATATTAAACATTTTGCAGAGGTCTATTTATTGGAACATTTAGTCCACAGATAGTGGAGCTGTTTGGAAGTTTGCAGAATCTTTGGAAAGTAAGGGTCACTTTGAGGAACTGGGTCACTGGCACATAGGCCTTGAAGTTTTTAACCTGGCCTTTCATCCTGACTTCTTTGCTTCCTGTTGGTAGATACATGATCCAAATTCATTTCTTTTTTTTTTTTTAATTTTTATTATTATTATTTATTCAACTGTGCGCATGTGCGTGTGTGTGTGTGTGTGTGTGTGTGTGTGTGTGTATGTGTAGAACCACGGACGAACACGGGAACCACCATGGACGCCTCCACCTCCTTCTGCCCCGGGATTCACAGGCTCCGCCCTACCAGGACCAGAAGCGCAGGCCGCCCCCGCTTCCGCCTGGCGTCTATACGTGGGATCTGGGATCAGAACTCAGGACCTTCCGCCTGCAAGGCGGAGGCTTAACCCCTGAGCCACCTCTCCAGCCCCAAATTCATTTCTTATTCCTTTAGGTTGAACCTTGTAAAGAATTTGGATATAGCAAGTGTGTTACTAATTCAATATTTTAAGTACTGGAGAAACATCCATATTTATGTCCATAATGGTGGAACTAATTTCCATTCCCATAAAAAGCTTACACTCTTACATTTTTGTTTGTTTCATCTTCCCATTGCCAATTTAAGTACATGACCCTGATAATTTAGATGAATGTGCTTTCATTTTTTAGTTATAGTCCATTAGGATGGCAGGAGAGTTCATATCAACATCAGGAGAAAAAGGAACTGGTCACACTCTATCCACAGGAAAAATTTCTATGGAAACTTTCTAACTTGCTGGTTTGTCAAATTCCAACCAATTCACTGTCTATCTTATCCACCTGCCCCAGGAATGGTTCCACCCATATCAATTAGATAAATTCTTTCAGGCGTGCTCAAAAGCTGGCCTCAACTACAGGTTTCTCTAAGATTAAGTTCTTAATTTTCAAGTTGACACTTAAAACTAATTGCCACAGATCTTATTCCAGTATTTTGATGTATCCTCAGGATAAACATGACAATTTCATACATGTCTATATTGTCTGTTGTTCATATCTAACTTTTTATCTTCCATTTTTCTGAGGACCCTTCCCCTTAACATATTTCTCCCTCCCACCTTCATGTTTTCTTTCTTTATTCATTTTTTGAATAATTCACTGAGTTTTACTTTGTGTTACCTGCATGCACATGGGCATGGGGTCAAACGGTAGGCAGTGCAACCTGCCAGTGACTGTTTCCATCAAGAAAAATATGATTCTCCCTCTCCCAGCATCCATCAACCGCCAGAAACTCCTCAACTAAGGATGAGGCCTTATGAGTCCCTCCCTCATTCATGTTGGAATATTGATTGGCTGGATTTTGTGTTGTGAGTTCAGGAGCATAACAGTTATGCCATGTCCAGAAGACAGCATTTTATTATACTCTTTCCTATCATATGGCTCTTCTGCAATGTTCCCTGGCCATGGAAGAAGAATTAATTTGGATTGATGTCCCAATTAGGGTTGACTACTGTATACTCTTACTGTTAGGACTTTTGACCAGTTGTGAGTCTCTACACAAATTGCTGCCCACTGCAAAAAGAATCTTTTCTGACCAAGATTGAGAGCATTATATTTATACTTATACTAATATGTAAGTATGAATAGGTATTTAGAAGATAGTTTTAAACATGTCCATTCAGCAAAGCAACAGTAAGTGATAGTTTCCTCTTGGGCATTTGATATCCTTAATCATTGGGCTTTTGACCAGGTTTACAGCAACAGGAATTAATTTTCCCCCTCATAGTAGCTTCAAATCCAATCAGGAGAAAGCAATTGGTTATTCCCATAACATCCATGTCATAATTGGACTAGTGGACAAATCTCGCCTGTCAGGTCAGTATTGTAGCATTTCAGGTACAGAACGGATAGATCATTGGTGTGTTTTCTATCCCAATAGTCTGCATAGCAATTTCTGGTATTGTGAACACCAGCCAGCAGGGAGGCAGTTTCCTAGTCAGTCCCAGCTGGAGTTCTACAACAAGAGCGTATGGTGTCATTAACAATGGGGTCTTACCATCTAGCTGTAGTAAATAGCCCAGAGTTGTGTCAATAGTTTGTGCTGTATTGGAAACTTCTGGGACCTCCATGACCAACAGTTCTGAGGGAGATACCCCATACCTGACACTGAGGTTTCTGGATAAAAACTCTGATATCTTAAAAAAGCATTGTTTGCCCATTCAAACCCTTTTTCTTACTGCATTTTCAATTAGCCTACAAAGCAATCAGCTTCCAGGAAGTCTTATCCATATGTCCTTTGTTTTGGTCATTTTCCTGTTACTCTCGACTCTCCCCCTTCCCACTTAGGCCTTTTCATCCCATTATTCTCCCTCTACTCCCATATCACATGAGCTCATGATCTTGCTGTTTTGACTTCCCATTACAATGGATCATACCTTTGAACTGAGAGCCAGAATAAACCCCTTTCTCCTGAATTGTTTTGTCAGTATATTTTTTATAGCAAAAGAAAAAGAAACTAGTCAGTATTCAATTTTTCTCTTATGCATTCAATAAAAAAAGATTTAAGAGAGCTTAAGACTTTCGCAGTTCAGTTTTAAACAGGAGACAACAAGGAGAGGGCAGGAATGCAAGCCCATGTGGAGATGATTCACAGCAGCCACAGGCATGCACTAGTATCATTTTCCAAGTGGGGACAGGGACAGGATGTCACCAATTTGGTGATAAGCACAGGAACAGAGAATTATAATGACTTATTAAGTAGGATAATTGTTTATGAAATGAAAATTGGTAAGCAGCTACGTGGAGGTACACTATTCATAAGACAGAACTTAAAGAAGTTTTCATTAGGATGATTTTGTATATAGGAATAACATTCTCAACAACATCCTTAAAGTATAGAAAATTTCTTCAGCTAAGACTTACCATCAGTGCATTTTCAAGAATGATAGATAAGTTACCACAAAGCAGAAACAATGATGTAACAGTCTATTTCCAGGATGCTTTTTTTTCCAACACGAATTTTAGAGGCTATGATGATATACGTCACAAATCTTTTATTCTTTGTCTTTTATTCTTTAAGCCCAAAACAAGAGTGAAATCAGTGTTGTGTTAGATTTCTTAAGATTCTTATGTATCATTAGTTTCATAGGGGTCATTGTTAATAATACTTCTACATGACAAAAGTAAATGCCATTGTATCATGTTTACAAATATGTACACATACACATTTGTGGTATTAAAATGATAACTAAAGGTGTTAGCTATAAGAGCAGAACACAATTTCCTTTCTGTAGACTCATGTGTGCAAATACAGTTAAATGTATATATGCATACACATAGCCAGGCATATTTCAATATAGTCAGTGTTACTTTACAAAATAATTTATTGCAAGCAATTTTAATTCAGCTTTCTTGGACTGGAGAGATGGCTCAGAGGTTAAAACTGTCTCACAAGCAGACGATCCTGACTTCAGATCCCAGGTCCCACGAACAAACGCCAGACGGTGGCCTGCACTTCCGGTGGCCTGGGAAATCCCAGAGTGAAACAAGGAGGAGATAGAATTGATCCAGGATGATTCCCAAAGTCACCCTTGTCACCCTTGCTCCTTTATAAGGATCTTCAGTGCCCCCTCACACACACACACACACACACACACACACACACACACACACACACTAAACAAACAAACAAATAAATAAATAAATAAAATATTTAAATTCAACTTTCTTCTCTCTTAATGTCTATTCTTTTGTCAGATTCTTTTGTCACTTAAAATGATTATTATGTCTCTGAGATTATTAGATGTATTTCATTACAAAAATACAGAAATTTCTTAGCAAATGACTTTTCAAAAGTAAATAAGAATTGTGTGTATTGACATCAAAGAACCCTTCAATTTCTAACCTGGTGTTTACTATCAGAAAGGACAATGGACATTCACATAGGGTTTTGTAAAGAAAAATTCTGTTTGTTTTGTAGCACTTTTTTCCCATTAATTTAAAAAACAGATAAAGCCTGAAAACACTGGAAAGGGTGAAAATAGCCCTCAATTTTGAGTTTTCAAAATGCTCTTGGGAAGCACATTTTGTGGATAATTGCCAATGCTTTGTGAATGGCTTTGGAACTGCATGAGCCTCTGGATTAAGCACAGACCTGTTTGTAGAGCAGCAGATTTTTCTTATGTTCCACATACTCTTTGTGTGATGAGAACTGATCTTCTCAGTGGAAAAGTTGAATAATTTTTGTCAGTCAAATTTATCTGAAAATCACAACTGTAATTATTTCTTAACCTTCTGAAAACTAGCATCTCTTAGAAATTGTAAAAATTAGCCCCCAAAGTAACGAAGTTAAAATATCTTATGGAAATATGAAGTTTTATGATGGCATCGTGAACTAGATACATCATATTTAAAAAGTATTATGATACAATAGCATTTACTTCTATATACTACGCAGCATATCTGAACCATGTTTGTTAATTCTTAATTGATGGTTGGCCTTTAGATATGATTACATGAAAAACGTTAAAATCACTGTTGTATTCTTTATAGGATTTATGCCATTGCAGACTTTGTGCTAATTTTTCACCCACCCAAGACATTAAATTTCTCTCTGTCTCTGTCTCTCTCTATCTCTCTCTGTCTCTCTCTCTCTCTCTGTCTCTCTGTGTATGTGTAACTGCGTTTTAGATATTGGCCATTAGTCATTATTGTTTAATACTAAAGTGTATAATATGTACTTTATATATATTTTTCTTTTAATGGCCAAATAATTTTGTTTGGTAGTTATTCTAATTTTAAATACGATAAGGTTTGACAAAGACTTGATGACAGAGAGTGAAATTAACCTCCTCACATCGTAGTTAGGAAATGACAAAGTATAACTCTGATTTAAAAGTATGAAGTCTTAATTACTGAACTCTCAGTGTTTAGTTAAATACATTTTTAAATTAACTGACCAGTATTTGAGGTTAACTACAACCATAAATCTAACTTTCCCAGATGTCAATCAAAACTTGGACTGGGGAGATAGCTCAGTGCTTAAAGCACTTGTCCTGCCATTCAAAAGACTGGAAATTGGGTCCTCAGAACCCTTGTAAAATGCTGCTGAGGGAGCTTGGTGGCTTGCCAGTCTCAGAAGACCTAGGAATCTCTAAATTAAGCTAGTCAACAGACTAGCTCTGTTGGTGAGTTCTGGGTTTAATTAGAGATCCAGTTTCAGAAAATAAGATAAAAGAGAAACTAAGGATGATTCCCAATTGCAACCTTTGGCCTCCACATGCATATATACACATGTGCTCCACAACATGTGTGAGTTCACACACATGCATGCAGGTGCGTATGCATACATGCACAAAACTAATTATAGTCATTATGCAGTCTGAGTTGCATTTAGAGAAGTGACTGATATGCTGTACAAACCTTCTGGGTGTGGATATACTCTCTTTTCCCAATTTTTTGTACATGCCCCAGAACATGTCTGGGACTACGTTTCCATGTCTACTGGATAGAAACACATGTCAAAGGTAGACAGCACATTTCCTTCTAGGATGAGTCATTGCAGTTGTCAATTTGACACAATCTAGGACCACTTGTGGGAATGTCTATTGGGTATTCCTTTGAAAGATTATCTTGATTACAGTAATTGATTTGGGAAAGCTTACTTTAATTGTGAGGAGGATCATTCACTGGATAGAGGACCCTGGACTGTATAAAACAGGGGGCTGAGCAGCATCAAGCACAGATCACTTCATGTCTGTGAGCTATTTACTGGGGAATGTCAGGTGACCAGATCTGTCAAGCTCCCAGGACTCTCTTCAGGATGCAAGAGCCTGGTCATCTATTGTAGTGGAAGCAGCCCACAGTGGAAAAGATACATCTGAGCTTGAATGATGGAGCTGCATTCCCACTGCAGCAAAGCTTAGACGTTAGAGAGGAAGTTTACTTTACTGTTGCTGTGATAAAATACTCTGACGAAAGCCACTTAAGGGGAAATTGTTTAATCAGCTCAAGTCCAGGTTACAGTCCACCATGGCAGGGAAGTCAGAGATTTATTCTGGGCACTCTCCACTTTGTTTTTGAGACAGGGTCTCTTGATGAACCTGCAGTTTGTTGATTCAGCAGGTTGACTGATCAGAGAGATCAAGGGATTCACCTATCTCTGCCTTTCACTACTGGGATTATGGATGTGTATTGTTAAGATTGTCTTTTTATGTGGATGGGAGATTGGTTGAATATGAATACAAGTCCTAAAACTTGTGACAAGCATTTTAATAACTGAGTCATTTCCCCAATCTTGATAAAGATTGGAATTGCCAGACATCAGGAATGTTGCATTTAACCTTAGCATACAATACTGAACAATTTCACAAGTGGTCGTATCAATTTAACTATCTGTATTTCAGTGGTTCAGAGTGGTTGTTCTTAACAACACTAAGCATAGCTGGTCCTCTTCATTGCAGTTCTTCCAGTAGGTTTATTCCACCATGTTTTCCTGGCTTTCATTTGTATCATGTTAGCAAGGAGCTCAGATAAGCATCATTAAAAATGTTCAAAGGCCATTTTTTAAATTATCATTATTTATTCAATTGTGTGTGTATGTGCGCATGTGTGTATGTATGTGTGTGTGTGTGTAGAACCACAGACGAATTCGGGAACCACCATGGACTGTCTCCACCTCCTCCTTGTTTACTCTGTCCCAGGATTCACAGGCTCCGCCCTACCAGGACCAGAAGCGCAGAGCCGCTCCTGCTTCCGCCCGGCGTCTATACGTGGGGTCTAGGATCCGAACTCAGGACCTTCCGCCTGCAAGGCAGAGGCTTAACCCTTGACCCACCTCTCCAGCCCCCAAAGGCCATTTTTATATGTTCTTTTCCAAGTGTCTCTTCAGGCAGTACTAAAGAACTTTGTGATTCATATGTTATGGTGAACATGTATGTATTCATATTTACATATGCTGTAAATGTTTTCTCCTAATTATATTCTGTTTCGTGACGTTGAATAGCCGAAAGTTGGATTTTTTTTGCTTTAGTGTGTGCGCGTGTGTGTGTGTGTGTGCATGTGTGTGCATATACCACAGGGCACTTGAGTGTGCCTACCAATTGAGGTCCAAGGGTGACATAGGAAATCACCAGAAACTACTCTACTTCCTTTTTGCTTTGCTCTGGGAGGTTTCCCAGGCTTTACCCATCAGGGCCAGAAGTGCAGGCTGACACCATTTGTCATAATTTGAAATGGATCCCCGACAGTTTGAGAAGGCCATAGCACCATTAGGAAGTGGAACCTTGTTGGAGGAAGGAAGTAGCAGGGGGTGGGCCTTAAAGTAGATTATTCCCACTCTACTTCTAGGAGAGGTCTGCTCTAGCAGTGTGCAGTCCAGCCTCTGATGGGTGTGACATAGCCTGTCTCCATCTACTGCAGCACTCATGCAGCTTTCACTCTGAAAGATTATTATCTCCCCTCTGGAAACATAAGCTGAATAAATCTCACTTTCTTACATTAAGTTGCTTGATTTCAGGTGTTGTCTCACAGCAACACAAAGAGTAATGAGTATACCATTTCTTCCCAGGGTTTTTATCTGGGATATGGGATCTGAACTTAGGTCCTTCTGCTTGTGAGGTAGAGGTTATAATCCTTGAGCCATCTTTTCAGCCCAAGTTTGCAATCTTATTTAGGCAAAAATGATCAACTTTTTCTCAGATATACTTACCATTGTATTATTTTATTAGTTTTTTAGATTTAATTATTTTAAAAATGTTTTTTGATGACTACATATGTAAATGCAATGAATCTATATTATTTAAACCCATTATTATTGATCACCTCCTTTTCCTAATTAATCTTCCCAACCAGTCTCTCTGCTACTTTCATATTTTTGCATGTGTGACTCACTGAGCTTCACTGTATCATTTTAAAAGAATGTTCATTTCCCTAAAGATTAGGAAGCAATTTGAATGCTATTTTCTATTTATTTATTTATTTATTTATTTATTTATTTATTTATTTATTTGTTTGTTTGTTTGTTTGTTTTTTCACTCATACAAATGTAATAGGTACCTTGTCCTTCCCTCCCTTCATCCCTCCCTGGACCTCCCTTCTCCCTTCCCCCTTTTTTCCTTCCTTTCCCCCCTCCCTCCCTATCTCCCAGTGCCCCCTCCCTCCATCCCTGGAGCATCCTTTAATGTGTATGTCAAACTTTCCTCTGGGTCCTCCTCTCTGATGAGGTGTAAGGACTCAGTGGCATTTCCTAGAACTCTTTCTTGTGTTCCCCTTAAGTATAAGTATTGTGGCTGTCAATCCCTAGCCTCCAAGGATCCTAGTGCCTTTAGTCCATGCTAGACTTTAAGGGGTCAATGATATGTTGGTTATTGCACAGATCATGCAGATTCCTATTATAATTGCTTCGGCCCTAACGTGTGGAGTATCTTGCTTGAATGCTATTTTCTTAAAGCTTAATTATCTATTATTTTCTTTTAATTTTTCTAAGTACTGAAATTGAGCTATGTGTGTGATCTGAAGCAGGGCTGAGCTTTTCTCTGTGTGCTTTTCATTGATCCAATACTATTATCCCTTAAGAGTATCCTCTGTTGTTGCTTTATATTGCCACAGTCAGTAGTAATTTATGTGTATATCTATTTCTGCATTCTGTTTTCTGATTGATACTGATTAGCTATTTTTCGTTGGTATGTGAATGAGTGTGTATGTATGTATGCATGTGCATTTGAATTCAGGTTCACGTTTCCCAGCCCTGATTTATCTGTTTTTGTATATAAAATAGCAATGTCTTATATAGAAATATTTATCTCATTTTTTTTCAATTTTGACTTCTGTTTTTTGCATTTATAAGCTTAAGAATTTGAACATTTAGAACTCCTGTACCAATTTTCATCTTGGATCTTTGTTATTTGTGCCAATTTTGTTATTTTTACCGTATTTATATTTCCATATAAATTTTCAGAAATTTATTCAGCCAACTTTTATTTATCTATATTCACTTTGGCAATACTTTATACATCTTCATGAAAAGAATGCTTAGGACATTAAATTAAATTTTTCACAAATAAAATACTTCTTTACCTGTAATAAGTATGGCAACATCTTAACAATTGTAAATTATCATCTGTTTATAGATTTTCTAAGTAAAGCAGGAAATTATTTATTTACAGTCTTTCTCCTCATTGTTCATGAACAGCACCCATGCTAGCTATGGAAGTCAAAATATTTTCTTCCAGAAGAACAAAAATTCTTAACTTTTTCAGTCATTCCAATGGCTATTTCTTCCTTAAATATACTATCTAATTCTTTCTGTCAATGTACATTCTTTGGATCTTGATGATTGTCTCACAAAATTGAAAATTTCCTGTAAAGTCACAAAACAATACTCAATGATTAATGCTTAAAAAAGAAAGCCACGTAAATAAACAGGGGCACTTTATTTTATAGGAGACAAGGAAGGAATACAAATACACCCCAAATAATTCAATAAAATTCCAGATAATAAATAAAAATATATCATTATCAACTAAAAATTATCTTAGCCCTAATTGAATAGTATGCCCACTGTCATTCAACCCCACAATTATTTATTCCATGAAGAAACCACTTCTTCCAATTCTTATTTTTCTATGTTGTGAAAATTATGCACTTTTTAAAAAAAAATTCAGACCCTTCTTAATTCATATTATCATTAAAGTAAAAGAAAAATTTGTCCTATCAACAGATACCAATAGTTGTTTGACATCATAAAAGACTGAATAGTTCAAGTATATAAACTCCAAAGCCTTTATTATTTTCTTGGGAAAAGACATCAGTTGCACATCCCAAGAATAAGCTGATATGAAGACACATAAGGTGCTTAACATTCAAATGCATGCGGATACATTCCAGCATGCATTGCCTAACTGTGGAATGTCTCCTGAAGCAGAATAAATTATTACATGGTGTAAACTAACCACTTTCAATTACATACAGTTAATCTGGTATTTTATGCCTTTTTTTCTTTTTTGATTTGATATTCAACCAAGAAGCATGCTTACACATCATCTGTCAAGTTTATTTACTTTTCTTATTCTAGTGTAGCTTGGTTTACTATTCCTTTTTGTGTCTTTCATGATATTAGTATGTTTAAAAATACCATGTTGAAAATGCCTCAAATTTTGAATTTTTTTCAAGGTCAGATATAAGTCATACATTCTTTAGCAGATATGCTGCATAGTTTTTATTATTCTTATATTTCACAGGTTGCTAAGTTTGGTCATTTTGGTTTAAGTGGTATCTGCCAGGATTTTTCTTTTATGACTAATATGTAGTCTATAAAATCATAGATTGACACAGTGAATAATTTGTTCCTTAGTATATCTTCTTCCTGAAGTTAATAATAAATATAATTTATGCAAGACAGTGATTTTTAAGTTTTATTCATTTGTTTGAAAGATTATGCCAACTTTTCTGATGAGTTAATGTAATGCATATGCTTTCTTTAGGATTATGCAGTATCTTTACCTTTTCCTAACTTTATATTATTTGCTCTGTGAAAACCACTATTCTTTTTTTCTTTCCTGTGATTTTTAGCTCTGCCCCCTCACTTGTGAGGATGGGTCAAGATGACAGTTTGGTTCATTCACTTCTCTGATCATAATGAGTGTTTGTGTCAAGGGAATGTGAATCCCAAAACACAACATGAAGGAGGTAATGGTAGCAGGTTTGTTAGGACTCCTTAATGTGAGTGAAATTCTCTCTTTCTAGGAAACTCATAGGATTTTAATTTCTAGTTGACCACCCACCAAATAACATAACACTGTTGCAGGTTCATTTACATTTTTGAAAAATTCCTATGTTGAAGGACAAATTGTTAGTACTTTAGATTTGAATTCTATTCTGAGATAGTTACTTTAAAGAGTTAATAAAGTTTGCAAGACAGCATTAGACCCTTTCACCCTACTCCGCTCCGCCGGTTGGTCAGGACGCGCGAGCGGTCCAGCCCGGCCTCACCCCGGGACTCTAGATAAGCCCCGGCTGTGCCCGCCCACCAGAACCCCAGGTCAGCCCAGAGGGATCCGGCTTCGACTCCCGCCATCCAGCCGGAGCCACGCGCGCAGGGCGGAAGGACGAGGAGGACCTCCCCCTGCGCCCGGGCCCCGCCCCAGGTGCCCTTGGGTTTAATAGCTCCACGCTGAAAGCATTAGACCCGGATGCACGCCCGGTCCAGCCGGGCCTCACCCTGCGACCTAGGTAAGCTCTGTCCCTGCCCAGACCCAGAACTCCAGGCCAAATAATTCAGTTTAGTGAAATTGAAAGATCTTAAGAGTTAAAACAACAATGCCAAAGTCAAAGTGCAAATCCATGAGAAGCAACACTCAAGTAAACAAATTTCCCACTGAAGAAATTAATCTCATAGTGTTTGACTCCAACCAGAACAAATCAGAGGAACAAGGCCAAGAAAGCCTGACTCAGGATAACGACTTTCAAAATATGATCATTACCATGTTCAATACTATGAAAGAGGAAATCAGGGAGGAATTACATAATCGAATCAATCACTTTGAAGAGGAACACAACAGACATCTGGAGGAGTTGAGAAAAACAGTGCAAGAAACAAAAAGTGGCATAGAGCAGTTAAAACAGACTCAAGCAGAGTTTAAAACTGAGCTACAAGACAAGTTATCTTCAACCCAGAACTCTACAGAGAGTCTTATCAACAGAACTAACGAAGCAGAAAACAGAATTTCAGACCTTGAAGATAAAGTGGGAGTATTAACCAGCTCAATGGAAGAGGTTGTTAAAGCCAAAAAGATACTTGAGAGAAATATCCAAGAGATATGGGACACCCTGAAGAAGCCTAACATGCGTATTCATGGAATACCAGAGCAAGAATCTCAAAATACCACCCCTGAGGAAATTTTTCAAACGATCATCAAGGAAAACTTTCCTCATCTAAAAAAAGAGAGGCCCATTCATATACAAGAGGCGTTCTGCACCCCAAACAGATATGACCAAAACAGAAGCTCACCACGGCAAATAATAGTTAAAACACTCAACATTCAAGATAAAGAACTGGTGCTGAGAGCTTCAAGGGAGAAAAAACAAGTCACTTTTAAAGGTAAACCTATTAAAATAACAAATGACTTCTCAGTCGAAACAGTAAAAGCAAGAAGAGCTTGGAGAGACATACTTCAAGTATTGAATGAGCAAAAATGTCAACCCAGGCTGATTTACCCTGCAAAACTATCAGTCATGATCGAGGGGGAAAGAAAAACTTTCCAGCACAAAGACAACTTGAAGAGATACATGTCCACCAAACCAGGCCTTCAAAAAATGCTAGAAATGATACTCAAGCGTGAAGAAAAAAACAGGCATATCCAGGAGAACAGAAGGCAAATATAACACCATTAAAAGTGAAGCAATATACTTATAAAAACTACTAAAAATATTAAATGTCTAGAATTAACAATAGTTTCTCCATTATAACACTAAATGTTAATGGACTTAATTCACCGATCAAGAGACACAGATTACAAACTTGGATTAAAAATCACAATCCATCAATGTGCTGCCTGCAGGAAACCCATCTCACCACAAAAGATAGGCACGCTCTAAAAATAAAAGGCTGGTCAACAATTCTACAAGCTAATGGAAGCAGAAAACAGGCAGGGGTAGCCATTATGTTATCAGGCAAAATGAACTTCAAACCAAAGAAAATTATAAGAGACAGAGATGGATACTACATTTTAGTCACAGGTACAATTCACCAGGAAGACTTCACAATACTGAACATATATGCACCCAATACGGGCCCCTCCACATTCATTAAGAAAATCCTACAGCGTCTAAAGCAAGAAATCAATCCCCAAACGATAATTCTTGGGGATTTCAACACCGCCCTCTCAACATGGGATAGATCAACAGGTCAAAAGCTTAACAGAGACACTTTGGAACTTAATCAAACCCTGAAAGAAATGGACCTTACAGATCTCTATCGAACTTTTCACCCACGCACCCAAGAATACACATTTTTCTCAGCAGCACACGGAACTTTCTCCAAAATAGATCACATACTGGGCCACAAAACGAATCTACACATATACAAAAAAGTTGAAATTCTAACCTGTGCCCTATCAGACCACCACGGCCTAAAGCTGGACATCCACAACACATCAAACAAGAGAAAATACACTAACTCCTGGAAACTTAACAATATGATGCTGAATGAGAACTAGATTCAGGAAGAAATTAAAAAGGAAATTCAAGATTTCCTGAAAGTGAATGATAACGAAAATACAACTTACCAAAATCTCTGGGACACAATGAAAGCTGTTCTAAGAGGTAAGTTCATAGCTCTTAATGCCTACATCAAAAATATGGAAACATCAGAAATAAACAACTTAACAATGCAGCTTAAAGCTTTAGAAAAACTAGAGCAATCTGATCCCAAAAGTAGTAGAAGAGAGGAGATTAGCAAAATAAGGGGAGAAATATCTGAAATCGAGATTAAGAAAACGATAGAAAAAATCAACCAGTCAAAAAGCTGGTTCTTTGAAAAAATCAATAAGATTGATACACCCCTAGCTAAATTAACCAAAAGCAGGAGAGAGAAAACCCAAATTAACAAAATCAGAAATGAACATGGAGTTATCACTACTGATACCCAAGAAATCCAGAGAATTATAACATCATATTTCAAAAACTTATACTCTGTGAAGTTTGACAACACAAAAGAGATGGATGAATTTCTAAGCAAACACAACCTACCTAAATTGAATCAGGAAGTTGTGAATTATTTAAATAGTCCTATAACATACAAGGAAATTGAAGAAGTAATCTCGAATCTTCCCACCAAAAAATGTCCTGGGCCAGATGGATTCAGCACAGAGTTCTACCAGACATTTAAGGAGTTAAAAGCACCAATACTCCTTAAACTGTTCCATCAAATAGCAAAGGAAGGAACACTACCAAATTCCTTCTATGAAGCTAATATGGTATTAATCCCAAAACCTAATAAAGATTCACTTAAAAAAGAAAACTATAGGCCGATCTCTCTGATGAACACAGATGCAAAGGTTCTCAACAGAGTCTTAGCAAATCGGATTCAAAAACATATCAAAAAGATCATTCACGGGGACCAAGTAGGCTTCATCCCCAGCACACCAGGTTGGTTCAACATACGCAAATCAATAAATGTAATTCATCATGTAAACCAGTCCAAAGTCCAAGACCACATGATACTCTTGATAGATGCAGAAAAACCTTTGACAAAATCCAACAGCCTTTTATGATCAAAACGCTAGAGACTGTAGGAATGAAAGGAACCTTTATCAATATAATAAAGCTGTATACAACAAGCCCACAGCAAGGATTATGCTCAATGGGGAACAATTGGAAGCATTCCTACTTCGATCAGGAACTAGACAAGGCTGTCCACTCTCACCACTTCTATTCAATATTGTACTTGAAGTCTTAGCTGAAGCCATAAGACAAGAAAGGGACATAAGAGGGATTCAAATCGGCAAGGAAGAAGTCAAGCTATCCTTATTTGCAGATGACATGATCTTATACCTGAGTGATCCCAAAAACTCCACCAGGAAGCTCCTGGAACTAATTGAGAAGTTCAGCAGGGTGGCAGAATATAAAATAAATGTGCAAAAATCAGAGGCCTTCCCATATGCCCAGAATGAAAGAAGTGAAAAAGCCTTGAGAGAAACAATCCCATTTACTATAGCCCCTAAAAAAATGAAATACCTTGGTATAAACCTAACCAAGGAGGTAAAAGACCTTTACAATGAAAACTTTAAAACCCTAAAGAAAGAAATAGCAGAAGACACAAGAAGGTGGAAAGACCTTCTATGTTCCTGGATTGGCAGAATCAACATTGTAAAAATGACCATCCTACAAAAGGGAATATACAAATTCAATGCTATACCAATTAAAATCCCAAAGCAATTCTTTAAAGAAATTGAGCAAATAATCTCAAAATTCATATGGTGGCACAAAAGACCCAGGATAGCAAAGACAATCCTGAGTAACAAAAACACTGCTGGAGGTATTATCGTACCAAACTTTAGTCTATACTACAAATCCATAGTTATAAAAACTGCCTGGTACTGGCTCCAAAATAGACACACAGATCAATGGATAAGGGTGTAAGATGCATACATAAGCCCACAAAGTTACAGCCATTTGGTCTTTGACAAAGGGGCCCAAAGAATCCAATGGAAAAAGAACAGCATCTTCAACAAATGGTGCTGGCAAAACTGGATCTCCACATGCCGAAGATTAAAGCTGGACCCATACTTGTCACCATGTACAAGACTTAATTCCAAATGGATCAAGTACCTTGATTTAAGGCCAGAGACTTTAAAAACCATAGTTGAAAGGATAGGGAACTCCCTCGAGCTGATTGGGCTAGGCCAACATTTCCTAAACAGACATCCAATGGCACAGTCACTGCTACCAACTCTCAACAGTTGGGATCTTGTGAAATTAAAGAGCTTCTGTTCAGATAAAGAGATTTTAACACGAGCTCAAAGGCAACCCACAGAACGGGAGAAAATCTTCACTGACCACATATCTGACAGAGCTCTACTGTCCAGAGTGCACAAAGAACTTAGAAAACTAAACATCAAGGAAACCAATGGCCCAATTAAAAAATGGGCCCTGGAACTTAAAAGAAACTTTACCAGGGATGAAATTAAAATGTCTAACAAATATCTGAAAAAATGCTCCACTTCCTTAGCCATCAGGGAAATGCAAATCAAAACTTCCCTGAGATATCATCTCACCCCGGTCAGGATGGCAAAAATCCACAATACAAACGACAAATGCTGGAGAGGATGTGGAGAGAGGGGAACTCTGCTACATTGCTGGTGGGAATGCAGGCTCATACAGCCACTCTGGCGATCCGTCTTAAAGAAATTAAAGATTGAAATGCCATATGACCCTGCTATCCCACTTTTGGGAATAACCCCCCATGCAGCAGAGGTTCGCCTCAATAGCACAAGCTCGACCATGTTCATAGCAGCACTGTTTACAATAGCAAGGTCATGGAATCAACCTAAATGTCCAACAGTTGACGAGTGGATAAGGAAACGGTGGTACATCTATACAATGGAGTACTACTCAGCCATCAAAAATGATGAATTATTGGAATTTGCTGGGAAATGGATGTCATTAGAAACAATTATATTAAGTGAAGTATCCCAAATCCAGAAAATTAAGCGCCGTATGTACTCCCTAATAGGTGGCTCCTAGTACCAAACTCACCCAGCCCACATTGAGACACTCAAGGGTAAACCTATGTAACACAGTAATTGCAAGGATTATGAACAAGAGAGATGGGGTAGGAGGGCCACACCAGAAACAAGGAGAGAGGGGACCATGTTCCAGCAGACAAAATAGGCCTCCATCAAAGTCTGCAAGTAAGTAATGAGAAACCTGGTTAAGTTCACAGACGTTCTTTCCTGATCTCACCAGAAGGGGAGGGCACATAGTGTAGCAGATAAAAAGTAATCATTTTGCAAATGGGTGATTGACCCCTCCCTCAGTGAGGTTTCCTACTCTTATTACATCTACCCTTGAATGTGCTATTATAACAATACTCCAGTTTAACAGCTTTTTGTCTCTGGCCAGGGGGTGACATACAGTGCCCAGCAGGATGGAGTGAAGGGCATTGCAGGAGCAGCAAAACTGCAAAAGAAAATCAACAAACCACAATCCAGAACTTCAGAGACTCTATATCAATCATATAGAACTAGGCCAGCCTAATCTCTCCCCATCCTGGAGCTCAGGGACATTTGCAGAAGAGGGGGCGGTAAGATTGTAAGAGCAAAAGGATGGGAGGAGCAACGACTTGCAAGATTCTCAACAATAGTTGGGGCCAAAGCAATCATAATGGGACTTTGCATGCCCTGCACAATGTCCAGCACACTATTGCCCTCATAAAGTCTAACCTCTGTTAAGCGTACCGAGATCCCTGGAGGCAAGGGAATGACAGCCATAGTAGTGCTCCTATGCTTAAGGGGAACAAGAGAAAGGGCTTATGGAAATGCCACTGGGTCCTTATATGTCATCGGAGAGGAGGACCCAGTGGAGAGTCAGGCGTACACAATAAAGGACTCTCTGGGAATTGGGGGGGGAGGCACTGGGGGATGGGGAGGGAGAGGAGGGGGAGGAGGGGGGAGGGAGGGAACTGGTACAAAAAATTTTTAAAATGTATAATTACATTTTTAATAAAAAAAGAAATAAAGACAAAGAATGGAAGCAAAAAAAAAAAAAAAGCATTAGAGTGGGCCTTACTCCAACAGGACTCATGCCCTGTCCTTATTTTAAGAAACATATTAGGATGTAGATACCAGGGATGAAAGGTCATGTGAACGCACAAGAAGATATATGTCTTAAAGGCCAAGTGAAGGGACTGGAGAGACCTCTCAGAAGTTAAAGGCTTTGCCTTTCAGGCAAAAGGATCTGAGTGTGGATTCCCAGTTTCCACATAAAAATGCCATTTGAATATGGTGAAAGCCTGCAATTCTTGCCATGGAAGGCAGAATTGGGAAAATTCCAGATCAAGCAATAAGGAAGTAGAATAATCCAGACTAATTTCTGATGTCATCCTTGGGCTTCAGTGGCACTTACACTTGAGTGCCCTTTTCTACACACACACACACACGCACGCACACACACACACAAACTATGCAAAATAAAAGATAAACAAAAGCCAAGAGTAGGACTCAGAATGAAACCAACCCACTTACCCCTTCGATCTTGAACTTTTCAGACTCTAGAATAATGAGGCAGATACTACTATTCTGTCACTTAAGGTGTGTTGCTTCATTATGGCTACCTTCAGAAACTAATGTGGTGCTCACTGAGGGAGTAAGGACCTCAGGGAAGGATTTCCTAGCTGGGGAATAACCTACATAATTTGCTAGAAAAGGCCTCAAGCAGAAAAACTAGGAAGAGCAGCTATTTCTATGATATACTTAAGCCATTTTTTTTCTGAGAAACATTGACATACATGGGCTAGCCAACTCTTAATTGACTAAAATAATTTACATTGGTTTTTCTTCTCAAAATGCATGTTTCACATTTCACCTAAGAATAACACTAGTAGCCCAGACCCATAAGCCCAGCATAAAGTTGCTTACCAATTTCAGGTCATCTGGGTTACATAGGCACAGCTAACTTCTCCAGTATGATCCAGATATTTAGGAGGTTTCTCTTGGAAGGGAAGAGTTGATCTATTGACTGTGGACAGGACAGGTGGGAGGCCTGACCCTCATGTAATAGATGTGAGAGGAAAGGGCAGAACTCTAGTTATGAGTGACACTTCATGTGCATTCCAACCAAGTTAGAAATCGCATAGGACAATGTGAACTGGGTTTCACCATCCGTTCAGACAATGGCTACTGTGCTACAAGTTTGTGATTTCACTATGATTTTCATCTTCAGTAGAAGTTATCATACTTACTTTTCATGTGGAAGACAAACCATGAGGATGAACTGAGCAATTTGCAGGCCACTTGAAGTTCCTTAGAGAAAAATCTTTGACCCCTAGATAAAGACCTTCATCTACATTTTTCTTTTTTAATCTGTCTGTGATGGCATTTTAGGAGAGAGCAATAAGAAAATTAAATACATACAGATCCATTGGGCTTGTTTCAGCTTCCAGTTTGATTGAAAAATATATAAATCTTGTAGAAACATATATGAAGATAATTTAGTCACAATTATGTTCATATTTCATACTCTTTGTTAGGAAAAACTATTGAAAATTCATTAAAACTCTTGGATTTCAACTTCTGAGCATATACAGAAACTTTTAGTAACTTGTGTCTTAAGCAGTACTTTTTACTTCAACTATAGATGAGTTTGTCATATGTATACAGTTTCTTCAGTTTGGTGAATCAAGACTTAGCATTTTTTATATATGTTTTTATTTATTTTTAATTATATATTTTTTAATTTATTTTTTCTACTTTTACAAGCATATTGAGTATTCATCCCAGTTTCCTTCCCTTCCCCTTCCCTTCCCTTCAACATTCCAATGCATTTCTTGTGTAAGTATACATATATGCCATGAAATCTTATATATCACAATTATATCATGTCTAGGAGATAATGCATGGCCCACCTCTTTCCCCTTTCAGGCTCTTACGATCTTGTTTCCCTTTTCCCGAGATGTTCCCTGAGCCTTGGCATGGGATATGTGAGGCTTATATATCCTGTTTAGGGATAAACAGTCTGTGGACACTTATTTTTTACATTTTGTCATGTTGTGCTTTTCAGTAATAAGCACCTTCTGTTGAGGAAGAGTGTTGTATGCTCTTTCAGTCTATGGGTATAGGAACAGGTGGTTAGTTACAGCTATTTAGTTACAGCTATTTGTACTGTCTCCTAGCTAAAGATTTATAGTCTGTTCTTCCCTTATCACCTATTTCCTTCCCTTTCTCAGGTTCTTATTCTAGTTAACAGTAACAAGAATATGCTCCATTCTGACAAGTGGGCCTTAAATCCCATTGGTTGTCTCCTTGATAATCATGCCGCTATTAAACTGGTGGCCACCTATTATATAATGGTGATTTTAATTGTACCTTGCAGATCTCATAGGTTCATGAGATCTTTTTTTTTAATACTTTTTTATTAAAAATTTAATTATACATTTTAAAATTTTTTTACCAGTTCCCTCCCTCCCCCCTCCTCCCCCCGAACCCCCTCCTCCCCTTCCCCATCTCCCAGTGCCTCCCCCCCAATTCCCAGAGAGTCCTTTATTGTGTACGCCTAACTCTCCACTGGGTCCTCCTCTCCGATGACATATAAGGACCCAGTGACATTTCCATAAGCCCTTTCTCTTGTTCCCCTTAAGCATAAGATCACTACTATGGCTGTCAATCCCTTGCCTCCAGGGGTCTCGGTGCCCTTAACAGATGCTAGACTTTATGAGGGCAACAGTGCGCGGGACATTGCGCAGGGCATGCAAAGTCCCATTATGATTGCTTTGGCCCCAACTATTGTTGAGAATCTTGCAAGTCGTTGCTCCTCCCATCCTTTTGCTCTTACAATCTTACCGCCCCCTCTTCTGCAAATGTCCCTGAGCTCCAGGATGGGGAGAGATTAGGCTGGCCTAGTTCTATGTGATTGATATAGTCTCTGAAGTTCTGGATTGTGGTTTGTTGATTTTCTTTTGCAGTTTTGCTGCTCCTGCAATGCCCTTCACTCCATTCTGCTGGGCACTGTATGTCACCCCCTGGCCAGAGACAAAAAGCTGTTAAAGTGGAGTCTTGTTATAATAGCACATTCAAGGGTAGATGTAATAAGAGTAGGAAACCTCAGTAAGGGAGGGGTCCATCACCCATTTGCAAAATGATTACTTTTTATCTGCTAGACTATATGCCCTCCCCTTCTGGTGAGATCAGGAAAGAACGTCTGTGAACTTAACCAGGTTTCTCATTACTTACTTGTAGACCTTGATGGAGGCCTATTTTCTCTGCTGTAACATGGTTCATGAGATCTTTGATTACTTTTCTATTCCCAGTAGCTTCTGCAGTATTTCTTGGTGTGTGTAAATTGTTTAGCAAGGAGAAAGCTCTCAAAAACAGTTCTAATTGTTGTGTTTCGCCCATGTCCTGTGATCCATATGTTGTATCTTCAGTAATAGGGTCTTACTGTCAGCTTTTTGGAGTGCATCCAAAAGCAATGTCAAACACCTATATTGTTTGGGGGGCTTTAGAGACCTCATTGACCAACAAACTTACCAGGAAGTGTCACATCCCTGCTACTTCTAGTATAGTTTTAATTGTCAATGGGTTATATGTGGACCAACTCAAGGGATTTCTTTGTTTTGTCCTATTTTCCTCTGCACAGGGACTATTCATTTTTGTTCCTTTATCTCCCTCACTTATTGCTCTGGATAGGACTATAAACACAATGTTGAATGGGAGTAGTGATAATGGATAGCTTGTTTCTTTCCTGATCTGCATGGAAATGCTTCAAGTTTTTCTCCATTTAGAATGATGTTTGCCTTAAGCTTCTCATATGTAGTTATTATTTGATATATGTCCATTCTATACGTGTTTTCTCCAAAGTTTTTATCATGAAGGTATGTTGAATTTTGTCAAAGGCCTTTTCTACATCTACTGAAAGAATCATATAATTTTTGTTTTTGAGTCTGTCAATATGATTAATCACACTTAATTGATTTACCTTTGTTAAACTATCCTTACATTCCTGAAATGAACACAACTTGATTATGATGTATGATCTTTTGGATATGTTTCAGGATTCAGTTTGCAAATATTTTATTGAGGATTTTTACATCTGTGTTCATTAGTGAAATTGAATTAGAATTTTCTCTCTTTTATGTGTCTTTGTTTGGTTTTGGAATCTGAGTAGTATTGGTTTCATAGAAAGTGTCTGAGAGAAGTCCTTCTTTCTCTAGGAATAATTTGAGAAGTGGTGTTAGTTCTTCTATGAAGGTCTGTAGAATTCTGCACTGAATCTATCCAGTTCTGGGCTTTTTTAGTTGGAAGAACTATAGTTACTTTTTAAATTTCACCACTATTTGAAGTATCTATTTCATCTTGAGTCATTTAAGTAAGTCATATGTATTTATGAGTTCATATATTTCCTTTAGATTATCCAATTTGAAGAATGTGTATTTTTAAAGTATGTCCTTGTGAATCTCTGGATTTCTCTAGTACCTGTTGTGATTTTCCCCCTTTTCATTTCTGATTTTATTGGTTTGAGTGATATCTCTTCTTCTTTTGGTTAATGTGACTAAGGGTTTGTCAATCTTGTTTATCTTTTTAAGGATTCAGCTCTTTGTTTCATTGATTTTTTTTGTATTGTCCTTTTCAGTTCCAATTCATTGATTTCTGCCCGGATCTTGGATATCTCTTTCACCATGGTCCTTTTAGAATCAGTTTGTTCTGTTTTTTATTTATTTATTTATGATCCTTCCTTTTTTGTGATACAGGCATTTAATGTTATAAACTTTCCTCTTAGGCCTGCTTTCAATGTATCCCATAGATTTTGGTAGGTTGTGTCTTCATTTTATTGGTTTCAATGAGTTTTTATTTTTTTGTTTATTTATTCTTTGGCACATTCCTCATTCAAAAATGTGTTATTTAGCTTCCATGAGCTTGTGTGGTTTCTGTTGTTTCCTTTGTGGTATTTGTTTACCTTTAATCCATGATGGTCAGATAGTAAACCGGGAATGATTTTAATTTTTCTATATTTATGGAGGTTTTATTTGTGTCCTAGTATATGATTTATTTTTGAGGATGTTCCATGGACTTCTGAGTAGAATGTGCATTCTGCAGTGTTTGGATGAAATGTTCTGTAGATATCTGTAAGATCCATTCGATTTATGGTTTCATTTCATTCTGATATGTTTCTGCTAGTTTTTGGCCTGTTGACCTGTCCAATGGTGTGAGTGTTGAAGTTTCCTTCTATCACTGTGCTTGGGTTGATTTGGGTTTTGCCTCCTGTAGTATTTGTTTGATGAATTTGTGTACCTGTTTTTGGTGCATATATATTTAGTATTGTAAAATCTTCCTGCTGGAATGTTCCTTCAACTAGGATGTAGTATCCAATTTTATTTCTTTTGGTTTGCTTTAGTCTATTCTGTCTGATTAAGATGATAATTAACCCTTGTTTCCTCTTTCCATTTGGTTGGAGTACCTGTGACTGACCATCCTTTCATCCTGAAAAAGTATCCATCTTTTATGGTGAAGTACATTTCTTGGATGCAGAGAATTGATGGGTCATGATGTTTGGTCCAAGATATAAGCCTATGTTTCTTGATTGAGAAGTTGAGCCCATTGACATTTAAAGTTATTAATGAAAGTTGTTTAATGGTTCCCGACATTTTGATATTGTGGTGTTTGCATTTTTTATTCCCTCATTCATGTCTTGTGCTGGTATTTTTTTACTCCCTTGGCCTCTTTGATGTGTTCATCTTTCTTTTCCATTTTGCACATTGCTTCCAGTATTCTCTGTAGCCCTGGCTTAGTAGCCTGTTTCTGCCATGAATATTTTTTCTTTCTATTATGATTGACAGTTTTGTCGGATATAATAATCTGGGTTGGCATCTGTGTTCATTCATAACTTGCATTATGTCTCTTCAAACCCTTCTGGCTTTTACCATTTGTATTGAAAAGTCAGTCCTCTGCATGTGACTTATTCCTTTTATCTTACAGTTCTTAAAATCTTGTCTTTAATGCATATATTTAGTGTGTGGCCTATCATATGACATAGAGTATTTATTTATTTACTTTTGTCCTGGATATTTGGTGTTCTATATGCCTCTTGAATCAGGATAGATATCTTTTTTCTTATTATTAAAAATAGGGAAATTTTCCTTTATTATTTTATTAATTATTTATGCTGGATCTTTCTCTTGTGTATCTGTTACTGGGATACCCATGGTCCATATGATGGACCTTTTGATCGTTTCCCAGAGTTTATGTATGTTACATTCAAGTGTGTTTTTCAGTTTATCAGTTTCTCTGATTGGCTTATACAAATTAGAATTTTAAAAGAATTGATTCGTTTGGCTATATGTCCCTATTAAATTTCCTTAAATGGTAAATCAAGGAAAACACTGTCAAGCAAGCATCTATTTTGAATTTAATGAACTTCATAGAGAGCCAAGGTAGAATGCAGAGCAAAAGTGAAGAGTGTTAGGATTATATGAATTCTTAGCAGTCATGCCATCTTCCTCACCTTAAGTCCCTGTGCATCTGTAAGGTCAGGTGTATGTGTTATTGGTTGGTGTATTGGTTGGTTATAAGGTTAGATGTATGTGTTATTGATGGTACAACTGTATTAGGTTGTTCATTTTTGCCTCTGGCAGAGTTAAGTCCCAGTCAAAATAATGCAATGTTTTGTAAAGGCACTAGTCTACTCTTTCTCTATCTTTTTCTAAATAGGCATGTTTCAGGGCTTTAATTTTCAAAAGGTCAACTGCTAAATAAGAAATGTACCTTATTTTAAGCAATTCAATTTAAACATTCAAATGGATTTTCTTCTTTAATAATTATAAGACTAAGACCTACAAAGTACCTTCCAACATTGCTAGTTGCATGGTATAACATAGATATCCAGGGATGATTTTTGTTCTGATGGTTAATCTTGGGTGTCACCTTGACTGGAGTAAAGAACTCCTAGAAAATTGGTAAAGCATGCTTCTAAATATTTCTGTGAGGATATTCGCTGAGAAGATTGACTAATGGGTCAGAGAATTGAGATGGGATGATCCACTCTGATTGTGGGCAGGAGAGGAGAGGAGAGAGAGAGAGAGGAGAGAGAGAGAGAGAGAGAGAGAGAGAGAGAGAGAGAGAGAGAGAGGAGGGAGTAATAGTACATGTGAAGGTCAGAGGACAGCTTTCAGAATTTAGTTCTCTCCTTCAACCACATGGACTCAGGGGATTGAACACAGCTTACTAGGTTTATATCAGGATCA
The DNA here is from genome assembly GCA_023101885.1 of Typhlomys cinereus. Taxonomy (NCBI): domain Eukaryota; kingdom Metazoa; phylum Chordata; class Mammalia; order Rodentia; family Platacanthomyidae; genus Typhlomys; species Typhlomys cinereus. The sequence goes on from JALPQD010000710.1 coordinate 737,297, forward strand.
GGACCTGTGAAGCCATCTTTTTTTTCATTAAATATAAATTGATGTTTTTGTAAAACAAAGTCCTTTTTATTTTAGAAGGAACTCACTTTTATGATATTTCCTTAGAGAGTCATGTTCAGAGTTTCAAGTTGGACTAAGGCATAGATAATACTGAGATATGTCGTAGAACTCAGTACTCTTTTAATTCTCTTGGTTGCTCACCAGGCAGTCAATGACTACCTTTGTTTGCTTTGTGTTTTCAGCTCTAGAACTGACCTCAGGGTCTGTTACCTTTCAGGTCTAAGTGGATATTTGAGGACCACCAAAGTGACATACAGATTTCCATAGAATTTTGCAGAAGTCTTCCAGAAGCTGAGGCTCAGGCTTATATTGCTATACAGGATTATCTTGGTGCTGCTAAATTAAAATGGGTCATGATGGGGACTTCGGGCTCTTTGTCTCTTTCCTCAGATCCAGAATGCACAGCTGAGTCAGGTTTACCTTCTTCTGCATCTCCTTTCTTGTGCATAATTCACAGTGCACAATTTTCAGTAATCAAGTGAGTCTACCCCATTTGAGTGGCCCCAGTGTGAGAAAAATACATATTTTTCTTCATTTTGCCAAGAAAGCATATTAAATGAACTGTAATTGTGTGCTAAATGTATTTCATAAACAAGCAAAGCAGAGCTGGATGTTTTCAAACCTTTAAAATACTTGGAGTACTAAAAATAGTCTGTCAACCATGAGCACAAAGCTGTCAAGTCAGAAACATTAAGTGTTTCTGAAAAGGAATTCAGAGAAGGTTGGTGAGGAAACATTGAAATTCACCGTGAATCTAATTTTTTAAGAATGAAGAGCAGTTATAACATCATTGCATATTTATCCTAAATGAAAAGAATGAATGAACAAATTCTACCCCCATTGTAAGGGGTGCACCTCTGCAGATTTTGCACATTCTGAAATTTTCTCCTTTTGTTTTTTTGGGCATGTTGTGGTTTGTCAAGCAGGTATAGCTCATTAGAACAGTGCACTTTAATGCTAAAACATTTCAGAATGTGAATACGTGTGTCTGTTGACATATATACATTGGAGAAATGTTGCTAAATATGCAAATGTCTCAAGATGTTTTGCAGAGTTTGACGATTTTTTTAAAAAAGTATCTGCAATAATGAACTGCTAGTCGGAACTAAAACTGGGGAAGGAAAAAAAAGCAGCACTGAGGAATATTTTCTTGCTGGGGAGTCCTCTGGCATTTGGTTGTCTCATTTAATTATCCCTTGTGTGATTCAACCATTATTTATGAGCAGCTTCTTGTTCTTAAAGAGCTTTAGGCTCTGCTTGCCAACGTTGTGTCATGTGACAAGGCACAGTTGTGCGGCAGGGGAGCCACGTGATAATGCATTGGTCCACACTCCTGGCATGTTTTCTATCTGAACTCATCAGCTGCCAAAGGATACAGAGCTCTCTTTTTAAAGATAAAACGCTGACTGGGTTTTTAACATTGTGTGGGGTTTGGCAGGCATCACACGCTCCTGCATTATTTAGGTAGGATACAGTCCCCAAATGTGTGCTGGATGTGTTCAATAAAAGTTATTTGCATGAGATTTATCTCAGTTTCTGTCAGACAGCATCTCTGCCACTTGCAATGAGGAAGTGGATTCACAGGAATAGTTGGGCTTTAATTAATGTCGTCATCAAACATAGAAGCAAATGAAGCATTTCACATTTTTTTTTACTTTCAGTCCAAATGCCTCTCCACACCTCCAACCCATTCTGGATGAAATCCTCTATGGTGGATCTTGCCTTCCTTTCTGCTGAGCTAGGTTGCCGGTAGGAACCATCTTCTTAGTTTGGGAATGGGAAAAAAGAGCAATATTCAATCCTTAAAGACACCGAGAAAATAAAGTTCAGCAGTGCTTCCAGCAGCTTCAAAACTGCTTAGAATACCACAAGTTAGCACTGATTTAGAATACCATATGAAGGTGAGCAGTCAGTGACGAAGCTAGAATATTGAGAGAAGTAGTTAATGATGAGTTTAGCATAAGTTTCCTTGGCAGGAGTTGAGCTTGGCTACATTAGAAGGCAAAAATTCAATGTTTAATAACTTTTATTAAATCTTTTGATTAAAATGTTATGTGTAGTGAGATTTTTTTTTTTCTTTTTCATGTGAAAAGTATGCCCCTAACTCTCTGGGAAGTTTAGTTTCCAAGATGTTAGCAGATATATTTCATAGAATTGATTAGCAAACATAACAAACTATTGACTTAGATAATTTATTTCCTACTTTGTGATTTTAAACTAGACTGGCCTATCAGAAAATATAAAGTCTTAATGGATAAAATATTCTCACTTATATTTTATTTTTTATTTATTTTTCATTTTTTTTTTTTTGTGTGTGTGTGTGTGTGTGTGTGTGTGTGTGTGTGTATCAGAGGGCACTAGGTGTCCTTGTGAAGGACCAAGAGTAATTTTGGGAATCATCCTGTATTGCTTCTACCTCTTTTTTGTTTTCCTCTGGGATTTCCCAGGATCTGACCACAAGGGCCATGTACAGGCCACTGCCATTTCTGCCTGGTGTTTTTTAAATGGGACCTGGGATCCAAACTCTGCTTGTGAGGCAGAGACTTGACCCTTGAGCCATCTTGCTCAACCCTCATTTTTATTTTAAAATACTGTGCATGGCAGATATGTATTTAAATGTAGCAGCACTGAGTCATGGCCAGTACTATGTTGATCTGAATTGGCTTACTAAAACACAGCCTACATAGTCAAAGAGTATGCTTGCTTAGTCTTTTCTAAGGAAGTAACATAAACAAATTATGCAACTTTATGCATCTCATCTTCCTCTCATCCTCAGCCTCAAGACAAAAATATAAGTCCTTAAAATTTCTACCTGCAATTGACATACCTAGAATCTATAGCATGCAGGTTCTTTACCAATCACTGAACAAATACGCTGCTTTTAAGTCTAGTCATGCAGAGGTATTTTCTGAGAGTTCTTCATTGTATAAACATCACAGTGAATGGCTGTGGCCTGACTAGATGAGGTAATGCTATGGAACCAAGCACCATTACAAGTGGCCATGTGAGTTGCTATTATCCAAAAAGTAGTAATGAAACACTGGAGTGTAAATGTCAGTAAGTTCAAGTTTGAGTTAACTGCTATCAAATTTTCTGAAAAATTGGCCACTAGAATGCATAAGTTTGAAATTCACAAATAATCCTGTACTTTAAAAGATTCTGTAAGCTGGTCTCTGTATTATTAATAATTTGAAACAGCTATACTTCCTGAACTACCACTGCTTTCCACCTTCAGTTTTATGGAATTGCTTCAAAACCATAAGTAGTAGAACACATATTATTACTGTTACTAATAGTTATCATGTTATATTCAATTACTTTCACTTCAGTAAGAACAAATTCTCAATCAGGGATTTGTACTTATTTTACCTTTGAAGTGATAAAGATTGTGGATAATTTATAATATCATAATCTTTATTTGGGAGGACTGGTGAGATAGCTGAGCGATAAAAGCTTCTGCTCACAAATCTGCTGTCCCCAGAAGTCCATATGGTAGAAGTAGAGAGGTAGTTTGTAAAAGTTGTCCTTTGGCTTCCATCCATGTGCCATGATATGCTTTCTCTCTCTCTCTCTCAAATGAATAAATAAGATAGTTTTAAAATTCTGTGGTTTTAATATGTCAACCATAATCTTTGAAATATGCCAAATCCCTTAAATCCTTTTTGAAAATTTTATACATTTGAAATCATTTTTTGCATATGGGTGGGTGCATGTATCTGCTCATACATGTAGAGACTTAAGGTCAGTGTTGGGAATCATGTTCAATTGCTCTTTCACATTTTTCTTTTGAATCTAGTAGACTAGTCTGACTAGATATCTTGGCTCTTCTTTCTTGGTCTAGAGTCATAGGAGGGCCATCACCCCTGCCTGACCTTTTATATGGGACCTAGGAATCCAGACTTCCATCTTTTTGCTTCAGTTGTAAGCGCTTTAACTGCTGAACCATCTCCTCACCACCATATTTTAAGTAGTTTTAATGACATATTTCACATGTGTAAAAAATAATCTCGAGATGCTGCTCACACATGGCAACTTAACTAGAATCTTTTGACTTTCTAATAGGAAGGATATGGCGTGCATTCATTTTCATTTTTATCTTTTCTAGTAGTAATGATACGTGATCTAACCTGCAACAGTGAGTAACAGTTCCCATGCAGCCACAAAATGATGAGAAACAAATGGTACTCTTGGTTTCTTGTGTTGCTAACTTAGGGTGGTCCTTGCATTGGGTATATCAAATGCATTTCAGTTTATATTGGATTTGTCAGGACCTACTTCCACCATAGTCTGAATGGTGCCTGTGCATTTTTTCCTACTTAAGCAGCATATCATGATGCTCAATGTGTAGGTCCTGTGTCCCATGACACTAGGATAACTTGGGATGCCAGGAGTCACCTCAGTTCCACCTAATCTGACATGCCAAGAGTAAGTCCAGCTAGCTGTGCTTTGATGAGCTTTCTAGGTGATTTTGGATGAAATTAGAAAGCTATTGTAATATATAACTTAACATATAAATATTTTTATTCACTCCAATCAGTGACTAGTTAGATTATTGTCATTGAAAAATACCTTTCTAGCATTTTACCTACTTTACAGAATGTTTTAAATAAGTACTCTTCAGTTGTAATTACTTGAAGAGTGTAATTGTTGGGTTTCAGAAACAGACTTCAAGAGGATATTAAAGTTTGCTAACTCAGCTTGGATTAAAGTCCACAAAGGGAGAAGACTTTCAAAGGATAAAGCCACAAACCTGGAATTTTAGGTGACACCACTTTTTCTCTTTCAATGTGAGGATGAGGTGGGAGAAATTTTGAGGTGAGAATATGGGATGCTTTGAAGACACAGCAGGTACCACTGCAGGGATATTCCTATCACATAAGGCATGGGGGTTCTTTCTTCAAGCAAGAGGCTCCTTGCAACATCTCAAATGTTGCCCCAGGACCTCAGGATACAGTGGCTTATGTTCAAGCAAGTCTCAAAATTTCTACAATTATTTCAGAGTGCCAAGTATAGGCCTCCCAGAAGTTGTCAGTTGTCTGTGTGGAGCAAGCATGCTGTGGGAGAATGTCATGGTTGGGATATGAATTGTTCCCCACAAGCTCATGTGTTTGAATATTTGTTCCCTAGATGGTGGTCCTTTCCGAAAGGTGGTGGGAAATTTAGGAAGTAGAGTTTTGCTGGAGGAAGTCAGTGAGTCAGTTTTGAGGATGGATAGATAACCTAGTTCCACATTTCCCCCCCACCCCGTCCCCTACTCTTTCCTCCTCCCTTTCCCCTTTCTAATGGCTGCTCTAATGTGAACTGGCCTGCCTATTACTTCAGCTGTTGTTTTTGCCACCGTGTATTCCCTGCCATAATGGACTGATCTCCCGTGGAGACTTCAGCCAAATAGCAAACAATTTCTTCTTTAAATTGCTTGGATCAGAATATGTATTACAGCAGCAAAGAGTGAGAAGGAGGGGTTGGAGAGGAGCTAAGAACTGACCATAACTACAACCCAAGGAAGATGGATCATTGGAGATGTGTTTATGAGAGTCAGAATAATTGCTGAAAAGCCAGACTAGCAGAAGAGTATCTGATAATCTCACAAACGCATCCATGAAAGAAAGAGATGCCTAAGTAGCCTGCCTGGAGAGGAGCACAAGGATGTTCAATCCTTGCTGGTCAGTGAGACCAGTACGGGCTCCTTTAAGAAAGCTGGGTGGAGTCTGTGCACATCTTTTCTTGAAAGACAGCCTGTCACAAACAGTGTTGTCAGCTGACAGCCTTGAACTACAACATTTTGAAAAGTATTCACAGAATAGAAGACAATGTAATGTCCTTCAGAGAGAATTCTTTCTCAGTGTTTGAGTTAGTCAGCAAAGTAAGATCTGGTCATAGTAAGATCTGTGGTCTGTAGGCACCATATATTGCAGTTTGCCTGCATAATTGCTGATAAATCACCACCAAATGGCTTAAGAGAACGAGAGGTTTATTTTCTTATGCTATTCCAGTTATAGTTCATAGTTCAACTTGACAGGAGAGCTCTCACCAACACCAGGGCTGAGGGAACTGGCTACACTATCTCTACATAATGGCCAAGAGAAGGATGATCCTTACTTGCCAGACCAGCATGTCTGGCCAAGTGTAAACAAACATACCAACTTTCTCAACCAGCTCTCTGTATTTTATTCCAGGGTCTAGTCCCACCCATTGTGGACTGGGCCTTCCCCATCAGCTAGACAATCTCCTACAAGTATGCTCTACTGGTTAACTCAGCCACTAATTCTCTACAAATGTGCCCAGAGCTCAAACCCTCATCTGTCAAGTTGACACCTGTGCCTAACTATGACAAGATCTTTCCATTGACCTTTTTTTTTAATTTCCAGAGAATTACATTAGTCATGATTTCTTCAGATATAATCATAGTCTGCCACTTTCACCACTTAATGCTTGTCTCTTTTACATGTTTGCTTGCAAGGGAAGACGTTCCCTGCCTGCTTCTTTGTCCTCTTTTCTTCTACAGGTGTTACCACTAATAAATCTTTTATACTTTTAATTGTGCCTTAGGGTCTGTTTCCATACAAAACCTAACTGACACTGCTTTACTCCTGACCACCAGGTCCAATACTTCAGATTATCTCTTACAAGTACAAATGATATTTGCATAGGAATAGTGGACAGAGAGGCAGGATAACACAGAAAAGAAGTGGAGGCTCATATTTTGCCTTGAACACTACGGGCTCTTCTTCAAGAGAACAGAACTTGGCATATTAAAGCATTAAATGCCAACACATTTAGATTTTCGAGTAGCCAGAGAGCTTAGATTTGTGAGAAATATATGTGGTTGAGGTACAGAACTTTTCACTAGAGAAAATCAAAGTTGTTTCAGGATTGTACTGTTCATTAAAAGATAAATTATATACAACCCAGTTTCTACTGGAATATACTAGATTAATCTCCAATTCAGAGTTCTAGTACCCATCTGTACTTGCAGAGATGATGTTCTTGTTTCCTTACATTTCCAATAATGTCACTTCTGCTTCATGGCCCTATATGTCTGCTTCTATAGCAATAAAATGATGTTTAGAAGCCATGGCTGACATCGATTTGAACATATGATATAATGAGTCTTTCTTTCTTTTCTATATGTTGTTTTCTCTCATTTAGTTTGTGCTTTTCTTTGTAATTTTCTATTTAACAAATAGTGATAAATTATTTAACAAAATGCAACATAATGCTTAAAAAGCATGCAGACTTTGTTTTCTAAGTTTTGGAGACATAAATTCATTGTTGATGTTTCCTGAATATTGCTAATTTTCATAAAAGCTTTCTCTAATAAGTGTATTAATAAAATTCGATGGATATTTACTATGAAAAACTGATAGATTTTCCATAATCATACCACTGATAAGTGACTGTATTAGTTACATTTCCTGTTGCTATAGTAAAATATACAGATGAAAGCAACTTCAGAGACAAAAGATTTATTCTGACTCAGAATTCATGATTATATTCCATCATGATCAGGAAGTCACAATGGCAGGAACTTGAAGGAGCTGATCACATTGCATTCAAAATCAAGAAGCAAGAGAGTGAGGAATATGTACCGGCTATTCTTTGTGTTACTGTGAGAGAGCACCCAAGGTCAAGCAACTTAATGGAGAAAGGGAGATTTATCTAATTTATGGGGAGAAATAGTCCTTCCTGGTGGAAATAGTATGGCCAGTGGCAGAAGCTGGAGAGGGGCTAAGTTATGTCCTTCATGGATGCTGCAAGCTACAAACTGTCAACTGCCAGAGCAGACCTCTCCTGGAAGTCATTGGGGCTAATCAGTCTCGAGGCTCACCTCCTAGGACTGCCTTCATCCAGCAAAATTCTACTTCTTAAAGGTGCCATGACCTTCCCAAACAACTATAGCTTCAGACACATAAGCTTGTGCAGGATAACACATACTTCAAACCATGGCACTCCACAGGCTCATTGTCATCTCATTATGCAGACCATATTCAGCCCAACTTTAAAAGTATTCCTAGACTACTGTATCAATAGTTCCAACACAGTCCAAAAACGCAAAGTCCAAAGCATCCTATAATATCAAAAGACAAGTTACATACTTCCAACATACAATGGTGCAGAATAAACATTCCCATTCCAAAGGGGAGAATTGGGGGTATAACCAGGAAAGATTGGGCTATAATAAAATGGAAAACCAGAAGAACAACCTCAAATCTTGCAGCTCCATGTCCAATAGATGAACTTCTTGTTGAAATCATCTAGTGCCAAAGGGCTTTGGGTCCATCCCTCCAGCAAAACTGCTGTAAACAGACCGCTCTCTTGGGCTGGTTCCTCCCAGGATATACAACTCTTCTTGGCAGGTGTCTCACCTTGTCTCTGGCATCTCTAACGTTTTCACTTCTCAATGAAAAACCAGGCTTTAACTCCACAGTACAAACTGCCCTTCTTAGACCTCTGAATTGTAGGCTTCCTGCCACATTCTTCCTGGCTTCTGCCATTATCTGATACCTTGCATGATGGATTAAAACCAGGACCACATTCATGACTTTGCCAAGTACTGTTACAACTTTGAGTTGAAGACTGGCCTCCTCGACTCACAGCTGATTCAGCTTGTGGATGCTGACTATAGAAAAATATCATTCTCCCAGTGGAGAGTTAGGCGTACACAATAAAGGACTGTCTGGGAATTGGGGGGGAGGCATTGGGGGAAGGGGAGGGGGAGGAGGAGGCTCTGGGGGAGGAGGGGGGAGGGAGGGAACTGGTAAAAAATTTTAAAATGTATAATTAAATTTTTAATAAAAAAAAGAAAAAAAAAAGAAAAATATCATTCTCTCTTGGACAGTTGTTTCAGAGGAGAAACAGACCTTTCTTTTGGAATTCTGCCATGTATCTCATTCCATTCAGAAGGATTTGCATTCTTGTGGATGGGAACCTTCCCTGAGGAATTTGTCCTCTCAATAAGATCTCTTCTATTATCCAAATTGAGAGCAGGCTTTGATGTGCTAATGAAGCTTATATCTTTTGCAATAGCCAACATTTTGTGGTCTGCCTTCTTCTGGTTCAATTCAAGTTTGCCATCACATTTTCCTCTTCAAACTTCACAGATTTTACTTCTTTCTGCCTGATGTTATCCTCTTTTTTTTATTCATAACTCTGAGCAAGAGCACTAAAAAGCCACTCTATCAAAATTATATTGCCTTGAAAGTTCCTCTGTCAAGCACTCAAATTTAACTTCAAGCAAGCATTTAGGATGAGGACAAAACTTGATCAAATTCTCTGCCAACACATTGCTTCATTTGCCCCTTGTCCAGTGACAAACACAGTCTCTGTTCCTCTCTGGACCATTACAAGCTGGGCTTCTACTGTTTGCACATTTCACATTACTTTCTTCTATACTCTCACAAGAATGACCCTTTTGGTCTGGTTGTCAAGACACAAAGGCTTTCCCAGCATGAAGTCACAAATCTCTCCATATTTCTACACCAACAATTCCAAAAGCTTACAAGCCACATCACAGCAATGGTAATACTCCTTTAATTCTTGGTACCAACCTTTCTCAGCTTCACAAAAAAATTTTGTGGTACACCCCACTTCTTGTACCAATTTCTGTACTGGTTACTCTCTGTGTTGATATACAGGAATATCCAAAGTCAAACAACTTAAGGGAGAAAGGAAAATTTATTCAGTTCCAGAGGGGAGAAATAATCCTTCATGGTGAAAAGGCATGGCTGATGACAGAAATTGATGTGCTAAATCATATCCTTCATGGAAACTGTGAGCTACAAAACTGTCAACTGCCCAACTGCCAGAACAGACCTCTCCCAGAAATAGGATAGGGTTTATCAATCTCAAAGCCCACCCCCTGTGACTGACTTCCTCCAGCAATGCTCCATTTCCTAAAGGTGCCATGACCTTCCCAAACAACTACCGATTGAAACACATGTGCTTGTGAGGGACAGTGCACATTTCAAACCACGACAGAATACATCTATTGTTCAGTTCTCTTTCTCTATTTAAACAGTCCAGCATCCCAACTAGAGAATGGGCATTCTGACCACATGGATTCCCTGAAACCTGTTTCCTTGATGAGTTTAAATTTTATCAAGCTGACAATGAACAAACCATCACAGCGGTAGAGCTAAATGTCAAGTCAGACAATATTTAACGTTTATAAAGTTTTTTTTTACTTTCCTTTGCTTATCTACTATGTATTTTCTTGCATTTACCTAGTTGTCAATAAAATTGAACATCTTTTCTTATTTAAGAGAAATTACTTTCCTGTTCTTGGTGTCCTAATCTACTTTTTATTGTGTTATTTTCTTTTGTCTGTCGGAGGAGCTTCTGATAGAAATTACTTGTTGTCCACCACCTATATTAAAAACACCATTTCTTTTTCTTCCACTGGTCTTTCAAATTCTTTGTGATAGTTAATCTTGGGTGTTAACTTGACCACACCTGGCATTAACTAAGATCATCTGAGACCATCTGAAGAGACTATCTGGATCAATGCATTTACAATACAAAGACCAGCCCTAGATCTGATTGGAACCTCCCTAGATCTTATTGGAACCTCCCAGTAGTAGACAAGATAAAAGGAATCATTGAACAGAAGACTGGGAAGAAGAGAGACTCTCCAGGAACCATCGAGCCTTTAGCTATCACCCACTAGCCTACTGAATGTTTGAAGTGACTTAGCCTGCCCCCAGCTTCAGCCACCAGCCATGTTGCCTCCTCCATAAAAGACTGTTTCTCCCCTATGAAACCATAAGCTAAATAAATCTCCCTTTCTCCCTTAAGTTGATTGGCCTTGAATGCTCTCTCACAGCAATAGTTTAGAGTAACTGTTACATACATAATTTGATTTTCATCTTTTTATGTAGATATAAGCAATATTATCAGTATTTCTCTTGTGTTCTATATATTACAATCTTTTTCTGGCCTGAGTTCAAACAGAAGGTATATTTATTCTTCTAAAATTCAATCTTTTGAACATGTTAATATTTCTTTTTTTATTTCTTCCACTAATACAAAGTTGATAAGTACACAATTCCCCTCCCTCCCTCCACCACTCCCTGGATCCCCTTGCTCTCTCCCCGTTTTCCTTTTCCTTTCCCCCCTTTCTCCCTTTCTCCCAGTGCTCCCTCTCCCCATTCCTGGAGCATCCTTCAGTGTGCATGTCAAACTTTCCTCTGGCTCCTCCTCTCTGATGAGGTGTAAGGACTCAGTGGCATTGCCTAAAGCTCTTTTTTGTGTTCCCCTTTAATATGTGTAGGAACACTATTGTGGCTGTTAATCCCTTGCCTCTAAGGATTGTAATACCTTTGATCTATAAACATGTTAATATTTCTAAAAATAAATTTTCTGTAACATTGGGAAGCAGTTTGATTTTGTTTCTTCCTAGCATCTCAGCTGCTGACCTCTGACTTACAATGTCACCTCTGTTGAGTGTTGTACTTCCACAGGAAGTGCATTCTCACATCTACCTCATAATCTTGCATGTCTGTTTCTGCCAAAATCAAGCCATGTTTAGAAGCTGTTGCAGTCTGCCGGCATGGTTACTAATAAATGACCATCAAACTGCTTAAGGGAACAAGGGGTTTATTTCCTTATGACGGTCTGGTTACAGTTCTCAGTCTAACTTGACAGGAGAGCAGCACCAACACCAGGTGGAGGGAACTGGGCACACCATCTCTAACAATAACTGAGAGAGGGATGATCCTTACTTGCCAGACCTGCATGTCTGGCCAAATGTGCAGAAGGATGCCAACTTCCTCAACCAGTTCTCTGTATTTTATTTACTAATCCCACTTACCATGGGCTGGGTCTGCCCCATCAGCTAGACAATCTCCTTTAGGTTCTTCCTGGGCTTAACTCAACTACTAATTCTCCACAAATGTGCCCAGAGCTCAAACCCTGTTGACACCTGTGCCATGGCCCTACAGCAGTTTAAGCATGTAGTAGAGTGAGTTCTTTTTTTTTGCTCCATGTAATCTTCCCTCAGACACATTTTGCTTTGGTTTGTAATTTTCTTTTAAGCCCATATACTAAAGGGATATTGGAGGTAAATTTCTTGGTTTATAAATGCAGTCTATGTTTTGCTTTTCTGTATTTTTATTGATATTTAGATTTCTATAGTGCATTATTTATTTTCAAATTTCAAAATTGAGATTAGAATGTGTCCAGTGGATTCCAATTTTCAGATAAGCAATAATTCTGTAATATAAACATGCACAGTAATCAGGTTTCTCAGAGAAATAAGCCAATAGAAAGAAAATGAGTTACAAGGAATTTATTAGATTGGCTTCTGTGGTGCAGGTGTAGTAGTCCAACAATTGTTTGCACACCTCAGATGTTAATAACCTGGTAGGTACTCAGGCCACATATATCTCAGCAGTCTCAATCTGTCACTGAAGTTCTTAGGGATACCTAGGGAGCTACTGGTCTTCCATCCATGTTGGAAAAGCAATGAAACTGAGTTCTGATGTCAGAGAAGAATGGTATCAGCAGTGACGGCTTCTGTGTAGGTACACACACCAGCAAGGAGCAGATGCACATAGGTAAAAGCAGCACTTCTTTCAAACTTTTTCTTGTCTGTGCTGCTAGAAGCCTGAAGGCAAGGTCCATTTGGGATAGGTGGTCCCATTCCATTTAATCCTTCCAGGAAATTCCCTCCCAGGCCCAGGGACATGTCTCTCAGTTGATTGCTGATTCAATCAAGTCTATAGCAAACATAAACTACTATAATATGTCTTCTACTAAAATGCTTATTTGAATCTCAAATATTGTTGCATGCCTAATATTTTAATGGAAATTCTACTTCATTGTCTTGTAGTTGAAATTAAGAATATGTGAACTGTATTATATTGATTATTTAAAGTTTTTAAAAGTCCTGCTTATTACATTTATATGAACGTTTATTTTAGTCAATACTAAATGAAAGCTTATTTCTACTTAACATATTATCATTGTTTCAATCTGTTTTGCATTCATACAATGAAATATTTAGCATTGGATATTGTTCAAAGAACACAGGTTTATTTGGTTCATGACTGTAGTGGCTGGTAAGTACTGAAAACATAAAACCACATCTAATAAGTGCTGATGCTGTGGGGGGAGTGTGAGAAAGAGAGAAGGACTGAGAAACAGAAATCAAATGAGCAGGGGAGGGCCACCTTTGCTTTTCTGTAACAGTCTGCTGTTTTGGGAATTAATACACTGGGAGGAGGACCACATTGAACACTTCCAAAGGTATAGTTATGATATCTAATCATGTCTTTAAAAATATCCTTTTAAGTTTTTATTTATTTATTTTAAGGGAGAAAGATAGGCATGCCATGTCACATGGGAGGAGGCCAGAGGAATCAGTTCTCTGCTTCCAATGTGTGGGCTTCTGGTGACTAAACTCAGGTCTCCAGGGTTATGAGTAGACTCCTTTAGCAACTGAGCTGTCTCCCCAGTCTAATCATGTCTTAAAGGCTCTATCCCTTCACTACATTATAAAGGGGACCAAGTTTCAAGTACATAAACACTTTCTAATCATAGACCATAGTAACTGCCCATGACATTCACAAACATGTCCAAGGAGAATTAACATAATATCATTCACGAAATTTGCAGAGGACTTTTATGGCATGACATGACATACTTGTATAACTAAATCAAAATGAACAGAGCTTCATGTTCATTGTTAACTTTAAGGAAATAGAGATTATCATATCAAGGTAAGAATTATAAAAATAGGAATTAAAATATATTAATATTAGTTTGTTCCAATACACTTGATTACAGTTAACTATTAACATCTGACAAAGATGAACTGATCTTTGAAGTTCTTTATTAGCCATTTATAAAAAATTTTCACAAAGATGATAGAAAGAAGTGAAATACAGTTGTTAAATAGAAAATCAATTAAATATGTGTAATTTTATTAACTGCAAGTCTAAAAGGCTCAGCTCTTTGAAGCTCTTTTTTCTGCAGAGCTTGCTTTTAGCACTGGATTTTCCTTTTGTTTTTTAAACTTCTTTTAAAAAATAAGTATACTTCATTTTGGAGCAGGACATTATTATTCAGTGACATATTATTTATAAGTATAAAATTTGTTTATAGAGGTCTTATTAGATTAATTTTTTCAATTAGTTTTCTGAAAAAAGAGGCTGAAGAGTCATGATGCTAAACACTATTTACTAACAACTTTATAAAATAAATACAAAACACACCCATCTATTTAAATATTTAAACACATTAGACTTTCTCAACATTTATTATTATTTTTAAGATCTTTTTTAGATACATAAAAGGAAGGCTAAATTTCTCCTTACACAGGATAGTTACCTTTTGTAATAATAACTTTGTTTACAAACAAGAAAATTTTACATATATATAGTAAATCTCTACTGTAATAAAATATTGTTTTTGCAAAGTTGTTTGAATGAGGCTTTGCTTAAAATAAACTTTTACAAAAATGATGTTATTTTCATGAAAAACTTCATAAGATTACTGCCTTTGTGTTATATTAAACATTCCATCATACTCTGTGCAATGCATCATTAAAATTTTGTCTTGTGATCATATTATAGCATTGCAGCAATTGATTTTGTTTTGGAGAATGCACTGACACTGAGATGCATAATGCTATCAGGAAAATATGGAGGCAACTTGAAGAGATAGGTAATTCCCCATTCTATATGTGATTTCCTTGGATTATTTGATCAAGCTTCATAGAAACAAAATAAATAAATCACAAATGATGACCTAAGTCGCCTATATAGAAGGCATGTAAAAATGCTATTACCATGATTTAATATTCTTGTAGATTTTTTTTACTAATTTTAATATTATATAATATTTAATAATTTTAAGGTGGCACTGAGGTCAGAAAAATAGAACTAGGAATTGAATATTGTTTCTTCAACTTAAGTTCCACAGTTTATTTTAGAATATGCTTTATGCCAAAATGGATGGATATGTTAGCTCTCAGCTTGGACCTGTAAAGATTGGCAATGTCAGATATTCACATCAAACAGGCAAAAAGATATGAAAGCTGCCCCCCCCCAAAATGAAGTGGTTGCATAGAGTTCATTCTGCACCTAAATCATTTCAGTTTCAGTACTCCAAAAGAGAAGAGCTGCCCAGTCTCACATGATCCAATAACACTTGTTAAATTCAATGAAATGTGGACATCTGAGATGTTCCTGATACTGTGTTTTGAGTTGAAATGTGGAAGGTGTGAAGACTAGCAAGTAAAAATGCTTCTTGCTTGGTTGTGCATTCTTCTTTCTGTAAATCTTTGGTACTCAGCACAGTGTCAGACAGATACTCAGCACAGTTTAGAGGGATTCAGTGAATATGTGTTCAATAAATGAAGAAACACCTTTAAAGTAGACAAAGACTAACTGTTTGAATCTCTGTCTTTTAAGAGGGATAGCCTGACACTGTTCTTGTGAATCTTGCTGGTCTCAATGACTGATTTGAGCATCATAACCTGGTATCACTGGTGTTTTGTGGTAACAAGACCAGCTTACCAGAAGCAGCTTCTTTTTATTTGAACAATAATGCGGATCCCAGAGATGTCCTTGCAAAGATTTTTATTACCTTGAGACCACCAGGCAGAGATGTCCTCACAGGAATTCCAGACAGAGTCATGTTGAGTCAGTCTTCCAGTTACTTCCTCCAAGGAACCAAACACATCCCAGGGTCAAGGTGGGTTCTCCTGATGACCCATCCACAATAATACATGGATTACATATCTCAGCTATACATGTACAGCAAGAAATTTGCCTAGATAAGGTCTGTCTAAATTTGTAACATATGAGATTGTGAGACAGTACAATAGTTAAAGTTGCTAAATTTTGAAGTGGCTTATTCTATATCATAGACAACCAGAACAGATTCCAAATTTTAATTTAAAATGAATGTGATCAATAGTTTAAAAAAGTCTCAAAGAAACGGGTGAATAAATCAATATTAATTAGTTCTATAAATCAAAATTTTGCATAGGGACTATGCAAATAAACAGAAGAGACCATAAATCCAATTGAAGAATTGGAATATGTATAATATTTTTCCTAAATTCTCTTCTAGCATTTTCCATTCTGCTTGTCCTATACATGTGAGTGTAGATTTAATCTCATTTTGCCACAGTGGTAAGTCCAGTTGGAAATAGCCAATCTATTATGCACTAAAAAGAAATTCGAAAGACTAGCTAACCCATTATATTTAACAAGACAGGTTGATGGACTAGTCAAGACAAGGATCCATGCTCAACTAACAGGAGAGGTTCCCATGGACACTATCAATGGCATTAGAGATGCTCAAAAAGAGGAAGTATGTGGATGAAAAATATTTCATCTTTCGAATCAAGGAGCCACTCTGTCAGACTCATCCAGAGATGTGAGCTCCTTGCTTCCTCATTGCTGACCAGGTGACCTGAGGACTGATGTTTGCACAGACCTTCCCTCCAGCACCCAATCTAGTCACACCTTTTTTCACAGATGGTCAAGCTGTAGCAATCCCTTCCCATCAATAGCTGTGAAGAAAGAATATTACTTTGATTTTGCCATCATATTAAGAGGAAATTCTTCTCATGATTAGTATTAATGTAATGTTCTTTCAGTGTGTGAAACTACAAACTTATCTGGGAAAAGCGAGCACTCGTGCAATTAGAATCTTCTAATATACAGGCCCAAAAGAGGCCAAAGCTGGTTTGCATCCCTTTATTCTCTCAGTAGAGTTTAATTCAGCTTAAGACTGACCTTGTCCAATATGACAGTGGACCTCAAGTCACAGTATGAATAGTTTCAAAGTTACTCTCTAAAATTTCTTCACAGTCTGGATCTTCTTTTCCAACTCTTAAAAAAAATAAATAAAAGAGAGAAACTTAAGATAAGATACCAGAGGGAATTTCTCAGAAAGTATAGAAAATAATTATTGTTTTAATTTATAGCCCTTGAGCAAATAGCTTTGAAGTTGTAAAGAATCTCTTGGCTACAAAAGTGAGGCATAAAGACAAAGGGATGAAGCGCCATGCAGTGGAGTGGACTACCTTCTCCTGACTCTGAGGCTGCCATTCTGGTCAGTGTACCACTGCCAGTACCTCTTTGAATATGACTTACCCGTGGCTGAAAGGTTCATGTGACTCACTAGCCTCTTTGGGAATGGTAAAAGATGTTTAGTTGCTGTAAGACTGTAAAGATAATAAATTTAAAAGTAATTATTTGTACATGTTCCACTTAATCTTACAAGTTATTTCAAATAGAGTTTCCTATACTCTAATTGCAGTTGGGACCACAGAAAACCTGTTCCCCACTTTAAGTTAAAAAGCTTCTGTTATTGAAAGGAAGCTGAATTGCATAATCATTTATCACTTTTTCCTCGGTTACTTTTAAAAGTGAACATGTTACATTTATTCCTTCTTAATGGTTTCACAGTCTTAGAGCTGACGGAGGAAAAGAGGACAGGAAAAAGTGTGCAGGTTCCTCCCGCCTGCCTGCCCGCCCGACCGAGATGGGACTCGTTCTCGGTCGTTCCTCCATCCCAGGTGAGTTACCCAGCCCCAGGTCGCCTCTTGTCCAAGCTCCTCCCAGCAACCAGCCCGGGCAACACCCAGGTAACCTCAGGTTTGCCTGGCCCACGCTCAGAGCCCCAGCCCCTTTGTTCCTCCCACCTGCCCCCTGCCCACCTGAACAGGACAGGACTTGCTCGTGGTCCTCCATCCCTGGAGCCTGGGTGGGCCACTAAACCAAGTCCCAAGTCCTAGGGGAAGAGTTCTGCCATCACCATCAGCCCCTCTGCCCCTCTGACCCACTGGGGACCCTCACT